>OZ035880.1:32348920-32914682 GCA_964034835.1 Muscina levida | reverse complement strand
CGCATATTTGACTTAAATCGCATTATTATAACCAATTTTATAAACAATTGAAAATTCAATAAAAATACCGCAAGACTTTTTTGACAACCTATAATATTTGTTTAATTTATGGAGAGTGGCTTATTAGGACACCCCGTTGGATCCTAGTTTTTGGGGCTGCTAAAGCCACTAAGAAGTCATTGTGTTGAGCTTTAGTAACTGCTGTAACCTACTTCCTAAGACGTGAAAGCATGCCGATGTTTATTTAAAGTAATTTTTGGTTGGAAGTACATGTCTAAAGCATATAGACCCCGATCACCACCTAGCTGCAGTAAAGGTATGCACCAGATTCACGCATACCGCATGATTGGAATCTGGGTATAATATATCCTGTGTTTAAGAAAGATGATCTAAGTCTATGCTCCACCTGCCCTTTACCCATCGCATACAAGGTCCTGTCGAGTGTGCTATGTGATATAATAAAGCCCATCTAAACGAATCCGATTGGACCTTGTCAGTGTGGCTTTAGACTTGGTAACTTTACGACTGACCAGAAATTCTCACTACAACAATTCCTTTAGAAAACCCAGGAAATTTGGATCGGCATTTTCCACCTTTTTATTGACTACAAAGCTGCATTCGATGGCTGAGTTTGCGCGATTACTGACACGCACGAAGCCGTTAGTGATGGGGCTTCAGACAGGGAAATAGTCTGAGATAGTCGAGTTACCCGATCTCTTTAACATTCCAATGGAAATGACCAAGCGGAAAGCTGCAGTAATCACGTCTGGTACCATCTTTAATAATAGTATATGCCGATGATATAGATATCAATGGCCAACGACTGCAGAAAATTGGCAAAAATGGGTGTGATGATAAAAGACGACAAAAACAAGTTAGCCGGTGGAACGCTTGGGCGGTCCTGGTGCTAAGGCAAGTCAGGTTTGACCAAAGGCAGTTTGTCTTTAGTAAACTGCCTGCCTGCCTCACCATCTCAAAATATGGTCACAGAAAAATGCCCGAGAGAGAAATACTCCCTCAAATATTTGGACACATCATCGTTAACGGAGAGTACCGTCTTCATAGAAATCAAGAGTTGTATATTAAAATAGAACGAATGCGCTAGCCGGCACATTTTGTGCGAATGTATGAAAATGTTTCAGTTCAAAAAGTCCTTGTAAGCAAACTCGATATGCGGTGCAGGTGGGGACAACCAACACTTTGCTTGACAGATCAACTTAAGGTGTTATTATCAAAAGATGGTGTAACAAACTTTGAACGGAACACAACAGACCGAAACGTACCAAATTATTTTCTACATGTGGCAATGATTGAATGAATATTTGCTGCCTCAAATAAATACTTAAAAAAAAAACTTAATTTCCCTTTGCACCCCATGAATGAGGTATGGGATAGCTTCTCGCGTTGTTGTGAATTAACACGCTTTCTATTTTGAGATTCACAACTTACGGCACCTACTTGTTTATCGACGAATGCGAACGTCATTGTTTACGAAGCTCTTACTAGACACGACGATTGAATCGACGCTTAATACTGCGAAGTTGCTGTCAACAACATTCGAGGGGAGCCGACAATGACAGAAAATTTTTTTTTTTTTTTTTCTTTTAAGATGACTGGAGCCAGGTTTGAACCTGCGATCTCCCGCATGGTAGTCGCGTGTTCTAACCACTATGCCACGGCCGGCCTCAAATAAATAAAAAGGAGAAAAATTAATAAAATTTCACTTATGTATAGAAATTTGGTATTTTAGTTATACAACAGAATTTTTTCTACGATATATCAATTTAAAACATTGTAGTTGACAAATATAAGATTTAAATATTTAACTTTTTGCTTCTTAAAATAAGTAATTTATTATAATATAACTCCTTCAAACGACTTCATATTTAGGCTGTGTCTATTATTGAATACTTTTTCCCTTCTTTGGGGTCTCTTAATTCATAGACCGTTTCGTCATTTAAACTAATTAATGTTTTGTTATAACATAATACATTTAAGTCAAAAAGTAAATCGAAATGCTCCGTTTTGCCCATTATGGATAATTAACTATTTCCCCTAAATCGTAGATTTGCCACTTGAACTATTTTTGTTGTGCCAACAAAGAGGCAGATATAAATAACAACGATTTCCGTTTTGCAGTTCTTTATTGTTTACCCACCTACCCCAATTTTGTATTATTGGTTATAAATTACACGCTTTGGCAGTTAGAGCAGCATCAATTAAGCCATTTTTCGTCTATTGTTATTCTATATCCATTTTCGTTTTTCTTGTTATACACTTTAAAGCTACATTAAACTTGTGTTTACTTATAAACATTTCAATTTATAATAAATGAATTCTTAAGATTCGCATTACTCCTCCTCACTTTTGCACTATGATTGAATGTGACACAAAGAGCACTCTAATGATGCCGTATTTATAATTGACAGTGAAAAGCCCTAAAAGAGATCCTTAAAGTGTTCATGACAATGAAAACGAACCCAAGTCATAATTAATAGCGTATACGACTAACAAAAGGTCTTTGTGACATTGTCATCTTTAGAAAGGAGTATAGAAAGGGAAACCAATACACTTGTGAAGAGTAATGATGCAGTAGAAAGAGGAATGTTTCAAGTAAATAGTAATGTTTGCAGTTTAAAGTCACTAGCAAATTCTAAATTGATGTGCTGTGCAACAAAACAAATTTTAAAAACATATAAATAAACAGGCATTATGGCCAGAGAAAATTAAATGTTTTAAGGAATTTTTTTAAATTGAGTTATTTCAGTCTATCAATATTCCCAAATGCATTGAGAACTTAAAAAAGCAAAAAAGATATTCATTCGCTAAGATTCCACTGCTACACATTGTGAACGTACTGGCATTTCTGGATAATTTTAACAACTTCCTCTTGTAATAGATGATACATATAGTGGTAATGAATACCACAAACACAGACGTTAAGAATGTGTACATACAAATGTATTGGTTACATGGTAGCTGGTATTTGCAAGGAAGAGAGAAAGTGTAACGTGTCTATGCTTTCGTCAGGCAATAAATGTCAACACATACATATGTCGGCGTACTTCGAATGATTTGCCATTTCTTGTCGAACATAAAATATGGCTTTTAATGCTACTTGAATGCCAATAAATACATTTAACACTCCGTTAACATCATCATCATCATCATCACGCACCATAACATATAATATAGGTGTGAGCATTTCCAGTCGATATCAAAAGAGTACAGTTTAATGTTAGGTTCTTTATTGCAATGATTTTAAGGAAAATGGAAATGTGTTGTTGTTTGCATTTAAAAGGTTTATATTGAAACTTGATATGATCATGACCGTAGCTGACTTTATGATACTTTCCATTCAGTATACATTTTGTTATACCTGAAAATTCTTATAGGAAATTTGCAATTTGCGATAAGTACAGCCATAAGAGTCAGTTATGATGGTTTCTATTCATTTGAATAAATTGTAATCTTTATACCATCACCCTTAGGGATGAGGGTATATATCATTTGATACGACCCAAAAGTGTAACACATAGAAGGAGTGACTTTAGACCCTAGGTTTCTTTGAACCAAATCCGATTCATGACTTTTTAAGTCGTTTGAGCCAAGTCCGTCTGTCTGTCTGTCTGGCGGCTGTCTGTCTGTCTGTCTGGTGGCTGTCCGGCTGGTTCGCACGATAACTTTCGAAAGACGCAACCAAATGTTTTGAAATTTTGCACGAGTTAATATTTCCCCAAAACTACTTACGGTATTGAAAATGGGCTACATGGCCCCGCCCCTTCTGGTACCTCCCATACAAATACATCATTCCGCCCACTTTAGAAATCAAGTAATAATATCAATACACCCTACGGGATCGTCCCCACATTCTGTTCTTAGTAAAGCTATAACAGGATAAAGTTTTGGGAAAAATTTTGAAAGCCTAGCCACGCCCCTTCTGGTACCTCCCATACAATTCTACCTTTCCGCCCACTATAGAGATGGAGAAATAATATCAATAAATTAAACGTGATCGTATCCAAGTTCTATTTTAAGTAAAGCTATAACAGAATAAAGTTTTGGAGAAAAAATTGGAAGTCTATTCACGCCCCATCTGGTACCTCCCATACACATCTTTTACCGCCCACTTTGGAAATCGATTAATATTATTAAAAGACCTAACGCGATCGTGCCCAAATTCCGTATTTGGTAAAGTTTAAGCAGGATAAAGTTTTGGAGAAAAAATCTCGAAGTCTAGACACGCCCCTTCTGGTACCTCCCGTACAAATGTACCACTCCGCCCACTTTAGAAATAGGGTAATAATATTAATACACTCGACACGATCGTGCCCAAATTCTGTATTTTGTTATGTTATAACAGGACAAAGTTTTGGAGAAAAAATTGGAAGTCTAGCGACGCCCCTTATGGTACCTCCCATACAAATGTACCTTTCCGCCCACTTTAGGGATGAACTAATAATATCAGTACACCCAAGGCAATCGTGCCCAAATTCTGTAATTAGTAAAGCTATAACAGGATAAAGTAATGGAGAATAAATCTGGAAGCCTAACCACACCCCTTCTCGTACCTCCCATACAAATGTACCACTCCGCCCACTTTAGAAATCGAGTAATAATATCGATATAATAGAAAATTATTTGTTTTACTGAGGGTAAGGGTAAATGTAAGTTGGGTTGCCCGACTGAAACTTTCTAACTGGTTTTAATTACAAATCGGTTAATTTCAATAACTCAAGACTTAAACAATATCTTATATTGGGTGATGGTATTTATCATTCAGTTTAACTGACTGAAATTTCTGTACTGGTTTTTTTCTAATTATAACAGATTTTTATCTATCGATTGCCGTACGAAAGATATAATTCTAAGCCTTTCGTCATACCTAGTCTATCCAACGAAGTTTTGGCCGCTCCCTACTGGGCCGCCGCTGAAGTTCATTGCTGAAGCCTTTATCCATTTGTATCAGTGCCCACTATTGTATTGTACAGTTGAGTAAGGCTGGTAAGGCCACTGTCTGGTACAGATCGATTTTCGTGTCTTAAGCTAAGGCTTTGTCATTAGTTGCTTTTTAGTTAACGCGTGATTTGCTGGCTGGTATTATTATTTGTGACCAGCTATGTCAATGTATATAAAATCATATCCTATTTTAAAATTATAGTTGCTAATGTTTACGCAGCATCTCAAACGAGTAGACATCTAGTTCCATTAACCAATAAATTATGGTTTTGTTCTCGTTTATCACCCAATTCCGCCGACTGCTTCTCAATGCATGAAAAGGTCGCAGTAATATCTTACAGTCATCCACCAATGAATTATTATGGCACTAGTTGTATTTACTGCAACTTAACACATGACGAACTCCATTTGGGTGATAAAAACATTCTATAACAAACTATCACTCTATCTGAAGCCTCGCTTTGTTAAAAATGGCACCATTGGATTGCTGCCTGTCTCCACTTAAGACTTCGTGTTGGTCAGTTGCATCGATTATCGTATCAGTCGTATCAGCATCGCAGAGATATCAAAGTCAGCCATGGCATACAATATTTTTTGTCGTATAGGACTTACAAATGCAAATTTACAGTTGATTAGAAGACGGTAAGTGTCGATCTTAATATATGATCCATCGTTGATTTATAAAGTCTTAAACTTTGCTGATAAGGTCCAATTAGATGGATAGATTGGATTAAGAGTTTCCGACAACAAACTTGGCATTGCTTTGCGATGGGTAAAAGGCTGATCCCGAAACAGTTGTTGAAACAACTTGTATTAGGAAGACTTTAAAGCTTCAGCTTTAGCCTAGTATTCTCTCCCTCTCTCCTCTATAGGCGCATTTTCCGTTTAGAATTCTTAAATTTCTTCTTACATAACGTTTAATAATTGACTGTAAAGTTAGCTTTGACTCAGCATAGTTTTCTTCAGACAATACGCTTCAGTCTTTTACATACTAGGAATCGCATCGGACAGTGCAGCAGTGATCATAGCATGTGCAATACGTTGCTTCTGTATGTCGGACACATTGAAATTACATGCGTTTTGTTGCTGTTATTAAGAGAGTTTGTTGGAATTGGCTCTGGCTTCCTCGAAAGTATGCAACGTTGTGATATCTAGTTTGCTCTTTATTTGGTTAAGAGCTTTTGTGGCCCTGCTTTATCTCGTGCCTACCTTAACTGCAATTAGGTGGAGATCCAATACCGTATTTGTACTACGCACCGATAGCATTTTAGCCAATGTTGTTTCTCACCTTTCAATCAGGGGATATCTAAGTGGCCATTTGGATATCTTTATGTGATTCCACTAACGACTTTGTTTCTTGCCGACGCGAAGCTAGCCGGTCTAAATCCGTTATCTGAGTGTTGCAGGGTACACTGATTTTTCGCCTGCAGAACCACGAGCATCTTTCACTCCTATTTTTTCATTAATATCTCTCAGTCATATATTACCTCTAGGAGCTCGTAGTATAAGTAATTTGAACGTAGTATGAATAACCAAAATTGAATTTAAATGTGAGATAAATTTATACAAATCAAAACAGTTGTCAGTAGTATATCAGACAAATCGAGCCAAATTTTTTGAACTTGTATGCACTTAGTTTTAGACTCAGTAAATTGGTTTCTACCTTATGCCTTTTAATAAAAGTATTTCCCTTCATAGCTTACTACATTTATTACTTAAGTGTATTTTACCCATATTCTACATGGCTAACTGGTGATGCGATGATGGCAAAGCCATGTAAATATTTATGCCTGTTTATGAAGCAAGTGAAATGCAATTACTTGCTTGTAGGTGTATAGATATACTCGTATTTACAAGAGCACCTTCTGAATGGTTCTGTGTTTCTATATACATACACCTAACAGACACATTGATGTTCTTCGCATACATCGTGTTGCCCACACTGCCACTTATAGCTTCATTGCCTGATTGAAGCATGTTATTTCTACTTCTCCAGATGATATGCTAGCTGTTAAGTAAATTTACAAATCACCAAAAACAGATACTTATAAATATTTCATATCGGAAAGTGCACAAAAAAGTAATGTTTCATCACCAAAAGTGCTACGATATTTCTCATATCAATAGAAGATAACTCTGCGTCCAACACATGCATGGAAATGTTTCTATTATTATGATAATGAAGCTATTCATATGAATTCGAGCCAATAATACCGAAGAAGGTTTTATTGCCTTACCAATTGATTTAATAAATATAATAATTAGCCTTTTGTTTACAGAATCTGATCACATAAGATTTAAAAACAAACACCTATACCACATATTACAATCCAGACTAATAGGATTTGTTGCTAAGTACAACTCACAATTCGCAAAACGTCCTATTGTAATGCATATTACTCTCCCCCAACGCCATCATGAGATTCACAATAAACCTTTTGCAGCAGCCAGTCAATAATCCATGAGAACCAAAACATTGGTTTATATTCCACACAAGTGCACATGAGAATAATGAATATCGTGAATGTCCTTCAGAATTATCGATGTCAACGCATAAGTATGTTTGGGTGTGTGCGTGATGAATGCATATGAGTGTAAAAGTCAAACAAGTAAATTTAATCTCAATGGATGACATTAATTATTTGAACTAATTTCAACTATTCGAGCTGAAGGGGGAATCTTGCAAGGTTATCTCTGCTAGAAGAACTAATAGTAACCACAAGATTATAAATGAAATCAATTTATATAGATTGGATTACTGACTATGACAAGCAATGTAATTAAAAGGTCCGACATATTTCTTAATGTGTTTAGCTCTTAGAAGAGGCTAATGTAGTTGCTGTCGAAGTCACACAAAATAATCTGTGTGAGATCTGCATAAATCTTAAATCATCGCATGAGAAAGCATATTTAAAATGTATACAATACGTTGGTTTAGAAAACTTAGTTCATGTGAACAGGAAGGTATAATTTGTATAGGGGAAAAACACTGACATTAATATTAAGCAATAAATATAAATAAACTGTTTTGTTTTAGGATGAAAATGCTACCTTGATTTTAAGTTTCAAAACTTGACTATTTGAAGGTCATGTAGAATTGACAACTAGCTCAAAACATGAGGAAGAAAGCCTTGATAGTGATAACCAATTGCCAGTTATCTCCGAAGTAATAGTCTATGACGAAAGAAGTGTAAGCAGCGACGATTTCGAAGATGCTCATGGAAGCGGCAGTGGTGGCGAATCAAACAGCAGTGATGGCAAAAGAAGTCTCCGGCGATCTGAACGTTTAGCAAGTAAAGATCGAGTGAATTACAATTTTTGTGTAACGCAGTGTGAAAACGAATCTACTTTTGACGATCCCGATACATTAGAGGAAGCTATTTTGTCACCGCAAGCAGAGTTGTGGAAGGCGGCAATGATTACTGAAATGGAGGCGCTATCCGAAAACAAAACTTGGGTTCTAACGAATCTTCCAAGGTGGGAAAAGGCGATACGTTGCAAGTGGGTATACAAGTCTAAAGTAGACGGAAACGGTGATGAAATTAGCAAAAAGGCAAGACTTGTCGTTAAAGGATGTAGACAGCAGAAAGGTATTGATTATGGAGAAACCTTTGCTCCTGTAGTGCGTTATACATCTTTACGCTTTTTGTTTGCTTTGGCGGCTAAGCATAAGCTTGCAATTCATCAATTAGATGCTGTTATAACGTTCCTCAACGGCGAAATAGATGAGGAAATTTATATGGCGCAACCGGAAGGGTTTGATGACGGTACTGGCAGAGTGTGCGCGTTAAAGAAATCACTCTACGGCCTAAAACAGGCAAGCCGGGTGTGGAACCGGAAACTAAATGATGTTCTTTTAAAATTTGGTCTACAGAGAAGCGATGTGGATCAATGTGTCTATTATTGTGTTAATAATAGCACTCTACTTTACGTCGCCATTTATGTCGACGATGTATTAATATTTTCTAATAATTTGGAAGTCGTAAACAATTTAAAAAATGAATTATCAATGAACTTCAAGATGAAAGATTTGGGAGACGCTTCTTCTTCAGTACTGGGAATAAGAATTACAAGAGACCATAAAGCAGGCACAAATAAACTCGATCGATCACAATATATATCAAATATATTACGCCGTTTTTCAATGCATGATTGCAAGCCAGGGTCGACGCCGATGGATGTGGGCCAGAAACTTACGTCAGAGATGAGTCCTACTAGTCAAGTCAAGATAAGAAAGATATGTAGGCAGTTCCATACATGCAAGCAGTGGGTTGCTTACTCTTTGCAGCTCAGAATACTAGACCAGATATATGCTATGCGGTCAATGCTGTTAGCCGTTTTAGTACCAATCCAGGAAGATCTCATTGGATAGCAGTAAAAAGAATTTTGAGATACCTAAAAGGAACTATCGACAAAGGCCTAGTATACCAAAGTGGTTCGGAAAATGTAATTGGATATTGTGATGCAGATTGGGCAGGTGATATCGAGGACAGGCGTTCAACAACGGGATATTTGTTTTGTATGCAAGGCGGTGCTATATCATGGGGTACAAAACGACAACATACTGTGGCTCTGTCATCAACTGAAGCCGAGTATATGGCGGTTGTTGCAGCGATACAAGAATGTTTTTGGCTAAGGCGATTGGGTCGTGAAATACATGCGATAGATGATAGTCCGATTGCGCTAAACTGCGATAATAAAAGCGCTCTTCACATAGTAAAAAATAATTCCTTTTCCAGCAGAACAAAGCATGTGGATATTAAACATAAGTTCATCAAAGAAAAACTGGATAGAAAAGAAATTGAATTGCATTATGTAGATACTAATAATATGTTAGCAGACCTTTGAACAAAGGCGATTAGTGCTGAAAAACTCAAGAATTTAACGATTAAATTTGGTTTAGAATAAGTTGTTTTTTAACTAGATGTATAAATAAAGCATTCAGGGAAGGTGTTGTGAATTTGAATTTGAATACTTTACTTATACACATTAAGTAGCCTTGACTTTTGTAATTTACAATTTTATTCAATAAACGTTACTGTTGTTCAAACTATCCTTATAACATCTTTGGTAACATTGCATTGAAAAATCAGCGAAAATAGAATTGTATAAAACCTCTTCAATTACAACAGAAAATGTAAGCCATGATTTCATCACAAGTAGATTATTTCACTTCAAAATGACATTTCCCCTTTTCAAATAAACATTTGTGGAACATCCGGAGGTTTATATATAATTCCTTTGTCATATCATCATCTCAAAGGACAATGTTTAGAAGTAACGTTTAAATTTATTTTGTTCTATAAAGATTTCCAAAGTGATACGTTTTTTAAAAGTGTATGTTAATTTCTTAACGAGAAAACTACCGGTGAATTAAAATTACCATTGTCCAGTTTCTACTTATTTCAAACTTAATGCCCTAAAAGACTTTTTGCCTTTTGTGTTATTTGGGTACAGAGATCGCAGGTCTTGAAAAACTTTAATCTATCAAGAATCACGCTATCGTCGCGTTAGACATATTTCCTTAAATCTCCTGAATCGGTGGTATGTACATGACAGTACCGTGTATATGATACATTGCTCATTTTTTCATCAGATATTGTGAGCAATGGGACTTTGCCCTGAGGCTGAAAGTTACTGATTGTCACTCACTTGGGAGTGACCAGAATCGATTCCTTTGCGGCACTGTCCAAGCAGCTAACTACTTCCGGTCTTAGACCAAGTATTCCCTGGGCAATGACTTTAAAGCAACCGCTTAGAAGTTAGCTAGAGTTAGAAGGCGAAACGTTGAGTAACCTAATCGGCATGCTACCACCGATGCGTCTTAGGAAGTAGGTAACAGAAGTTACTGAAGCTCAACACAGGCTCTCCTAGTGGCTTTGGCAGCCCCAAGAAACTAGGATCGGGGCGGTGGCCTAATAAGCCAAATGGTCATTACACGTGTTTCTAAAATTTAAAACCACTATCAAAAGAGACCAAGCAAACATTCATAAATATATATTAAAGAAACCAATAGCGTTTGCAATACATGTAACTCTTACAGTTTAGTAGCTATAACATAAATAATTGTTTAGAATATAATAATAATTTCGGTTTTAATTTTAATTGCAGGTATGTACTAAAAATCGAGCACTATTAAGATAAGTATGAATATTTTAACTAAATTGTAAGATATTCATGTATGCAATCTGTATTTCTTGGATTACCACAATCAAAACAAGTTGTTTTGGTGGATTTATAATATTTTGTGTACATTTCTAACATTTCTAACATAAAAACGAAAGTTTACAAAATAAATGGTAGCCAGCGATACGGAGCTGGACGATTTTCTCGCACCAGAGATCATGTTTTGTTACCCTTACCTTCGTAAGTATGTAATCTTTTTACGTTCTATAAATAAAATGCTTTGGAGCGTCCAATTAGTAAACCTTTAGAAAATGATGTTATGGTTTGTAAAACGATCTCTACCCAGCTAAAAAAGAAATTATTTCGGATTGTGGTCAATCATCAATTCAACATTAGTTTATTACAGAAGTTAGTTTATCACAGATGCCCACCACCAAGTCAAGCCGAGGTAAGAAGAGCGATATCGCGGATGCAAAACCACAAAGCAGCCGGTGCCGATGGTCTGCTATGTGAAAGACTAAAGCCAGTGTTATCCAACCTGATCGAGCCTTATCAGTGTGTCTTTAGACCTGGAAAATCAACAACTGACCAGATTTTCACACTTCGGCAATTCCTGGAAAAGACCCAATAGAAACAGATCGACACGTACCATCTTTTTGTCGACTATAAAGCTGCCTTCGACAGCCCGATACGGCAGAAATTACTTGAAGCCATGGCTAAGTTTGGTATTCCAGCGAAGCTGATACGTCTGTGCGGAATGACGCTGACTGACACGAAGTCTTCAGTGAAGATTGGCAAGGACCTTACGGAGCCATTCTATACCAGACGAGGCCTAAAACAAGGCGACGGCCTATCGTGCGATCTCTTCAACATTGTGATGGAGATGATAATGAGAAAAGCTGCAGTAAACACGAGTGGCACTATATTCAACAAAAGGCACATGCTACTCGCGTACGTTGATGACGTAGATATTATCGGTCGAAAACTGCGGGATGTGACTGCAGCCTTCTCAGGTATTCAGAAGGAATCAGCGAAAATGGGCCTAACGGTGAACGAGGACAAAACGAAGTTATTTGTTTCAACGAACAAAGAATCTACTCGTTTGGGAAACTGCGTGAACGTTGACAACTATAATTTCGTCGTGGTAGATAATTTTGTCTATCTAGGCTCCGCCATCAACAAAGCAAATAATGTCAGCCTAGAAATCCGGAAAAGAATCCTGCTTGCAAATAAATGCTACTACGGACTAAGCAAGCGATTCAATGACAGAGCCCTCTCTCGACGTACAAAACTCAAGCTATACCAGATACTAATTCTACCTGTCTTAATGTATGGCTCAGAATCCTGGGTTATGACACAAGCGGATGAATCGGTTCTGGCGGTATTCGAGTGAAAAATACTCCGTAAAATATATGGGCCCATCATCGTTAACGGAGATTATTGGCGTAGTATGAATCATGAGCTGTACGAGCTGTACACTGACATTGACGTGGTCAAACGCATTAAGGTGCAACGGTTGCGTTGGCTGGGTCATGTTGCACGCATGGACGAATATGCTCCAGCTCGAAAAGTCTTCGACAATGAACTCGATGGACGGCGCAGAAGAGGGCGACCTAAACTCCGTTGGAAAGACCAGGTTACTGAGAACCTTACAGAACTCGGTGTGATTAACTGGAGAAGAAGCGCAGAAGATCGAGGCGCTTATAATATTTTTCTACGTGCGGTATATAATCCACTGGGATTGCATAGAAGTACCAGCTAAGTAAGTAAGTAAGTTTATCACAGATAATTTTTGCATACCACTACACTTAAATTAAATGTTATACTAAAATGTGCTGCAAATTATTTACCAACACAGTACAACATATGATTTTGGGACACAATTCTGCACGTGAAAGTAGCCACAAAAAGAAGAAGTTATGCATAATTCGTTTTGTCAAGTTACATGCCATAATAATGTAATATCGATTTGAAGGTAGTAAGTATCATATAGGGAAATTTGTCACGTATTAGGCTCTCTTGTTATATTATTATATATTTTCGATTCATTCTATCAGAACCTGGAGGAAATATCTTACCGCTGCACAATGGTTTCAAATCAATTTTTTCTGGCCAAAATTATTTAAGTTAAGAAAATGATAATTTTTGTTCAGAAATAAATTAATATTGTTATATGTTGTCAATTGTATAACTTTTTCTTTCTAATTGATCCAAATCTGCTTTCTGCTTTGCTAGCTTATAATTAACGAATAACAACAAATATTAATTCAATTAAAATCTTATTTTTATGCTGTGAAAATAAAATTATACATTAAGTATCAGTTATGTCTAGCTTGCTCTCTTAGATTATATTGCCATCTTCGAATTCGTCTTCATATTCTTCATATTTTGTCACATTCGTCTTCATATTTTTGAAGCAAAGGTTGTTTAGAAAAATGTATATACATTTAATAATCGCAAGTATTCGCAAGATGTAATTAAAGAATATAGTTGAGCAGATCACATGTTGTGTTTGAAAGTTAATTTTATGCTGGACAAACTTGGACTTTTTTTTAAACTTTTAATCAATTTGAATAAAGTGAAAAATTACAAAATTAAATATGCATGTAAACAAGGTGAATTATTTCCTATTTATCTTTCTTTTTTAAAACTTGTTATAGGGAATTATTTAAGGACTTACTTTAGGTAAGATTGTCCATTACAACTTTTTTTAAAATTTGTTATATTTTTATAAAAACACCGTATGACAAAATATATATGTTGTACTGCACTCAATTGTTTTCGAAACTATACCAAAAAGTTCTAACTTTGTCGCTCCAGTGAGTAACGGTAAACAACAGTTTACAAAAATAGAATTAATTTCTGGTTGCTTTGATGTGTTTTTAATTTTTGTGTAACGACAAAAATGGTAAAACACAAAGTAAAAAAAATTAATTTTGGCCACGTATTTGCTCAGAGGGACCATTGTGCGCTGTCCGGGCCATGACATAAGCTCGAGCGTTTATGGAGGAGAACATTGAGAGAGCAAGTGTATGAAAAAGATGTAAAAGTAAAGGCCGGAAATGGTACAAAAACGAGCAATGTAAAGTTTATGAAACAGGGATCCCCAACTGTAAAGATAGAGATGGAAATCTAGCCAAGGACAAGCAGAATGTGCTTGTTTTTGTGGAAATATCTCGTTTTCGAAAGTTGCGCAAGTAACGAAATCACGTCAATCATCGACGAAGAAGTAAATTGTGCACCACTGATCTGTAAAGCAGTATCTGTAACTGTAAGTGTATAATTGCCGTATGAAACATAAAATGTGTGTGAGTTGTATAACAACATCGACATAGCCAAGCGCTACCTGTGACATGTTGTGCGAATGAATAAAAACTCTCCAGCTCGAAATAATCACAATTTTCTGCGCATAAGGGGTTATCAAAACTTCGTTGGGTGGGTCAGGCTAAGGAGTTTTTATCCAAACGTGTTGTGACGAATCTACTACGGAGCGCAAAATGCAGACTGAAGTTCTTGCAATTAATTTTGCATGCCTTACAACTATGAGATTTAACCGGTCTGCCTTTAAAAAGAAAATTTTTTAAAAATTGTTCACTCTAATCAACCCTTCTCATATTCCATCGCAATGATATGAAGTAAGCCTATTTTTAATTACTTAATTACAGTTGAGTGATTACCACGATTTTAGACACATTCAAACGGGACCTACAGCTTTAACGACGAATGCCAACGACAGTTGTTGCTAGGCTCTAATACTGCGATGATGCGAAAAAATGTAAATGAATGAGGCAGGAATTGAACCCTAAGCTCTGGCATGATAGCCGCGTTTTCTAACCAATATTCCACGGCCACCCTGTACGGCTTTTTTTTTTCATTAAAACTCAAACTAATGTTCTAGTTTCATTGAGCATTACATGTGCATGCTCTAACATTTTTTACTGAGTGTACCTCTAATAGGTTTCTTAACAGAATTTTTCATTATTAATGGTGTTCATAACTCAGATTTCTTGATATCAAAAACGTCGCATAATATGTTAAAATTTTAGTAATAGCAGTCATTGTATCAACGCACTACATTTTAATGAAATAAATTCAAGTTCAAATGGAATACATCCTCGTCTCAAGCTAATTTTCATAAATTTCACTTTAAATAACAATAAATTACCAAACCTTTTAAAAGCCATCCTAAAGATGTCCTCGTTTGTTCTTTCATTTAAGAGCTTAAAAGGCTACCACAAACATCCATTATTTCTCCTAATAATCTCAAAAAAGTTCTTCGTTAGCTCATTAATACAGTTTCCTCTTGCTCAAAGACCCAATAACTTTTTTTGTAGTTTGTTATTTGTTTTCAGTTCTATCCGTGTCTCATTCTTTGTTGTGGTAAAATTAAATGTTTGTGGTGCGGGGGGTCTTTTCAGCCAACAACTGAAACGTGACCGTAAACATAGAGGCAAAAAAAAAAGCATTTAGGAACAAAAGTTTAAACTCAGTGCAAAGCAGACAATTTCTCAAGCGAAAGAGAGAAATATAACTATGCCGTTAAAGGTCCTTACATCACCTTACAAAGCTTTTGTTATCGGAATCCTAAATGTTTACGCATTCATGCTTGTCAGCAACTCCTGCAGTAAGGTTCTACGTGTTTGTGTTCTTTACATAGATTACGTTTTTTTGTCTAATCATAAGTCACTGTAGTTATTACTGTACATATGTTTGACTTTAAAGATGTTTGCTTGAAGGCGGTAGAACGAATGGAGCTGGTGTATCTTGCAGTATTCGTGTACTATGCTGTGTTACAGACGTTTAGTAAAACTTTAAATTCAAATTTTGTGTAATATTCTAACAAAATTTTACGTGTGATGCCTCTATAGTATTACATAGTACAACACATGATTTTTTGACTCAATTTTGAGAACTGCACGTGAAAGAACTGCACGTCGATATTAAATTATTATGGCATTTAACTTGACAAAACGAATCATGCAGAACATCTTCTTTTTGGGGTTAGCAACAAAAATTGAGTCCTAAATCAATGAGCTGAAAAATGTTGTACTGTGTTAATGCTCCAGAGTATTGGTGAAGTATCTATTTTAAAATCACAAAAACCAAGGTCAGTAAAATTTAAATGAGATCTCGTTATACAATTAAGTAAAACTTAAATGTGTGTTCATTTCCTTATATTTTACACATCAATAGCACATGCGACGAACATAATCTACTTATGGATCGACAACACTTGACAACATTTATGTAACATGACTTAGATTTCGAACCACTGTGTTTTTAGCACAATATCATGTTGTCTTATTTTTTTTCTTTTTATGTTTTTCAAAACAATGATGCAAACGTGCCGGCGTTTGTGGACACCAGCTATTGTCATTATTGTGGTTGACTGTTTCTGATTTTATTGTTGTGCCATTTTATTGTCTGCCATTGTTCTATTTGCCATTTCTGTTGTCATTGCATTTAATGGACATAGTTCAATATTCTATTTTATTTAGATATTTATAAAGAACTTTTAAGTCAATTGAAAGAGAAAACAAATAAAGTTTAAAGAAAAATCACAAAGTCTATAAAGAAATAAGTGCACAAGCTCAATAAATTTTTGAGAGTTAATTTTGAATATAACGAATTAGCCATAGGATCGTGATAATTAGTTAGTTTTAAAGACTTATATTAATTGTCTTATATTTTGTAGATTGTTGCTTGTACATTTGCTTTACATTTAAACTAAACTGAACTCCCTATTTTCCATTTAGATGCCCCTTTTAAAATGCCTTCAGCATTCTGATGAATACTTTTATGAATTCATTTCCATTATACTGCAGTCAAGTTGTTAATAGTGTGTAATATAAATAGTGTAGATATGGTATGTAATATATATATACTAGGTCGGGTCGATTTGTAGGGAGTGAAAAAAATTCACCAATTTCCCTATGATTTCCGTATTCTAAGGGTTATGCCATGAAAATTTGCCCAAGGAACCATACCTCTATCGTTAAAATCGAGTCCCCTACTTTTTGTTGGTAAATTTTTTTCCCAAATTGACGTTCTTATGAAATATTACCTACACGTTCACATCCATAACTCAATAACGCAATATAGGTTTGTTATTTTTGTATTATGCTATATTAAAGTAGCTTTCTAAAATAGGTAAGTTTATAAGAATGAATGAGTTATGCTAAATTTTGTAATAACATGTTCGCGTCATTTAGTGGTTTTTTCTTAGAGTGTGTGTGTCACTTTGTACAAATACATATGACGTATACGTATCACAACAACCCAGCAGCGGAAAAGACGAGGCATTGTAAAAATATGCCTGCAAACATGCATTCAAAGGCATTTTGTTGACATTCAAATACGCCTTCCTTTTCCAGGCATGTATACAGGCTATAATAAGTCCTTCACTAAGCCTTATAAAAAATTCCATACCCATGCACATTTCGCTTCTCAAATGAGACCTGCAATGAGGCCTCTTACTAGGATGAGAATAGATCCCGCAGACATGCCTCTTTCCCTTCTTAAAACTGGTCTGTGAGCAGCCCTACTGTGTACCCCACAAAAATACCATAGATGTTCTCAAAGGGCATGCAAACTTTCTTGCCTTAAACAGGCCTGTTGACAATCCTATTAGTAGAAGGCAGAATTGACGTTCATAGCCATGCACTTGTCACTTCTCCGATTAGGCCTGTTGGCAGGCCTCTTATGGGAAGGTAAGACAGATGCTGTTGTTTATGAAAACCACATGTATGTTATTTATCGTACAACAACTATTTCACGTGAAATAAAATAAAAAACTAGTTATTACAAATTGTAATAAATATTGTATTAAAAATTTATAAAAAGTAGGAAATCATTTAATATGGAAATAATTCGCATATGCTTTTTTTTATTTAAGTCCTTCTATAAATGCTCTTTTGCAGGCCTGTAAGCTGGTCTGCTTTAGAAATGCCTCATAGAAGGCCCTTGTTATTAGGACTCCAAGCAGGACATACTAGGCATGCCTACTGAAACGCCTTCAATGAGAAAGGGAATGTGCAGGCCTTGCCTGCCTATGACACCCTATGTTAATTTGAAATGAAGACTGCATTTGAAGGGTAGGGCTTCTGACTGCCATTGCAGCCCTGTAAGAAGGCATGCAAAGCCCCATTTTTTGCTGCTGGGAAGTAATTCGTCCAAAGTATGTCGAAAAATGTATTACAAAAATTAGCATAACTCATTCATTTTTTAACCGATTCTTATAAACTTACCTATTTTAAAAAGCTACTTCAATATAGCATAATACAAAAATAACAAATGGCCATGAAAGTAATAATTCTTGGACAAAATCATAAAAAAATGGAAAAATGGTTCAAAATTTGGACAAAAATGCCCGTAACTTTTGAACCGTTGGACCAATGTTGGAGATTTTTTTTTGTAAATTGATCAAAATGAGCTCACGTTTCCGCCTACTGGCGATTAAATCCGATCGATAGTTTTTGAGTTATGGATGTGAACGTGTAGGTAATATTTCATACGAACGTCAATTTGGGAAAAAAAATCTACCAACAAAAAGTAGGGGACTCGATGGTTCCTGGTATGGTTCCTTGGGCAAATTTTCATGGAATAACCCATAGAATACGGAAATCATAGGGAAATTGACGAAAAATAAATCGACCCGCCCTAATATATACACTACGAGGATCATGATAAATTCATTGCAATTGCTAAAGCGTATTTTCATAAACACCATACAACGTTCAAGGCCACACGCTAAGAGTTGTAATTGAATGAACACTCTAGTATTTAATTTTTCAATTATAAATTCATAAACTACACATTTTGTGGTAACCGGATATTGTGTTGATGCATCTGTTGTGCAACGCTGCCACTGACAGATCATAATGCATCTGAATAATTGATGATTCAACCACAACACTTGTGGAAAACATCAATCACTCAATTGTGTGGTGGCGTTTTCATGCACATTCGTCATCATCACAAGCATCAGCGGCACAGATGGCTGAGAAGTGATTATGAAACAACCTTGCCACTAACCATAAGAGGAACAATGTTTACAAAATTATGGGCTCTAAGTGAACCTACTAGATGTCACAGAGTTAAGAGAATATAGTAGAATATAAAAAAACTAGTGTACTAAAAAAATAATTAAAATGCTGTAGGGAAATATTCACAAACTTTGTTTTCAAAAGTTAAAATTGGAAACAAAGACAACAAATACTATAGATGTATTGAAATTCGAGAAGAGGTTTTAAGTAAAAGTATGTACAACAAAAATTTAACATTATCTGTGGATCAATGTTATAAGCATTATTAAAAAAAACTCCAATAATACAAAAACAATAGCAAAAAATTTTTACTAAATATAATTTTTTTAGTTATGGCATTTTTTAAATTTTTACTAATTTTTACCTGAAATTTATCTTCAAAATAAGAAAATAAACGCAATATCTGGAAACATTAATTTTTAAAAATTAATGTAAAACTTAAAAAAAAAAAATAGAAACAATCCATATGGTATCAATATAAAAACCAAAACTGTAAAAAAATTAAAATCTACCTGTCTTATTTATAGTAAGAGATAACGGCTGATTCTTATATCAAATTACATCCTGAATCCGAATATCACCCGATATTTTGTCCATTACCCACCGTATTGTCGGGACGCCTCTTCTACCTTTTTTTGTCATGGTTCGAACTGCATTAAAATTGTCACCGGCACTATTCTTGCTGCTTCGTACATAAAACTATGTTCTGAATCCGAATATCACCTCCATTATGCCCCATCAACCGCCGATTTCGCTGGACGCCCCTCTTCGTTTGGTTTAACAAGAGGGCGTCCGAAATAACAATGAACGATTCGATATGACTCTTATTTAACATACGAATTAGCAGGAATAGTGTCGGGGCCTATTACCCTGCATAGAAATATTATATGCGATATGTGGGAAAAGAATTTTCTCTTTCGTCGCACCAAGATGTAATCTGAGTGCTGTTTTCCATACCCAAATACCATTGCTCCTGCAGTTTTCATTAAATGCCCAATTTGTTCACCTATATTGTCAGTGTAAGCACCACGAATCACACACTCTCCAATGACATTTGATGCCAATTAATACAATGTTATCTATTTTGATTTTAGCTGTGGATCATGGGATATCCAGGCTACCTTGTGGATATCTTTGTGCTGAAATTTGTTTACACTCACTGTTTTATTATTTCGCAGAAAATAAATTACTTACCTTCTTACTTAGCTGGTACTTCTATGCAATCCCAGTGGATTATATACCCATTTTCGCTGATTCCTTCTGAATACCTGAGAAGGCTGCAGTCACATCCCGCAGTTTTCGACCGATGATGTCTACGTCATCAGCGTACGCGAGTAGCATGTGGCTTTTGTTGAATATAGTGCCACTCGTGTTTACTGCAGCTTTTCTCATTATCATCTCCATCACAATGTTGAAGAGATCGCACGATAGGCCGTCGCCTTGTTTTAGGCCTCGTCTGGTATAGAATGGCACCGTAAGGTCCTTGCCAATCTTCACTGAAGACTTCGTGTCAGTCAGCGTCATTCCGCAAAGACGTATCAGCTTCGCTGGAATACCAAACTCAGCCATGGCTTCAAGTAATTTCTGCCGTATCGGGCTGTCGAAGGCAGCTTTATAGTCGACAAAAAGATGGTACGTGTCGATCTGTTTCTCTTGGGTCTTTTCCAGGATTTGCCGAAGTGTGAAAAGCTGGTCAGTTGTTGATTTTCCAGGTCTAAAGCCACACTGATAAGGCCCGATCAGGTTGGATAACACTGGCTTTAGTCTTTCACATAGCACACTCGACAGGACCTTATATGCGATGGCTAAAAGGCTGATCCCGCGGTAGTTGGAGCACACACTTGGATCACCTTTTTTCAGCACAGGACATAATACGCTTACATTCCAATCGTCGGGCATGCACTCTTTAAGCCAAACCGTGCGCAGGAGCTGGTGCATGCTCGTTATCAACTCCTCGCCACCGGACTTGAAGAGCTCTGCGGGCAGACCGTCGGCACCGGCAGCTGTGTTGTTTTTCAGCCGCGATATTGCTCTTCTTACCTCGGCTTGACTTGGTGGTGGGCAATCTAAGCCGTCGTCGACAATTGGCGTGATAACTTCACGTGCGCTGCCTTCTGGAACCAGCAGTTGCTGGAAGTGTTCTCTCCATATGTGCAGCACACTCTGCGTATCCGTGACCAGATTTCCATCAAAGTCCTTACAGGTGGGGAGGCCATTACCGTATCCATTTGTTCTTACTTTCTGGTAAAATTTTCGGGCCTCACCTCTATCCCTGTATCGCTCTATATCCTCGCTCTCCCAGAAAGTAAATTACTTGATATTAAACTTGCAAAATTAAATTAGATACGTTAGACCGAACGTGACACTGCTTTGGCCATAAATATCAACAATAAAATTTTTCTGATCTTTCGCCGATTTAGTATAACTTTTATATGCACAAACACAAATTGATTACCAGGGCAACCGGAAATATGCTACAGAATGTTTTTTTTACAACGAGATATTAACAAATGGGTAATGTTAGATACGTTAGACCGAACGTGACACTGCTTTGGCCATAAATATCAACAATAAAATTTTTCTGATCTTTCGCCGATTTAGTAAACCTTTTATATGCACAAACACAAATTGATTACCAGGGCAACCGGAAATATGCTACAGCATGTTTTTTTTTACAACGAGATATTAACAAATGGGTAATGTATTTACATGTTTCATGCTCCTACAAGTGTTTTGAGACCTATTTGTTAGGGCATATTTTGGCATATTTTACCCATAAAGTCATATTTCGGCAAATTTTGGTTTAAGGAGCATAATTTTAAAAAAATATTCTTTTTTAAAGCATATATTATAATTTTTAGACCATATTTTATCAAAAATATCCCTTTTAAAGCATATTTTATGTTTTTCACATTATTCTTTTGTTCGTAAAACTTTGCAATTTTGGTTTTTTTGAATGTAACAGCCAAATCGGCTACACGAAAAGCCCCCCAATGAAATAACGCCCAGGAAACAACCCCCAATGAAATAAACCTCAAAAAATAGGAAATAACACCCAAAAACAGTGAATGAAATAAAATCGAAAAATAAATGAAATAAACACCAAAGCGAAAACGAAACAATCCCCAATATTTGGGAGTTATTTCGTATGAAATAACATCCAATGATGAAAATGAAATAACCCCTAATGTAATAAACCCCATCAGCAACAAAAATGAAGCTATGCCCAAAATTCATAAAAGAGTTAGTTACACCAAGGATTTCATGATGTCAATATGGACCAACACCAAAGTCGCAAAATTATTGAAATGAATCGTGTGGATCGTAGATCGTTGTAGCCCTGCCCAATTTTTGCAGTTCGGAAGACAATTTGCCTTTTACGTTTGGCCTTTATACAACCACCTCCACTGTACACAAGCAAATCAACCTCTCTGCTTTTATTGAATTCTTCTTTCTAAATAACTCTTACAAATTTAAAAAATTTCCGTTCATAGATATCATTCTCAAAATGAAAAATGCTCGTAGCATTTTGTTGATTTTCTATTCGTAAATATGAACACAAATGGAAATATTTGTATTTAACTGGGACTCTGGCATGCTTAATGGCATGGGTAATTTTTTCGACCACGCCCACTTTTAAGCCCATTTTTTTAAATAATATGCAATAGCGAAGCATTGCCGGGCCCACTAGCATATTATATATATGAGTTATATAATTATAACCTCTAAAAACAAACAGCTATAAAAGTGAAATAAACCCCGAATAAAATATAAAATAACACCCAAATTATACACGTTATGAAACAAGCCCCGAATTTTAAAAATTTGTTTTGTGTTATTTTATTGGAGATTATTTCATAATTTGAAACCCCAAAATGAGAAATGAAATAATTCCCAAAGAAAAATGAAAAACGGCCCAAAAAAATTGGGAGTTATTTCATCTATCTATATATATAAAAATGAAATGGTCCACGTATGTCATACCATCACTTGAGAACGGCTGGAGCGATTTGGCTGATTTTTTTTTATTCGATTCGAAATTTTCCGTAGATTGTTTGTGTTGAAAAAAATCAAATCCAGGTGGCGCTAGGGTGGATTTATATCGAAAATTTGAATGCATGTACCAATTCAACTGAAATTTAAAATGGATATTCGTTTGATCATGAGAAAACATTTTATGTACAAATGGACCCGGTAGGTGGCGCTGGGGTCGGTTTACAATCAAAATTTTAACGAAAGGGCCAATTTAACTGAAATTCAGAATCTATGTTTGTTTGATCATCAGAAAAAATTGTATGTACAAATGGACCCGGTAGATGGCGCTAGGGTGGATTTATATCGAAAATTTGAATGTTTTATTATGAGAATTTTTTTTTGTATATATGGACCTACAATTAATTTGGCTGGGGTTGAATTATTTCGAAAATTTATATGTATTGTCCGATTTTACTTAAACTTAAAATATATGATTTTTTTGACATGAGAAAATTTTGAATGTATGTTTGGAACCAGTTTCCGGTGTTTAGCTTATGATACACTTAATTTTTGGAATGTCATTTAGTCACTTTTTTTAACGTCATAGTTATTTAGAAGTCTATATATATTAAAAGATGTACATTTTGATGTCACCACTAATTGTGAAAACGGTTGACCCCATTTGTCCCAAACTTTCAGTGAAAGTTAAGGATTGGCTGTAGATGGTCACCCAGACTGCAAAACGGCTTAAAGAAGAATGACTAACTTTTATAATGGCGCACTTCCTACTGAATTAGAGAGCTTCACAAAGTGGTTTTGCACATTTCACAATTTTAGGGGACAATAACGAAAATAGGAATAACTGTTGATATCACCCAGACCAAACGGTTAATGGGGTTCCTGAGCTTAATGAATGCATTTTTGGAAATTCGTACTCCTTAGGATAAAAAGGTACAATCGCCCAGTACACCAACGCTGAAAGTTATATGTCAGTCAATCGGCTTAAAAATGTGGTTTTAGAATATATGCCTATCAATAAGTAAGTTTTCATCCCATCATGGACGACACTGCTGATCCGTTTTAGCAATTCTTATAATAATATATAATAATCTTTAAGCTATATGAATAACAGAATTTGTCCGGGAAAACCTCGCCACTTAAATTGAAAAATTTTAGAGGTCCAAAAAAATAAACCTATCGTTTTTAGATTTCAACTACACTCAACATATTTTACAAAAATTTGGAGGCAGGACGAAGTCTGCCGGGCCAGCTAGTATGAAATAACACCCAAAAATGTATGAAAAAAATTTGGGAAATATTTCATTTCTTGTTTGGGCGTTATTTCATTGGGGGGTTTTTCGTGGAGCCGCCAAATCTACTACAGGGTTTACGCGCTTTCTTATACAATAAGTAAACACAACATAAAAAAGAGGTACTTTTCAACCACCGCCGATTTCGACCCTGGAAATAATGCCTAAAGCTAATCCGATAAAAGCAGCAAAACTAAAGGCGGTTGTAGAAAAGTTTCCTGACTCACTCCTCTATTCTAAAATCTGCAGCAAAGTTATTGCAGCAGATCGCAGATTTCAAGTGAAGCAACATGTGGAAAGCTGCAAACATATTCAACTAAGTCATAGAAGTAAAATTACTCTACAATTGATCGACTGTGGGGCGACGCCATCAAAAATCTGGACGTCAACTTCAATAAGAATAATGTTTTGCTTTTTGTGACAGATGCAACTCCCTACATGGTAAAGGTTGCAAAAGCTATAGTGGCATTTTATCCGAAAGTGACGCATGTGGCATGTTTTGCTCATTGTGAAGAACAATTCTTGAAACAGGTAACTACTACGCCAACAATTACGAAAACATTTTAGAGGTCATAAGTGCACTGCACAATCCATTAAAATTGCAAAAGATGTCTTGACAGACCCCCAAATTCGATGTGACTTGATTTATACTGCTTCAAATTACGGTTTTATTGCAAAACATATTAAAAATTTGCAAACATCAGGTCTTACGCTTTTTGAACAAGTTCAGGTGAATGAAGACACTTTTAAATTGATGGATAATTTATCGGATTCCGAAATAAATTTAACAGTTAAAAAAAAATTAATCGAATCATATCAAAAATCGTTGGCTTGGAAGAAGTAAAAAGTATTTGTAAAGAATTGTGTGGATCTAACATCAAAATACGATATAAAGGAAATATGTCCCTCCAATAACATCTGTGGATGTCGAAAGATCATTCTCAATGTACAAAAAAATAATAGACAACATTTTTTGATCAATAGTTTATCTCAATATTTTGTAGTTTATTGCAACAACTATCTCAAATATGATGCTCAACATACACAAACGACGTGATACTTTGGAATCATGATTTAAGATTTTTGTTACTTTAATGTTAAATAAATGCATGTGATATATTTTTAATTGTTCCTTAAATAATAATACTTCAATATTTATTTCTTTTTTATTTTACTTACTCAACATTTGTGAATGTAAATATACCAAAAATACTTACAGTCGTAATTTAAAATAATATTTTTTTATTTAAATTTTTAAGCTATTTTTTAACTTTATAATATATGATTCGCCGCTTAATTTCTTGCCTGACAATATTTTTCTTGTTGACGGAAGATCTGAGGTAGGTAATCTCATCGACTACCTCAAAAAAATTATAGTCAACGTTTACGGTGCGTCCCCATCGAGAGGACTCTATGTTCGTCGAAATCATTATTTTTGTTTTGTCCTCGTTGACCGCTAAACCCATTTTTGCTGACTCCTTTTCTAGTAATGAGAAAACTGCAGTAACATCCCGCTGATTTCGGCCATTGTGGACAACACCAATCATATTTTCATGCGCATCCATCATCATCATTACAAGCATCAGCGAATAATTTCCACTAATGTGCCATAGATGGCTCTGAAGAGATTGTGAATCATAAATGGGAGGGTAGACTTAAGTTATTAGAAAATAGAATAACTAAATTATGACAAATAACATATTTTTGATTTTTTTTAACAAGGAATATGAGGAGTTTTCCTTATTCGTTTGCTAGAATTGTAAAGAGGAACAAAATTTACAAAATGGTAGGATTTAGGTGAGTCTACTAGAAAAAAACACTCTTGAATGACACGTGGATTTTCAGTGAAGCAAATGCAATATTATTGACAAAAACTGGCCACAACTGTGTAAAATGAATTTTGTAGGATTAAAAAAAATAGTTTTTATTCCGTTAAACCGTACTTTTAGAAAGGTTCAATATCCGTGAACGACACTTTTCTTCACTGTAACAAAATTTTCATCCGGCTGACCTTTTTTTAGTCGCAATATTATATTCAAGTTTATTAAAATTGTATGCACCCAAAGGCTGCATAGATGGCTGGTTCTGTTAATCGACAAAATCACGCAATGCGCGGAATGCCCTTCATACAGGAACGTTTGGATCGATTTTCACGTTAGGCAAATGAATATGGCTCGATGACTAAGTTTATCAAAGTCTGAAGTACCAATTGCCTCCAAAAAAAATTTACATCAAAGGACTGCATTGCCGGAATCAAAATCTTGAATGTCATGTTTATCCTTAAGTTTTTTAGTCGTTACCCTACATAGTTTATCATAAATCGTAAACGTCTTGTCCTATTTTGTTGTAATAAATGTGTAAATAATTGATATTACCTTCAACTAAAATACTATTACACTTTTACTTATGAATTCGGTGAACTCTACTTTTCATATAAGCGATACCTACTGCACACCGAAGCCATAAGATGTATGAGTGATGTATGAGTCGTAGAAATCCACAAACATCATACGTTACACCACACCAACACTTCGAATGAACATGATTCTTTTAGACGAAACATAAATACTAATCACATCTTTAATACAAATAGGGCAACAAACAATTCACAAAGCAAATGCGGGCCAGCCAATTTTTCGAAACTCAAATTTTCGCCTTTGATAAAAATGATTACGAAATTAGCAACAACGAACTGCAAACAAAGTTTTGTAAATGGAAAACAAACTACAGCAACAAATTAAGCAACAACAAAATATTTGCATCTGGATCTATTTGTTTTTTTTTTATAGTTCAAACGAATAATGGAAATGAAATGGTTTTCGTAACTTTTAGCATCATTCAAAGCCAAAAACAAAGTAAAATAAACAGATTGCCCAAATAATACAACATAATCAAAAGATAAGTTAGTATTTTGGTTGTTGTTGTTGTATTTAAATAACATAGAAATGTACATAAAAGTTGCAATTAAAATCTTAATAAAAATATCAACCGCACACAGCAACGAAATTGGAGTGGCATACAATTGCATTAGCAGTTTCCCTGTCAACTGAGCTATAAAAGATTATATTATATTTTATTGTAAAGTAGAAATGTTCTAGGATTTCAACATAGAACAGATAGTAAAATGCTTGTCACTAGTTTTGTGGTTAAAATGTATAAAACTGAGTAATTAAATTGAACAAAAAATATAGGATAGAGTCTTGATCGTTATGGATGTTGACGGTATTATTACAGTGATGGTACTGTGGGCACGGTTCTTGGTTCTTTTGTTTGTTTGTTCTTTTTAATTCCATAAAAGTAATTTTTGATACAATAAGAGTAAGTACTCAATGGTTCAAAAACATACAAGTGGTACAATGTAAAAACTTTTTGATACAAAAAATAAATTTTTCTTACACTAAATTATCCTTAGGTATCATAAAAGCAATTTTTGGTACAATAAAATTACTTTCTGGTAAAAATACAGAAAATAATATTTTGATGTAATAAAAATATTTTTTGGTACAATAAAAGTACTTTTTGAAATAATAAATGAAGTTTAAGGAACAATTTAAGGTACTTTTTATTGAAATAAAAGTACATTTTGGTACACAAAGAGTATTTTTAGTATCATAAAAGTACGTCTGGGAAAAATAAAGTACAAAATAGTATTTTTAGTTACAACGAAAGTACTTGCTAATATAGTACAAGTACTTTTTGGTAAAACAAAAGTACATTAAAGTACACTCAAAGTACCTTTTGGTACCATCAAAATATTTCTTGGTACAATGACAGCACTTTTTAGTACAGTAAAAGTACTTGTGGAAAAAAATAGTTCAAAAAATGCCTATGCCAATGGAAAATGATTATTTGAGAATGACTTATCTTATCTGTTAAACTAAATTGGCATATTTTTTACTCTTAATGAGTTATATAATTTTTTTTTTTTGAGTTTAATAAATCTTAAGTTCAAGTCACACTTTTTTGTCAAAATCCTTATTCGTTCCTTGTTACTATTACAATCCTCATATGTTACTTATACATGAGTGTTTGTGTTGGTTGCTTATTAAGTTTTTGTGTGTGTTAATCTCGTCCTCATAACCATTGAGGACACACAACGTGAAAACTTGGGACCACAAATGGCAGACACTTCCGCAAACAAACACACTCAACCGACATACACGCATATGTCAGGGCTCACTTGAAAGAAAGTGTATAAATACGAAGCCTTCAGTAATCATAAGCTTCATCACATCTAGAAGAAAAAGAAACAATGCAGTAAATTTTTCAAAATCTCGGAATGGCCCTTAAGTTTTAAGACGTGAAAATGAACATAAACGTACGTATGAAGGACCAGGTAAAGTGACAGAGTATGGCTGTGCTGTAAGAATGATGTTGTAACAGATATTATTCGGAGGTGAAGCGACATAATCACCATATTTGCTTGTATATTACTCTGTAAACATTTTGCAATTTAGGAGTTTTATCTTTTATACAACTCCCTCTCTTAGATTAAAAAAAAAAAGTTACTCTATTTTCAGGATTTGTTGGCCCACTTTATGGGCCCTTGCCGTCATATAAAGGATTATGTAGTGCATTAATGATGATGTTATTGTATGTGTTTGACAGGCATGACAGTTTCATTTTTAAAACCGTTGCACATTCGATGCGTATCTATGTCTTAAACTTTTACCACAAAAGTGCGACACTTCATATCGTAGGCTGTAACCCTTCCGGGTAATAAAACTGAATAGGCTGTAATAGTAAACGATGTAAGGCAGTTGCTAACATGACAGCATCGATAACATCAGCAACAACTTGATATCTATCGAGAAGCTCCGTAAATTCGTTGGTGTTTCTTTAAGTCCAACACTTTTGTTTTAGGAAAAGTACTTGTAAGGATCACGACATGACAGCTGAGTATCAGCATATTCTTATATAATATTAAAAAAGACGTTTCAGTCGTTATTATTCTTAAAGGTAAAAATCGCCATAAAGCCTTCAATTGCTTTTCATTCATAACGTTTTTATACTCACATCTGAAAAATCTCTTACTTTTACAAAGTATTTGCTATAAATTCACAACAACTTTCCTTAACTCACCGCCTGTGACGTATTCAGCCAGTCATTCAGATTGTCAAAAATAAAGTGGGTAGAAAGTCTTTGTCAAATAGGACAAGCACAAGCACAGAACTCAGTCAATTGGAAGTTCTAGTTTAATTGAAATAAATGTGTGCGGATACACAAAAAGTCCCAGGACAATAAAAGAGAGCTGAAAATGTACGATGGTTGTATATATTTCAATAAAGATATTTGTACATACATATGTGTTGACGTTAAGCATATTCTACTTCCATTTCCAGTATTCACCGAAGGCAAAGTCCCAGTATGGAATTATTTTAACTAAAATGGAAGAAATTCCTTTTTATTAGGTCTCGGAGAGATATATGCGATGTTAGCAATAAATCTTAATACATTCTTACGGTATGATGGCAATCATATGGAGGGTGTATATGAAGAGTTAAATAAGTTAAACAATCCTTATAAATGATTGTTCAAGCTCTAGGTCTGTTTTTCTAAATTTTTATTTTTTATTTATTATTTAAATAATAAAATAAATAAAAAATAAATAAATAAAAAAAATAAATAAATAAATAAAAAAAAAAAAAAATATTTGAAAAACAGACCTAGAGCTTGAACAATCATTTATAAGGATTATAAAATAAGGTCGAAAAATCACAACACAAAATAAGTTAAACAATTTGCAAAAGGGTTGTCTTATAACTACATGTGTTGGTCAAACAAGGCTTTAAAAATGATTCATATATCAACTTTAGTAGACTATAAATTCTCAATTTATTTTTACTTACTTACTTACTTAGCTGGTACTTCTATGCAATCCCAGTGAATTATATACCGCACGTAGAAAAATATTATAAGCGCCTCGATCTTCTGCGCTTCTTCTCCAGTTAGTCACACCGAATTCTGTAAGGTTCTCAGTAACCTGGTCTTTCCAACGGAGTTTTGGTTGCCCTCTTCTGCGCCGTCCATCGAGTTCATTGTCGAAGACTTTTCGAGCTGGAGCATTTTCGTCCATGCGTACAACATGACCTAGCCAACGCAACCGTTGCACCTTAATGCGTTTGACCACGTCAATGTCAGTGTACAGCTCGTACAGCTCATGATTCATACGACGCCGATGCTCTCCGTTAACGATGATGGGCCCATATATTTTACGGAGTATTTTTCTCTCGAATACCGCCAGAACCGATTCATCCGCTTGTGTCATAACCCAGGATTCTGAGCCATACATTAGGACAGGTAGAACCAGTATCTGGTATAGCTGGAGTTTTGTTCGTCGAGAGAGGGCTCTGTCATTGAATCGCTTGCTTAGTCCGTAGTAGCATTTATTTGCAAGCAGGATTCTTCTCCGGATTTCTAGGTTGACATTATTTTCTTTGTTGATGGCGGAGCCTAGGTAGACAAAATTATCTACCACCTCGAAATTATAGTTGTCAACGTTCACGCAGTTTCCCAAACGAGTAGATTCTTTGTTCGTTGAAACTAATAACTTCGTTTTGTCCTCGTTCACCGTTAGGCCCATTTTCGCTGATTCCTTCTGTATACCTGAGAATGCTGCAGTCACATCCCGCAGTTTTCGACCGATGATGTCGACGTCATCAGCGTACGCGAGTAGCATGTGGCTTTTGTTGAATATAGTGCCACTCGTGTTTACTGCAGCTTTTCTTATTATCATCTCCATCACAATGTTGAAGAGATCGCACGATAGGCCGTCGCCTTGTTTTAGGCCTCGTTTGGTATAGAATGGCTCCGTAAGGTCCTTGCCAATCTTCACTGAAGACTTCGTGTCAGTCAGCGTCATTCCGCAAAGACGTATCAGCTTCGCTGGAATACCAAACTCAGCCATGGCTTCAAGTAATTTCTGCCGTATCGGGCTGTCGAAGGCAGCTTTATAGTCGACAAAAAGATGGTACGTGTCGATCTGTTTCTCTTGGTTCTTTTCCAGGATTTGCCGAAGTGTGAAAATCTGGTCAGTTGTTGATTTTCCAGGTCTAAAGCCACACTGATAAGGCCCGATCAGGTTGAATAACACTGGCTTTAGTCTTTCACATAGCACACTCGACAGGACCTTATATGCGATGGGTAAAAGGCTGATCCCGCGGTAGTTGGAGCACACACTTGGATCACCTTTTTTCAGCACAGGACATAATACGCTTACATTCCAATCGTCGGGCATGCACTCTTTAAGCCAAACCGTTCGCAGGAGCTGGTGCATGCTCGTTATCAGCTGCTCGCCACCGGACTTGAAGAGCTCTGCGGGCAGACCGTCGGCACCGGCTGCTTTGTTGTTTTTCAGCCGCGATATTGCTCTTCTTACCTCGGCTTGACTTGGTGGTGGGCAATCTAAGCCGTCGTCGACAATTGGCGTGATAACTTCACGTGCGCTGCCTTCTGGAACCAGCAGTTGCTGGAAGTGTTCTCTCCATATGTGCAGCACACTCTGCGTATCCGTGACCAGATTTCCATCACTGTCCTTACAGGTGGGGAGGCCATTACCGTATCCATTTGCTCTTACTTTCTGGTAAAATTTTCGGGCCTCACCTCTATCCCTGTATCGCTCTATATCCTCGCTCTCCCGTTCCTTCATCTGACGTTTTTTTCGCCAAAATAGCTGTCTCGCCCGTTTTACTTTCTCCTTATGCCGTTCCCTAAGAGCATGGGTTACAATTGGCTGTAGCGTTGCCCTATAAGCAGCATCCTGTTCCTCAGACGCTTTGCGACATTCTTCATCGTACCAGGATTCGTCTGAGCGCCGCTTTTCATATCCTAGCACGGTTGTTGCGGCGGTTGCCATGGAATGCGCAATATGCTGCCACTGTGTATCGGGAACGTCAGAAGTAGAGGTGTCGTAAAAGTTGGGAGAGTTGGTCGGAGTAGGCAGTAGCTATCTCCGGGGTTTGCAGCTTCGCGATGTCCAGCTTTCTTTGTGTTTGGTTACGTGCGTTTTTCGCTCTGCTCAATCTTGTGCGAACCTCGGCTGCAACCAGGTAATGATCCGAGCCAATATTAGCACCACGGATCACACGCACGTCCATGACACTAGATGCATGCCTGCCATCAATTACCACATGATCAATTAGGTTTTTGGTGTTTTGATCGGGGGATATCCAAGTTGCCTTGTGGATATCTTTGTGCTGGAATCTGGTTCCACTCACTACCATGTTCCTTCCCGCTGCGAAGCTAACCAGCCTAAACCGTTGTCTGACGTGTCGGTATGCAGGCTGAATTTACCGATCGATGGACCAAGAACATCTTCCCTTCCTATTTTTGCATTAAAGTCTCCCAGATAGGGTGATCAATTATTCGGGTTTTTGCGAAAACCGGTTTTCGAATTATTCGAAAAATGGAATTTAAAAAAAACCGGTTGCTTTTTTTGAAATTCACAAAAAACCGGATAATCCGGTTTTCAAATGTATGCCAAATAACAAATTAAAACACAATTTGTGACAAAAAATTTCATTGAAAATTAACAGAAAATAATTCAAATATACTTAAAAAAAGTAAACTTTTAGTTTAATTATAATTACAATGCAGAACATTACTGAGATCAGTTTGGTATTTTAACAAAGATAAACAAAACATAACAATTCATTTGTAAATACTTGATTTTATAAAAATATATTTAATTTAATTTTTAGTTTTCCCTAACATTTAAGAAATAAGATACAATTTAAGTGCTTGGGTGTATAACTATTTTTTTCTTTGATTTTTATAAAACTTGACATTGAAAATGCCCTTTCACTCAGTGTACTATTTGGACTTATTGTGAACAAGGCATTTAATAATCTGTCAAGGTTTACAGTCCTTTTGCCGCTCTTATTCATATATAAAAAATCTTCCAAAAGAACATTTTTGGTAGAGTTTTTAATGGTAGTTTTAGGATATTGAACATTTTTTATAGCTTTATTTAGTTCTGTTTCTATAGTATCTTCAGTGGCATCAACGATCATTTCGCCATTTAAATCTGTAAACGAATCTTGTTTTTCAGTAAATAATCGTGAATACAAAATGGACGCCAACTATTTTGTTTCATTTTTACTTGATTTTTTTAAAAATGCGTCACTAATTGGGAGTTTACTCGTACTTTAATACAAAATGAGAGTATTCAGTGTTTGAATACGTCTTTCTGATATACGTCTTTTTAAAATTTCATATAAATTTACTGATAATTGGTTTTGAACGTTTTGATTTCGGGATCAAGTGTTCGCACAGTAACATTTATGTATTTTATGTAAGATATATCCGACCATTCATCGACCACAATAGAGATGCGCTGGTTTTTCTGCTTTAAGTAAATCAATTTTTTCTTTAACTTATCTTTTTTGGATAGATATAAATCATATATTTTATCCCATATTGTAGTCTTGTAGCTGGAAAAAACATGTACGAGTACACATTTAATACAATTCTGAATGAATTTATATAAAAAGGATCAAACGCCAAAAAACCGAGATTCGACAAAAAAAAACCGGATTATTCGATATTCGAAAAACAGGGATTTAAAAAAAACCGACGGTTTTTATGAGTGAAAAAAACCGGGTATCCGGTTTCTGAAAACCGAACTGATCACCCTACTCCCAGAACAATTTAATGTCGTGGCCAGGGCAGCGGTCGTATGTTTCCTCCAGGCGCTCGTAAAATGCATCTTTAATCTCAACGTCTTTATCTTCCGTCGGGGCGTGTACACAAATCAGCGTGATGTAAAAATATTTCGCCACTTATTTTAATGGATTGAAAACTCTGAAACATAATTGAAATGATCTAAAAAGTAACAATTGGAAGTTTTGTTCATATTAATTTTAAAATTTAAAGCCTTACTGTTGACAATTTATAAGAGGTTTATATAATGATTTTACTATGTAAATTTGACTTAAAAACCTTTGATAAATGTTTATGAATATGGCTGTAATACTTTAATATTATTGAATTTTTATTATGTATGTCATTTGTCATTTATTATGTAAATCAAGCCATGTTACTTAATTTAAACATAACAAATCTTAATGCTTTATTAAATGTAAATATACTTTTTTGCTTTAAGGCACATCAAGATTCTAAAATGTATCAGAGTTTAAACATCACAGCAATATCTAAAACGTACGTACTATTGTTCGAGAATATCTCTCTGGTAAAACCAAAATCTTAAACGTATTAAATTGAAACCAAACTTCTTCTTTAGTCCCGCATACACACGTATATTATGTTAGCTGGCTGCAAAACAAAGATGTATATTGTGTGCTTTTGCTTGTTGTGGTTACTGTTACCAGCATTGTGGTCAAGTTAGGTGGTCTTCGCATTATTCTCGATTTGTGTTTGCAAGGTTTTTGTGCCCTGCCGACTTTATTTTATCGGATTAAACTAAGATAAGTCACAGCTTTAATGAGAACAAAAAACTGTGCGACTAAGGAAATATAAACTGTAGACATTCTATGGCAGTAAGTAAAATGGAAATATGTTTGCTACAATTCTGCATAAGGGTAAGCCAATTACATCTTTGAAGTCCTGGAGAGATGTTAATTTTTTTTTTTACAAATTGTGTCTTACGCTATTAAGCACTATAGGAATAGTATCAACATGAATGTAGGTGTTTAAGTTTACGAAAGGCGAAAAGTTGTGTTTGATAAAATATAACAACACAACAACACAGTCAAAACTTAGACCTAGTGACCGAAGGGAAAATGGAGCCAATTTGCAAAACTTGAACAACAATTTGGGTTTTGTTTGAAACGTATGTCTTGTCTGCCTCAATTTTTTTTTTGTATAGTGATCGATTTATACTATTTTGTTATGCTTAATGACAATAAGTGTAAAAACCTACAAAATTAATGACGAGTAGTAAAGTTATGAAAACTTTCATGTATCTTTTGATACATAAAAAAATGCATATTTCAAGTGCATATATAAACCAAAGAATATTCTGATACTTTCAGGTTCAATTTACTTTTTTGTTTAACCCATTCTTCCTCTCTGAAATAACATATATCATTGAATCACTATCAATTTCACTTCTTCTGTTTCCAAAACAATAAAACATAATAACTTCACCTCCGGTTGCAAACTCTATTTGCAATAGTGTATGACTTTATTTTCAAAAATGCCTCTATTTCCCTAATATGTTGGCATTTAGCCCAGTTTGTAGCCCAAACCATTCGTGTGAACATGCTTGTGTGTGTGTTTCTTGTATAACAGTTATGTACATACTCAAATTGATTGCACATTTTGCAAGTCTGTGTGTGCTTCAGTGTTGTGTACACAAACGTTGAACTTTCACTTACGCCATGTGACACTTTATTTATATGAAGGCAACATAATCGATTTGGCGCCGACAAGATTGTGCTCCAGTATTAGCCTTACAAACTTGAGTGTCAACAACTGTGGTACAACATCATCTGCCATAGTATGCTAAGCATATTGTCATCTTCTATAAACTTCAATGTGACGACGTTTATTTCTTAGACCTAGATTTCTAAATCCTTTTTGGTGACACTTCCTCCTCTGCCTTAAGTTGTTGTTTATTTGTGTACGTATTTGTTTTGTACTTTTAGCAATTTCAGTAAATATAATCGATGAATTTACTAGATGGGGCTTTGTTGCAACACTTCGGTGTAATAATCTGCGCTAGCATCAGGCGGTAGAAAAATCGCTGGCATATGCAAAGTGTTATTGTGGAAATGTCCATGTGTTTGTACCAGTTAACGAGACACAGTAGCTTAAAAGTATTTGTTTAGAGAAAAGTTGGCAACATCTTAATCTTTAAGAAGGTTTAAACGATGTAGTATTGTAGGGCAGATAAAGTGTAACCTCATGCCGCAATACAGCTTGATATTTTTCGGGGATAGCAAAATACTGACCGGCCGTGGCATAGAGGTTAGAACACGCGAATACCATGAGGGAGATCACAGGTTCAACTCCTGGCTCCCGTCATCTTAAAAGAAACATTTTCTTTCATTGTCGGCTCCCCTCGAATGTTGTCGACAGCAACTTCGCAGTATTAGTGTCGAGTCAATCGGCGCGTCTAGTAAGAGCTTCTCAAAAAAAATCCATAAAAATGGATATTTTTCTGAAACTTTTCGACTTACTTTTTTATGTAAAATTTGTTTTTTAACTAATTTATATGTAGTACTGACAAAATCTTCAAAAAATTCCCATTATTTCACTCTCGTCATTAAAGGGTTAAGGTAATATCAAGTGAGAAATTTTTACTAAATACAACAGCCTTGGAAAGGGCTAATTACTCAACAATTGCTAGACTGTGGGACGACGCCATCAAAAATTTGGACGTCAACTTCAATAATAATAATGTTTAGCTTTTTGTGACGGATGCAGTTCCATACATGGTAAAGGCTGCACAAGCTATAGTGGCATTTTATCCGAAAGTGACGCATGTGACATGTTTTGCTCATGGTGTCCATCGATTGTGTGAATGTATTAGGAATTTTTATGAAAACGTAAATAAATCTATTGCTAATGTGAAGAAGTTATTTTTAAAAGCTCCATGTAGAGAGGAACTTTGTAAACAAATGTTCCCAGACCTTTCATTACCTCCAGAAGCTAAAACAACACGATGGGTAACATGGCTTGAAGCAGTTAACTACTATGCCAACAATTATGAAGACACAATTCAATAAAACTTCAAAGGGTTTCTGACTTGATTTATATTGCTTCAAATTACAGTTTTATTGCAAAACATATTGAAAATTTGCAAACATCAGGTCTTACGCTTATTGAACAAGTTCAGGTGAATGAAGACACTTTTAAATTGATAGATAACACAGTGCAACACTTTTATTCGGGGGTGAACCAAACCAATATCAAACGATAGCATTTGACGTCGGTAACAAAACCCTAAACTACATTCTGCTCCAATACGTCGCAAATTTTTTTTACAGTGGTTTAAAGTTTGATTTTTTTGGTCGAAAGTCGAATCAAAGAATATGAAAAATCATCTGTAAAAATACGTTTGGGGTATTTCATGTCTTCGGAGACCTATATTAAAACAATCAGGGGAATATTTTCTGGGAACATTTTAACCCTGCAGCTCCCATCCGTATAGCACATTTTTAACCCAATTTTAAAAAACTGTTTAAAAGTCAACTTTGGACGGAGGTCAAGGATTAGAATATTCTATAGAAATATTCTCCGGAAAACTTCACTAGGAGTCACCGAAGACAAATAACTTCTATGAGTCAAAGGTTCCAAAATAAAATCAAAATGAAATGTTAATAAAATGTTAAAAAGCCTATTTTCAGGCAAACAGTGCAACGCACTTTTTCGGGAGTGTACCAAACCAAAATCAAACAATAGCATTTGACTTCAGTAACAAAACCCTAAACTACATTTTGCTCCAATAAGTCACAATTTTGGTTTACAGTGGTTTAAAGTAAGATTTTTTTGGTCAAATGTCAAATAAAAGAAAATGATAAATTATGTGTAATATGTATAATATTGTTTTTTTTTTATTTTTAATAAAAATATTTCTAATTCATATGAAAAAAATTGTATAACTTTAATTTTTTAGGGCATCTTTTTGTTGATTTTTAGGTCATATTTTGCCATTTTTCAGGTCATATTTTATGCGCATAAAACACGATTTTTAGGAAATTTTTCCGGTTGCCCTCGTTATTACTATTATTTTAATCGTTAAAATCACCAAGAATAATAAAAATAATCCTTTGTATACAAAAACTCAGCATATCTTGAAAACACAACAACTTTTTATTGGTTTGTAATACAAAAATGAACAAACCTCATAAAATTGTCACACACATATATAAAGATATAACATTTGCATAAAAATGCCTACTAATTCCACATATGCACCATTGCTGCCACATTTTATTGAATTAATATATGCACACATGCTCACAAATATGCATACACGTCTGTATTAGTACAACATTTGTATTGCATACTAATGAATGCGAACGTGTCTACCTATAGATATGACTGTGAGCACAGTAGTGTCGTGAGGTGATGACAACTGTTTTTGTTGAAATCTGCCATGATGACGAGAGAAGTGGGAATACGTGAACTATTGCGAATGTGTAACATATGGCAAGCGGGTTTAGATATTCAAATGCATATATAAACGTGTAGTTGTAATTGCTTTATTATATGGGCAAGGCCACCGTCAGTAACGTCACGTTCGTATAGATATTTTGGTGAATATCTTTACTAGATACTATTATTTTTCCCAACTTGAGAGCGGCATATGAAATAACTCGTCATAACTGTTGTTTCATACGCAGACAATTTTGCTGTATCTTTTTTTTTGTGAAGTTATGACCATTTTAAGCCGTCAGTAACGTCATCGGATTTTGGAAGTGTGTTTTAAGGTTACTGAACGTTTGTGTAAAAATTAGCGAATTGAAAAGAGTTTATGTTTATAATTGCCCAGTATTTAAAGAAGGAAGGCTAAAAGATGATTTTTATCCAAAAAGTGGGCTTAAATTTTATGTTTTAATCACGTAATCGCCATAAAAGCAGTGTCAGTAACGTCACACAAAAATGTCAGTAACGTCACATGTACGAATTTCGGTAGGATTTTCAGGTCTTTTTTCTCTTGGGTTAATGAGGGACCCTAAACGACCAGAGGAGTTTTAAGATGCCACCTGGAGAGATATTAAGACTAAATCAGTTTTGATTTTTGTATGATAGAGTGTTAGTTAATAAAATTATCTCTTTGATAATGTGTATAGCTTGAGGGTTGAAATTTTTGCAAACAATTTGTTAAATTTCTTCCTAAATGGTGATAAAAATGTTGTGTCAGTATTTTGAACTAAAGCCAGGACACTCTGTAAAATAAAAACACATTATTATCGGAAAAAACAAAAGTCTTTATTAATTCAGACTTGTTAATTTTTGCAAAATTAAAGCATCGCTTCAGTTGAAGTTTTTTTTTAACGTAAATAAATATAAAATATCACAAAAAAAGCAATCTTAATTGTATCCCTGGGGCCGGCCGTGGCATAGTGGTTAGAACACGCGACTACCATGCGGGAGATCGCAGGTTCAAACCTGGCTCCAGTCATCTTAAAACGGCTTCTCTCGAATGTTGTTTGACAGCAACTTCGCAGTATTAAGCGTCGATTCAATCGTCGTGTCTAGTAAGAGCTACTCAAACAGTGACGTTCGCATTCGTCGATAAACAAGTAGGTGCCGTTAGTTGTGAATCTAAAAATAGAAAGCGTGTTAATTCACAACAACGCGAGAAGCTATCCCATACCTCATTCATGGGGTGCAAAGGGAAATTAAGTTTTTTTTTTTTGAATTGTATCCCTGCTGAGCTGCTATTTCGTCCCCAATGGTACGGATTTGGTGCGAAGACGAAATGTCACGAATGTTTTTTGCGTTTGCGAAAATTGTGGCCGTATCCAAAATGGTGTTTATTTTTTAAACTCTTCTTCAGCAACTTCCGCAACTAATATTTGCGATTGTGTATATTGAAACGCCTCAACGAATTACCGTGCACTGTTTACTATGCAGTGACGAGCTTTTTCCTTTTGTACTCGTCGTATTTGTTGCTTTCTTTTAGCTTTTTAACAGTACGCTTGTCTCTTTTTGCACCAGGAATCGGAGTCTAGCTATTAAATACCAAATTATTAAGCAAAAAAGTAAAAAAAAAATAAAATTAAAATAATCCGCCAGTAACGTCACACAATTTTTTTTTGCAAAAATACCCAGCTATGTGCTTCATTTAAGCATTGATTATGAAAGTACTTCAAAAATACTCAAAAAAAAAATCAGCTCATCCAACCTCTTTTATAATTAGTTAATGCATAAAAAAACATTTTATAAAAATTTGTCAATAACGTCACCATTTATTTGCGGCTGATTACTTTAAGCCTTAATTGGTCCAAACCCAAGCTTTGTACACAAATTTGCTTGCTTATCAATAGTTTGATTTGTATTCTATCCAAAAAAAAGTAATCATCTGTCTAAAGTATAAAAAAATAAGAACATAATTTACCTTTTTTCGCCGACATTGGTATATTTCCAAATACACCTTGCATGTGCCACTTATGAAAAGGATGAAAAATATAAAAGCAGACACAAATTTTGCACTGGCATACATTGCTGCCATATTTTATACATATTAGACATTTGAAATATAAAAAAAATGTTGGACCTCTGTGTGGTTTCATTTTTCGTGGCCTTGCCGATATGTTGAAATTATACACGAATGGTATTTGATTAATTTTGGATAGGGTTAATTTGTAGTATGTGAGATTTTTACATATTGTGGTCTACCAAAGCAACTGTTAATTCTATAACAACCAGCGCTTAATGTAGTAAATGTGGGACATGTGGCTTTAATGAGATGAAAGTGGAATAGATTTCGGTTGGGGGGTATAATGCACAGCATATAGCATTCTCACACCGAATTTTCAAACATTTTATTATTAATTCAGACTCGGTTAATTATTCTTAGTACTTAGAATACTTTACATTTTTTTTTTTAATTTTCTTAGCTTTCCATTTATTATACAACCCTTTTTTGCATTTCCTCCGCCTCCAGTCATCTACATTTTTCTTTCATTGCCGGCCCCCTCGATGTTGTCGACAGCAACGCCGCAGTATAAGTGTCGAGATAATCGGCATGTCTAGTAAAAACTTCTCAAATAGAGACGTTCGCATTCGTCGATAAACAAGTAGGTGCCGTTATTTGTGAATCTTAAAAATGAAAGCGTGTTAATTCACAACAACGCGAGAAGCTATGCTATACCTCATACATGGGGTGCAAAGGGAAATTAAGTTAAGTAAAGTAACGCTAACCTCTGAAACCTCCAAAACGATTTGACTGAAATTTTGTGGTTGAGAATGTTTGGTTGCAAGTTACAAGATAGGACACATTTAGGCGCTGTTGTTGAGATTTGCCGGGTCAACTATTCATAATATAATTTTAACAGTTTTTTTTTATTTTAATTGTTTTTTGCTTATCTGCTCTTAAAAGCGTGTGAATTAGCGCAATCACAGTGACTCAAGCATAAAAACATTTTCTGGTGAACATATTAATACTCTGCTCCGTATACATTAAGCCGGGTCGATCTATATGGAAAAAACCTTATATGAACAGTCTTATAAAAACAAATTCGGAGGTGTATAATTTTTATTTTTGTGGGCGTGGCAAAAACGCCGGTTTTGACGTTTTGTCCATAACTTTGTAATTCGCTGTCCGATTCTTAAGTTTTATATATCGTTGAAGATGGATTAACAAGAGCTTTGTTATTAATATAGTTACTTAAAACTATGACGTCATATTCCAGTGATTCTCAACATTGTTTTTTTAAAAACCCCCAAATCATAAAATATTCTGATGCAGATTTGAAGCCCTGTAAAAACTATAAAATAAAAGTTTTATTTGCACAACAAAAGATTTCCTCATTCTCCGATATGGCATTAAGCGTCATCATACTAAATTCACATTGGTCACTAAAAAATCTTTCAAAGATCTTTAGTTAGACAGTATTCCGATTATTTGGTCTCTTCAAATATAGATTTTTATTTGTTTAAACTTTTGTATTCATCAATTGTTCACGTTTTATAACAAACGAATGTAATAAAAATAAACAAATGTATATTTCGAATTGTTACAGTGTGCATACATGTACTGACTTTTTAAATCAATATAACTTTTTTGTTTATGATGAAAAGTTAAGGGCTTTTTCTCAAATCTTTAATAGTTTTTAAAGGCCTTCAAATCTACATCAGAAAATTGTTTGCTTAGGGGGGTTTTTAAAGCTGTTGTTAATACCTTTTCAACGATGCATAGATCTTGAGAATCGGTAAACAAATAACGATGTTATAGGAAAAACCCCGAATCCGGCGTTTTTGCCGCGGCCACAGAAAATTTTGTTTTGCACCCCCGAAATTGTTTTTACTTAACTTTTGTAAGGCGCTAACATTGACAACTTTTTTTCGACCCGGCTTAATGTACAGTTCTCGTACGAAGTAGAATGGCTGTGAATGCATTACCCACGGAAAAGGTTCATTTATGGAATACAATGCGAAATAGTTTTTTTTAATTATCCTGCCTAATTGACCCTATAAAGTTTTACCTATAATAATGAGAATTGAACAATTTCTACTGCATGACGTCATTGATATAATTTATTTATTTAGTTGTAAAAAATTTAAAAATTTCATTTAAACAGACGCATAGTAATTGCGCCACTTAAAATGTGTGTTTGCCAACTTTGTGTGATGAGGTTGTTATACCACAGAGTTTCGAACTAAAACAAACGTGCGTGTGAACATCAAACACTGCTATGAGTGCATAAGCCCAGCAGCGGAAAAGACGAGTCATTGTAAAAATATGCATACAAACATGCCTTCAAAGGCATTTTGTTGACATTCAAATACGCCTTCCTTTTCCAGGCATGTATACAGGCTATAATAAGTCCTTCACTAAGCCTTATAAAAAATTCCATACCCATGCACATTTCGCTTCTCAAATGAGACCTGCAATGAGGCCTCTTACTAGGATGAGAATAGATCCCGCAGACATGCCTCTTTCCCTTCTTAAAATTGGCCTGTGAGCAGCCCTACTGTGTACCCCACAAAAATACCATAGATGTTCTCAAAGGGCATGCGAACTTTCTTACCTTAAACAGGCCTGTTGACAGTCCTATTAGTAGAAGGCAGAATTGACGTTCATAGCCATGCACTTGTCACTTCTCCGATTAGGCCTGTTGGCAGGCCTCTTAAGGGAAGGTAAGACAGATGCCGTTGTTTATGAAAACCACATGTATGTTATTTATCGTACAACAACTATATCACGTGATAGCCGAGTAGGTAGCATGCCCAACTATGAGTACTGAGGTCACGAGTTCGATTCCTGCTGCTGGAGTTTACAAAAAAATTTTAATTGTAAATTGTAATAAATATTGTACTAAAAATTTATAAAAAGTAGGAAATCATTTAATATGGAAATAATTCGCATATGTCTTTTTTTTATTTAAGTCCTTTTATAAATGCTCTTTTGCAGGCCTGCAAGCTGGTCTGCAGTAGCAATGCCTCATAGAAGGCCCTTGTTATTAGGACTCCAAGCAGGACATACTAGGCATGCCTACTGAAACGCCTTCAATGAGAAAGGGGATGTGCAGGCCTTGCCTGCCTATGACACCCTATGTTAATTTGAAATGAAGACTGCATTTGAAGGGTAGGGCTTCTGACTGCCTTTGCAGGCCTGTAAGAAGGCATGCAAAGCCCCATTTTTTGCTGCTGGGAGGGGATGTAGTAAAGACAAAACTCACACTTATCTATGTATCTGTGATTGTGCAGGAAATTTAACTTTTATTTTAAATAAGCACGGCATAATCACGAATACTTGCTAACGTGATGATAAATGCTTAAATGCATAGCAAGAGAATAACGAATCGGTTATTTTCGTTATGATAAATAATCGAATTCTGATTTTTTTTTCTTGGGATAATGGCAATGTAAGAAGGGAACAAATCTACGCCACTACTATATATTTCCAAAAATGTACTTATATAATGCGGAATATGTAGAATATTTCTTTTTCAACCAGGGTTAAACTTCAGTCTTGCAAAGGTGGATTTTGGATTTTAATTGGATGATGGTATAATATTTGAATAGTTGGGAAAAGTTTAGGCAATAATAGTAGAGAAAAAACTATAGCAAAATTACATAGTTACGTTGAAACCGTTGATGTTGTATTAATATAATAAAGCGCATGATATCATTTACGAATTTCTAGCTTCCATCTACTAGAGATAACCAGGTAACTGAAACTTTGTTCTGTCTTTCTACAGAACATTTGGTAAAAATTATTAAAATGTTTGCATTTGTGTCTCTAACTTAACATCGGTGATAATGTATATTTCAATTGGTCACAAGTACCATTGACTTAAAGTAGTCGCTACATTGAACAACTACTTTCAAACACTGCTGTTTAAGTATAGAAATTACCATACAAAACCGCAATGACGTCAATGAGTTTCGAGAAAAAAAAAACCAACTTCGAGTTTCACAAATAGTTAAAATTACAAATTATTTCTTAACAACAAATCACAACCTCCATTATTTGTATTTTGTTCTTCGACAACCATAAAACCGGGTCTGCAGACATACACATTATCCAACATTAACCCATATGTGGTTTCATAGTCGGCAAGAGACTTCGACACCTGGTCTCGCGATTTAACCCTGTAAGTAACCGAATAGCCACCATTCGCATCCGGGCGAAATATTTTTACATCACGCTGATTTGTGTACACGCCCCGACGGAAGATAAAGACGATGACATTAAAGATGCATTTTACGAGCGCCTAGAGGAAACATACGACCGCTGCCCTGGCCACGACATTAAAATTGTTCTGGGAGACTTTAATGCAAAAATAGGAAGGGAAGATGTTCTTGGTCCATCGATCGGTAAATTCAGTCTGCATACCGACACGTCAGACAACGGGTTTAGGCTGGTTAGCTTCGCAGCGGGAAGGAACATGGTAGTTAGTGGAACCAGATTCCAGCACAAAGATATCCACAAGGCAACTTGGCTATCCCCCGATCAAAACACCAAAAATCAAATTGATCATGTGGTAATTGATGGCAGGCATGCATCTAGTGTCATGGATGTGCGTGTGATCCGTGGTGCTAATATTGGCTCGGATCATTACCTGGTTGCAGCCGAGGTTCGCACAAGATTGAGCAGAGCGAAAAACGCACGTAACCAAACACAAAGAAAGCTGGACATCGCGAAGCCGCAAACCCCGGAGATAGCTACTGCCTACTCCGACCAACTCTCCCAACTTTTACGACGCCTCTACTTCTGACGTTCCCGATACACAGTGGCAGCATATTGCGCATTCCATGGCAACCGCCGCAACAACCGTGCTAGGATATGAAAAGCGGCACTCAGACGAATCCTGGAACGATGAAGAATGTCGCATATCGTCTGAGGACAGGATGCTGCTTATATGGCAACGCTACAGCCAATTGTAACCCGTGCTCTTAGGGAACGGCATAAGGAGAAAGTAAAACGGGCGAGACAGCTATTTAGGCGAAAAAACGTCAGATGAAGGAACGGGAGAACGAGGATATAGAGCGATACAGGGATAGAGGTGAGGCCCGAAAATTTTACAAGAAAATAAGAGCAAATCGATACGGTAATGGCCTCCCCACCTGTAAGGACAGTGATGGAAATCTGGTCACGGATACGCAGAGTGTGCTGCACATATGGAGTGAACACTTCCAGCAACTGCTGGTTCCAGAAGGCAGCGCACGTGAAGTTATCACGCCAATTGTCGACGACGGCTTAGATTGCCCACCACCAAGTCAAGCCGAGGTAAGAAGAGCAATATCGCGGCTGAAAAACAAAAAAGCAGCCGGTGCCGACGGTCTGCCCGCAGAGCTCTTCAAGTCCGGTGGCGAGGAGCTGATAACGAGCATGCACCAGCTCCTGCGCACGGTTTGGCTTAAAGAGTGCATGCCCGACGATTGGAATGTAAGCGTATTATGTCCTGTGCTGAAAAAAGGTGATCCAAGTGTGTGCTCCAACTACCGCGGGATCAGCCTTTTACCCATAGCATATAAGGTCCTGTCGAGTGTGCTATGTGAAAGACTAAAGCCAGTGTTATCCAACCTGATAGGGCCTTATCAGTGTGTCTTTAGACCTGGAAAATCAACAACTGACCAGATTTTCACACTTCGGCAAATCCTGGAAAAGACCCAAGAGAAACAGATCGACACGTTCCATATTTTTGTCGACTATAAAGCTGCATTCGACAGCCCGATACGGCAGAAATTACTTGAAGCCATGGCTGAGTTTAGAATTCCAGCGAAGCTGATACGTCTTTGCGGAATGACGCTGACTGACACGAAGTCTTCAGTAAAGATTGGCAAGGACCTTACGGAGCCATTCTATACCAGACGAGGCCTAAAACAAGGCGACGGCCTATCGTGCGATCTCTTCAACATTGTGATGGAGATGATAATGAGAAAAGCTGCAATAAACACGAGTGGCACTATATTCAACAAAAGCCACATGCTACTCGCGTACGCTGATGACGTAGACATCATCGGTCGAAAACTGCGGGATGTGACTGCAGCATTCTCAGGTATACAGAAGGAATCAGCGAAAATGGGCCTAACGGTGAACGAGGACAAAACGAAGTTATTAGTTTCAACGAACAAAGAATCTACTCGTTTGGGAAACTGCGTGAACGTTGACAACTATAATTTCGAGGTGGTAGATAATTTTGTCTTCCTAGGCTCCGCCATCAACAAAGCAAATAATGTCAGCCTAGAAATCCGGAGAAGAATCCTGATTGCAAATAAATGCTTCTACGGACTAAGAAAGCGATTCAATGACAGAGCCCTCTCTCGACGAACAAAACTGAAGCTATACCAAATACTAATTCTACCTGTCTTAATGTATGGCTCAGAATCCTGGGTTATGACACAAGCGGATGAATCGGTTCTGGCGGTATTCGAGAGAAAAATACTCCGTAAAATATATGGGCCCATCATCGTTAACGGAGAGTATCGGCGTCGTATGAATCATGAGCTGTACGAGCTGTACACTGACATTGACGTGGTCAAACGCATTAAGGTGCAACGGTTGCGTTGGCTAGGTCATGTTGTACGAATGGACGAAAATGCTCCAGCTCGAAAAGTCTTCGACAATGAACTCGATGGACGGCGCAGAAGAGGGCGACCTAAACTCCGTTGGAAAGACCAGGTTACTGAGAACCTTACAGAACTCGGTGTGACTAACTGGAGAAGAAGCGCAGAAGATCGAGGCGCGTATAATATTTTTCTACGTGCGGTATATAATCCACTGGGATTGCATAGAAGTACCAGCTAAGTAAGTAAGTAACCCATATTCCCTCTGTACATCATTGACAAACAAACACACACACACACACGTTCGACACATGCATTTCTATTCAATTATTCTTGTAGTATCCCCATCCCACACAACGCAACAACGATTTTGTCTACTACATTGCCAACCCATTGTTACCCAGCAGCGGAAAAGACGAGGCATTGTAAAAATATGCCTGCAAACATGCCTTTAAAAGCATTTTGTTGACATTCAAATACGCCTTCCTTTTCCAGGCATGTATACAGGCTATAATAAGTCCTTCACTAAGCCTTATAAAAAATTCCATACCCATGCTGATTTCGCTTCTCAAATGAGACCTGCAATGAGGCCTCTTACTAGGATGAGAATAGATCCCGCCGACATGCCTCTTTCCCTTCTTAAATCTGGCCTGTGAGCAGCCCTACTGTGTACCCCACAAAAATACCATAGATGATCCAAAGGGCATGCAAACTTTCTTGCCTTAAACAGGCCTGTTGACAGTCCTATTAGTAGAAGGCAGAATTGACGTTCATAGCCAAGCACTTGTCACTTCTCCGATTAGGCCTGTTGGCAGGCCTCTTAAGGGAAGGTAAGACAGATGTTGTTGTTTATGAAAACCACATGTATGTTATTTATCGTACAACAACTATATCACGTGATAGCCGAGTATAGCATGCCCAACTATGAGTACTGAGGTCGCGTGTTCGATTCCCGCTGCTGGAGTTTAAAAAACTAGTTATTACAAATTGTAATAAATATTGTATTAAAAATTTATAAAAAGTAGGAAATCATTTAATATGGAAATAATTCGCATATGTTTTTTTTTATTTAAGTCCTTCTGTAAATGCTCTTTTGCAGGCCTGCAAGCTGGTCTGCAGTAGCAATGCCTCATAGAAGGCCCTTGTTATTGAACTACAAGCAGGACATACTAGGCATGCCTACTGAAACGCCTTCAATGAGAAAGGGAATGTGCAGGCCTTGCCTGCCTATGACACCCTATATTTATTTGAAATGAAGACTGCATTTGAAGGGTAGGGCTTCTGACTGCCTTTGCAGGCCTGTAAGAAGGCATGCAAAGCCCCATTTTTTGCTGCTGGGTAGCAGTACACCAGTAACACACTGATACATATGCAAAGGTTGTGCAAATCTGCACACTTGTGTGTTTGTAGTCATTAGTATTGTTTTATTTAAATGACATTTTTATACGCAAATATTAACATTGTTAGTATCACTAATGCCAAATAATCTTTATGAGTCACAGTCAAACAGAGCAATGCACATACTACGATGTTGTACTATGTTTGTTTTTAATTTGTTATTTGCATAGCTGATTGCATTAGAAGGAATACAAAATTATGTTAATCGAAATCTTTAGATTTTTATTTGTATAGTTCTATTTACATAAATAGACTATGCTGCCTGTTTAGTGCTAAGTGCTGGTGATGATTAGAAGGATTTATGAATCGGTCCGTGATTTCACAAATTCAAGATCATAAGTAAATAATACTGAATTCAGTTGAAAGTTGAGCCAATTATTGTTGGTATACAATATTATTTGGTCAGTTGAAATGTACAGGATGTTGAAAATTTTATTCTATTAGTAGGATCACAAATTATTGTAGAAAGCATAAACATGATTGCTGATGAATGCCGCTCCCAAAGAAAACTTGAAAGTCCTGTGGAGATAGGTCAAGCAAATGAATGACCAACGGTAGGTTGAGTTCACTGAAATGAGCCTGTTTGAAAATGGCTTTGTCAGATTTTTGCCTTTCTTAAGGGAATTAACCAGTTCTAAAGCCACACTGATAACCTCCAAACAATTTTGATAATTTATGCTTTAGTCCTTCATATAACTTCTTGTTGAGATAGAAAAAAGGCTGATCCCGCGATAGTTGGTGCACACTCCTGAAATAGGGCATAGAACACTTAGATTCCAGTCAAAGGACATACAGTCCTTTGGCCGAATCGTTTTTATGAGCTGATGGTATTTATTTTTCTTTTTTTGCATGGCCTTAACAATGTTTAAGGGCCGATTTCTTATTAGTCGATTATCTTTTTTCTTAACGAAAAACTGCAGATTAAAGATATTAGGTTTTCTCAATGTCTCAATTGCCTTTGTTCTATCGCAAAGCTAACCAGCCCTCATCTGCCGGTTATTTATTTGCCGTACAGATAAACTCAATCAGCTGACTGCTGTTCATAGTTTTTTTGTTTTCCAAGATATATTTTTGATTTATAACCAAAACAATAAGCAGCAGGTCATCTTCCGTGGTAAAATGTTTCCGACATTGCTTTTATCTGTCATTATTTAAGTTTTATTTAATTTTTATTAAATGTATGTGTTTTCTTATTTTTAAACACTTCGAAAATATCTGATTTATATCAAGAATTTGTCAATTGTCTCATCTATTTTTCGGGGTATTGCCAACTGAAAAATAATTTTTTGTCGGTATATTGAGAAAACCAAAATCGTTAACGGGCAGTTTATCATTCTAACAAATTTGTGTCAAGATTTAGTAACAGGAAGTTTGTCGATACATTGAGAAAACGGCCATAAGAGTCTTTACTATCAAATTGTAAAGGAAAAATTATAATAGTTTAATCAAATTAGTACATGATTATTCAATTAGGTCGAACTGAATGCATTTATAGTTCTGATTTACAGTTTATTTGAATTTTTATATTTTGGCATCATTTCTTTAAGAATGCCGACTGCGAATTAGATAAGAACAAGTACTCTTGTGGCTTTACTTTATAATCGTTTCCCAAATGTTGTTGCTGTATTACATCAAATACAACGACATGATGATGTGTTTGTGTTTGATCAGTTAAGAAGTATTTTTCAGATCAAGATGATTTGTAGGCGTCCGATAGGGCAGAGCATTAAATTACAACAAAATATTCATGACAATTTCATCATACTTTAAACTCTAACGCCACACTTATAAATAGAGACCATACAGACATTTTTGCCTGTCTCTAATACAGACACTGTGGCGTATGATATATTTGTGATAAACTTAAGTTCACATAAATCATACGACCCTCTCGTACACACAACACATATAGAAGTATGTTACGGTTGTTGGCATTGGTCCACATGTGTTTCCAAAAAGTTTTGACAAAAAGAACACAAAAAAAGCAAGAAGAATGTTTGCTGGCCTAATTTATTGTTGTCACTGCTGCGGTATAAAAATGTCCTTACAAAAAGATTTTGCAGGGAAACGAGACGGACAAACAAAAAAACATCAACAACTGGCGAAAACTAAAAGTTATATCGCAGTTTTTTTAAGTTTCGCTCTGTTTTCCGTCACTGGGATTTGTTTACCTTTGTTCGGTTGGCCAAACAATAAACATACTTTTAAAATTGTATACACCCATACATTGCCTACATAAACAAACAATAGTTAAAGAGAAAACAATTTAAATATTTGCTATAGTTTGTATAGCCATTTTTGATAACTTCTTACTAAGCTGCCACAATTGAGACTAGTGGAAGTTGGTGACGGAACAGTGCTCGCAGACTCTATGGTCATGTCGCCATGATAAAAGAATATTCGTAAACAAAACCTCTATTAAATAGGTAAAATCATACTTTCTTACCGAACAGAGACTCTTTGACAACCCTACTTTGATTGGTCGAAAATGAATATGTGGATTGCTCTATGAAACTATAGATATGTATATTGCCCTCGCCAATTATATGGTACACTGTAGTTTGCGACAGTAATAATTATTCAATCAACTTATATTGGGCTGAGTGATAAAACAGCAAAAGTGGTGGAAGTCAATGTATCTTCTGATAGTCAGTTTGCCTGAAATCAAAATTCCCGTAGTCAACATCGGCCTAAGACCACAGATTTCTTAATGAGATGCCCTAGTGATACGATATTTATTCGTTTCGCATATGGATTTAATGAATGGTGTGATAATTTCATGTTTCATTATGTTCAATATTTTAGTCATAAAAACAGCTTTATATAAAGAGATGTTTATAATCTTCTTCTTTTGTCTGCAGCCGTGTCGATTAGGCTCTAACCTAAGTAACGTCACCAGTGCCAATTATTTGATGACAATTTGTAAAATTATTGAATCACTTTCCATATTAAATAAATATTTAAGGTACCATTTATATTTATGTCCATTTTATATTACAAATAAAATTCAGTTAAAGATTTTACATCAAATTTTACTAGATCCAGGCGAACCACAAAAACACTTCAAGTTGCGTTAACAAGTAATTCTACCTTGGGTTTCTATCGTTTTCAGTATATTTGCGCCACCTTTCCCTTTATGTCATTCAAGGTTACAAATTAAAAAAAACACGGCATCAGGCAATGTTTGAACGACACACTGCAGCTGTGTTTTTGTGCTGTCATGCATGTTTAGGCAGTGTGAGTACTGTACTCTGTGTTCTCCCCCTAAGGATTTTAGCATTCTCATCCAATTACGTGTGGTAGGCGCTAGTCCTATATGATGTCTTCACATGTCTCAGGTCAATTCAAATGGATGTCAAAGTAGATGTACACAAGCTGCATGTGTGATGCAGAACAACCTGATGTACATGATGCGAACACATGGAGTAAGTGTTTATATACGTGACATTACACTTCACATATTCATACGTGCATAAATATTTATTTGTATACAGCGGAGATTTTGTAGATAGGGGGAGAGTAAATATTAAAACATGGTGTGTCTTGAAAAGAGAAAACGAAATAATCATTTTAAACAATTTTGGACAAGCAGATATCTTAATTTATCGATAGCTACTCCATTGCTAGTTGTCTTGAGTCCTTCTATAAAATAAAATATGAAATATTTATTGAAGTTTGTCACCTTTTTAACTATACCAAAAAGAGTGAAATGTTGCGAACTTGTGGATGAAAATAAACTAATATTCAATTTGTTGAAGTTAAGTCCTGTTTTGCCAACGGATAGTTCTAGATTTCGCGGACCCTTTCCTTGATGATTGATTTAAAAAAACAAGAGCATCGATTGGTTTCTCCAATAATATGTGTTTAATTGAAACCGGAGAAGGCTTAGCCACTCTTGCCACAAGCGTCAGTAATGAAGCGTAATGAAGCGTTTGTTGCCATCAGATTTCGAATCTCCAAAAAGGATTGCCGCATGTTCGTACTAGCCTTAGCAGTCTTCTGTCAGCAACTTCACCGTCTTTTAATACTTACAACAGGATTTCCCATCGTTGGTCCATTCTGATATTGTCGGAAAAATATCCTGTGAAAAAAAATAGCAACTGTATGATTTACAGGATAGGGGGACCTTCTCTCAATTCCTGCAAAATGTTAATTTTTACAATTTAATATAGCACATTAACCATTTTTGATCGTTTACAGATAATGTCATTACCCAGATTAACTGAAGCAAATAGGTCATGAAAACACATCGTGTGCAATGTCAATGTGGTAATATTTATGCAAATTATTCTCGATTGGTAGGCTCTTGCACACAGATATCCTGAAAGGCTTGCTTCCAGCAATTACAATTAATTATGCACACATATGTGTTATTAACACACACATTCATAAATGTTGAGAGCTTTAATTGTGAACGACTTAAACACAAGTCAACAACCAAAAGATAGAGCAAAGAAGAGAAAGCTAAAAAATAATGAATAACATGAAACAGATATGTAATTATTGTCTCTTTATACTATGTGAGAAAGCACTGAATGGTCCTACACTTTGTCTGCATGCATTAATGAGTTTTTGGCATTTGACTATGTTTTAAGCGACGGCTTCTTAAACTGCAATATCTTGCATAGCAAAGACAAAAAGAAAAACAAAACGTTTATGTTTATTCGTAATAGCAGCATTTGCATATGAGTCATGTAGTCAACAAACATACATCCATAAGAGTATCAAAATGAAAATGTTGCACAGAGAGCTACATATCTATATATATAAAAATGGTGGCAAAAATGTATAGTAATTCATCAATTGAGAACGGCTGAGCCGATTTTGCTCAAACTTTTTTTCAGTTGTTCGTAATTGCCAGGAGAAGGTTTATGTGAAAGAAAATTTTGGGAAAATCTTCCGGAAAAGTCGGAAAATTGGATAAATCGAAAATTGCTTTTTTGTATGGAATTTTGTGTGCAATTTTTACAGAATGGCTTTTCGAATAGAAAAATGGAAAATTTTTGTTGTAAAATGCAGAAAATCCGGAAAATTTCAAAAGATTTGAATTTGTTTTTTCGACGAAATTTTGCATTTTATAATAGGTTTAATAAATTTGAACGATGGAACTGAGAAAAATTTCGAATAATTATTTCAAAATGACTTTTCGAACGGGAATAATAGAAAAATGTTTAGTGGAAAACTGTAAAAATGCCAACAAATTTAATTTTTTTAGACGGTTTTAAATTTTGACGTATGATTGATAGTTTTGGACGATTTTAATCTGTAATATTTCGGATAATAGAAAAATTCTTGGTGGAAAACCCGAAATATTACGCAATAACTCGAAAAATATAGATTTTTCGACGAAATTTTGCACTGTATCGCTTGATTTAATGATTTCTGTCGACGTCAAGGTGGAAAATTCGTTATGATGCTTGGAAAATTTAGGATAATTATGTTAAAAGATTTAACACGAAATGATCAAACAATTTCAAAATCTTCTGCATGAGGATAACGCATTGGTCCGATTGTTCAAAACCGCATTGAATACAATGCATTCCGACGACCTCAAAATCATTATCAGAGCAGACAAAAGACCCTCTGGTTGCCATGCAGGACAATTCGATGCTCCCACTATAAATGAAGTCGCAGTGGTGATTGTTGATAAGAATGTGGAACAACTGAGGCATGACTCATCGGTCATATGATGCACTTCAATACCTGATAATGTTCTGTCGTGGAGAGGATGGCTCTCACCTTAATTTAAAAACGGCCAATAGAACAAAAGGTTTGTTTACAAGTCATCACTTCTTTTTCATTCTCCATTTAAGTTCGAATTTCGATCTTGAAATTAACTTCTGATCGAAGACATGTGCGTGCTCTTGTGCGGCAGTCTACTGTCGAAATTGTAATACCAGCGTCAAATCGTTCGATGCACGATGCATTCAATCACAAATTGTAACGAGATCAAGCATTGATCGAGATGAGCTGACTCAGAGAGTCCGAAAAAACGTGCCGCCATTGTATGCCGAGCAAACGAACGTTTACGATTCGCTGATGGAAGTTGTTGACGATAGAACGGGAGGCATTTACATTCTTGATGCTTCCCCAGGCAAGACATTCGTCATTTCTTTGATTCTGGCAACATTTGGTCAAGATCGCAAATTCCGTTAGCTGTTGCATCCGCTGGTATTTCTGCCACATTGTTGAAACGCGGTCGACCTGCACTTTGCGCTTTGAAGCTGCCGATGAATCTTCTCACGGTTGTTGGGAGAATGCAGAATCATCATTTGGGATGAATGCACGATGGCACATAAACGAGTTTTGGAGGCACGAACGATTAAAGATTTACGAGGTGATTCGAGATGATTTGTTGTGGCTATGGTATTTTCGTCAAACGCTTCCCATCATCCCAAAATCTACTGCTGCTTATGAAATTAACGCATGCCTGAAATCATCATCTTTGTGTTACTGAATTTTCAAAGACAGCTACTGGCACTTGGTAATGGCCAAATTCCTGTTGATGTTTCAACTGGATTGATGACGTTCCCGGCAAATTTTCTCGAGTTTACATCGTCAAAGGAGGAACTCATCACAAAAGTTATTACCGGCATTGCCAAAAAATATTAAAAAAATTATAAAATCTAGATTGGATAAGTGAACGGGCCATACTAGCAGCGAAGAATAAGGACGTCGATAGCTTGAATGCTATATTTCAAAGTCGAATCAATAGAGAACTGCATTCATACAAATCCGTTGACAGGGTGACCAACAAAAATGAGGAGACCAACTATCCGACAGAATTTTTGAATTTGTTAGATGTATTAGGAACTGCGCCGCATAATTTACAGTTGACGGTGGGATCGATCATAAGCATGTTGCGAAATCTGAATCATCTTAAATTGTGCAACGAATCGCGTTTGTCGGTCAAGAAACTGATCATCAATGTGATTAAAGCGACGTTCATCAGGGGCAAATTCCAAGGAGAGGAAATCCTTATGTCACGAATTCCTATTATTCTAACCGATCTTTCCTTCAAAATTCAAGCGAATTTAACTCCCCTATTGGCTTTTGCGATGACAATCAATAAATCGCAAAACACCTCAATGAAAGTTTGTGGGGTAAATCTCGAATTTCCCTGTTTTTCAAAAGATCAACCGTACGTTGTCTGTTCGCGTTGTGGCTAACCGTTTTCATTGTTTGTTTTTACGTTGTTTGTTTCAGATCGCTCTTCACCGCTCTTCTCTAATTTCGGTTAAATTCTAATAAATAAATTTAAACTTTAACTAACTGTGTTTATTTACTATACCCCTGGACCTTATATGAATTCGTTGCCTTAGAAGCGAGACGAAGTTTACCGGATGCAAAGTTATATGGCAGAACAAGGTTTGCCGGGTCAGCTAGTTTTATATAAAAGTTTTAACATCTACGATTAAGGCTATCTTTCCCTATAAAAAAGTAGAACATTACGCCTTGTCTTAAAGTTGTAATGTAGCTGTAGGCATCTTATATTTAAATGAATGCCTACAACAATTCCGCTGTCTATCTTATTATTGGCATTAAGCCCACAACATTATTAATATGTAACAGTTTATATAATATCTTTGTGTTTAATGCATATGTCCTTATTTTCACTCTGCAATTTCGAAATTTCTATTCATACTCAGCGAAACAACAAAGTAAGATGTGACGCCTACAGGTCTGTCATAAGACCACTAACAACAATTTAGATTATTACACACAATAAGCACATGTAGGAGGTAAGCAACAATTGTCCCATAATTTGTTGTCACGATATGGTAAATATGCAATATTTCTCATACGAGTATTGCTGCAAGCAGAATGCTGTCTTCCAGAGAAGTGAAAACAATATTTTTAGAAAATATTCTTAAGACTTTTACTTGTATCATATCAAGGTAAATCATATATAATTTCTAACTATGCAATGGCGAAAAACTAAAGCCTTTATAAATTCTACTGATCTGTAGAATCTATGGCTATTATTGTAGTGGATGAGTTTAACCCTAATGACAGCACAATGTTGTAAATGACATACAAAAGTTTACAATAAAATTACAGATTTATAAATCATCTCAATTACAACTGTCAAACTTAATCAAACCCATATGTAGTAGCTCTGGTAATTGATTTTATTAACTTTATAGTTGCTTGTTGTACAACTCTATTACCTTCATGCACTCAAATTCAATCTAAGTCAATTTGTTGAACTTTTAGCACTTTAAAATTTTCTAAAGCAGCAAATGAGTAATTGCTGCTGTGACTTAATTTTCTTGTACGAGTAACCTTCAGCTTAGCAGATAAATCATTGTAACATGTCTTACCTCGACTAAGAATGTAATTCAGTAAAACTTTTTGTTAATCTACTGGGAAGATGGCATTGCATCTTTCCAATTCTGTACGTGTTCTAAATTGTGAAAGCTGTCGTTGGCAGCCACTAGCAGCAGGAGACCTTTCGAAAGGAGAAATCAAGTGCTTAAATATTTTTAGCCTCAGTACTAGAAAAGTTCTCACCAGGTGCATTTGCACTGGTTATAATAAATTTTGAAGCAACATTAAATATTTATTTGAATGATAGTTATTTTTTTAGAAACTAGTACTGAGTTACATACTTGACACGCCCAGCATGCATGCGAGGGTCATCTGATAATTGCCTTAAAGAGGAATGATATTGGTTTGTGATGATTAATAAAGGAAGAAACCCAGATTTTGCATCAGTTAAGTTATTTAAGTTCTTTAGGCGCCCACGGAAATTCAAATATTCAAACCAAACTGCAGATATTTGTCCGTGATATGTTTCCTGTTTCCAGTTGTAAACTAACGCTTATGGTGCTAAATTTTTTCGTTAGGTTAAATTATTCTACCGTTAGATAATATTTGTTATAATTTAATAATCGTCTCAAGCAACAATACAAAATTGGTCATTGTGTTTGATGGTAATCAATTGATAATCAATAGTGTACTACATTAAGCACTGGTGCAACTAAATACGATAGTTACTTACCACACCTCATATAAGCGACACATGTCCTTGTCTTTACATTTGAGTTATTATAACAGCATCATATGCACTTGTGTTATGTAATTTACACTTTCAATTGCTTTCCAAGCGAAACATTGGCTGCGGCTGCCATAAGCAGCTTGTTGTATGATGTATCCAAATTGGATTTGAAATTAAAGGTTTATTTCGAATTAGGAATTTACATTTATGGTAGATTGAGTATGATACTGAGAAAATTTACATTATGACCAGAGGATTCAAATAGTTTAAGAAAATTATGCGGTGTTGGGTGACTTGAAAACTAAATGGTGCGTGGTTTTTACAAATTCTACGGATTGAACAATTCTTAAGTTAAGTTTGAAATGCAGGCATGCAGTTAACACGTGAAATTCCTCTGTAGGATATCCTCCCAGTATTTGTGTTCTTATATTACGCTGTTTAGTTGCTGTTTTATGGTTCCCGGGCAAAGGCTGATTGTGAGCGACGAACCCTTATGGATTCGCCAGCCACCCGTCTTTAGGTGCCCCTATCCGACTGGCGGATGTCCTCGACAAATGCAAGACTAACATTACAGCCATCGAGGCGATAAGATAAACAGAACTGGGATTCACACTTCCAAAGAACTTTACCTTGTGCTTATGTCACGACGTAAGATAAGTTCAGTGAGATTGAAGCTCCATTGTACGAGTCCCTGGGGCAAACATACGACCGCTGCTCGACATTACAATTGTGCTGGAAGATTTTAATAAAAAATAGGAAGCGACGATATCTATTGGGCTGACCGTGGCAATATGCTTAAAAAAGGGACTATCATACTGGAGACTAGTGTTCGATTTCTGTCTCAGTCATTTGCATTACATTCTTCGGCGCAACTTCGTAGCTTAATTAACGGCATAAGCAAGATTCTCAGCCTTTATATCATTATTTGCAACCATATTTCACAATGAGCCTTTTTAAAGTCTAAAACATTATACTAATCATGCAAACACGTTTGTTTGAGCGATGACACTAAACCATAAGATTTGGTTTCTCAATTCAAACACACGTATTCAATCCAAAAGAGATACAATTTGTGTGTAAAAGTAAACCAAAAGATTAATAGAGTTGTCACAACAGATGCATTGAATAGGCTGGCATAAAAGACGATATGAATACAAGTAAACTAAATGAATACATATACTCGGAGTCACATTTTTCCTGTCATGTAATTTTGTATCTTTTATTCGTGTTTTATTTTTCTTTTGTGCAACGCGAAATTGGAGTGTCATGTTGAGTTATCTCTTTTTTATTCCTCTGCTGCTGGTTTTTGTTATATCCCCTCCCAAGCGTCATTTTTTTTTTGGGACATCCTGTGAATGTGGTAGAGTGCTTGGGTTGGTGAATGAGTGGATGACATGTCATCACATTGTAAGTGACCCAATATGTTTGACAATACTTGCTTTGTATAAAGGGAAAACTTTTGGTGTAATATATATTCTTAATGAGTTGTTTTTGTTATCAACATTTTTACCCTTTTGGTACAATAAATCACATGTCACCTTTATCACTGCTAGCAACTAACAAACAGAACAGTCAATTTCTTTAATGTAAGTTTAAACTTTATTGGTTTTCTCAGGAAATTAAAGCCTTCCATTTGCTGCCATATCGCTGTTATGGTAATCAATTTCATATTACTAGTTGTTACTTTTTGTTCCGGTATGGTTCTAATAGAAATTCTATTGTAATTGTGTTTGTCACTATTATTTTATTTTAGTGATTTATATGCATTAAGCTTTTTCCTCTTCGTGTTAGAATTTAATTCATTTTATCGACTCCACTTCACTTTTGTCTTCGCCACTATCTGATACTTTTCGCTGATTCGCCCTAACGTGTATACAGTTTCTAAGACAACAAATCTAAAAAAAACCACATTTATGTAAATAACGTTCGCTCCTAAATTAACTAGACAATAACGCCTAACTTGGAAAGCTTCACTGCCCTTGGTATAGCCTCCTATTCCACTGATTATATTGTTATAGCTGTTTATGTTTGTGTAACTGATGTAGCATGATTCCTCATCTCTCTATACTAAAAGGGGAGTGCCAACAGCAAATTGTATTTGGCATCAGGCCAACAACATGCAACAAATATTTTCTACATGCAAATATTGGTATAAAAATCTGCTATTGTAGATTGCACTGTTTTTCTTTTTTGGTTACCTCCGAATTTTTAATATCAGTTTATATTGAATTGAATGTCATTGTTATGTTTAACATGATTCATGTCAGTTGTTCTTATTCTGGGGAATTGTTTTTACTCATTTCAATTAGTTTTTGTTGTGGGCAAATACTTTTACAGAGGGTAAAACAACATCAAGTATTTAACTATTCTATAAATTCACATTCAAAATCGTGTCTTTTTGCATGGCAGCTCTAAGATTAGTTGTTATTCTATAATCGTGTGCATCACTGTCGCATTCATATTTTGGTCTAAAAGATATAGCGCACACATTTATGTATGTGTTTACAGACATTAAGAAGCACTACCTTTCTGCAAATTATCTTAAAAATCGGTGATCTACTTTGGAGGACCAGCCAATAGCCACATTCACTAGAGATTTTAAAGGTTTAAATTCATTTTAAGAACACCTTATATTTAATCATGGGAAACATTGCCATGATACGACAATCCCTTCAATAAATTGCGTAGTAGTGGATACAAATTCAGCTAAATTTTCAGTTTTTTCAAAGATATTGAAATATCATTTGTTTTTCGTTTGTGTTTCATTTTAAATTGAATTTTATACTTTCGAAAGCACTGAATGAAACAGAGCGATTTATTTGTGCATTCAAGTGGAGATTTATATGAAGTACACCCAACTATATGTTACATACACATATGAGATCTTGTGTATGGTTGTGCTGCAAAAAGTTCCAATACTATAAGTCAAGTTACCAAGCATATTCAATTGAAAGCGTAAGTTTTATGTGACACTCGAAAAAAATAAGTGTACTGTTACAATTTTTGTCAATTTCTTTTATTATTAAATTCAGGTGTAATATAAGAAAGTTGGTCGTGTTTTTCTTTTGCACATAATTTTGCTTTTAAAGCAATTGTCATAGTTTGCTCAAGGTTCAAAATCTTGATATTACAAATTTTTTTATTAAATCAAATAGCTGTATCCTATATATTTATCAAACTTGATTAAACCGGATGTTCCGTTTATATAACAGTGAATTTCGAAGTGAGCATTTTTTGAACAACCCAAATTGGTATTCCCGCCACCAGTATAATGGCAGTGAATAAAATAAGAAATAAAAGAAACAGAAACCCCCAAAATGTTGACGACCACCGCAAACGTTTTAAGGACCATGATTTGAGAATATGCACTTGGAATGTTAGAACAAAAGTGACGAGGTCAAAGACGAATTCTACGCCCAACTTGAAGAAACATATGACCGTAGCCCGGGCCATGATGTTAAAATCGTGCTGGGAGATTTTAATGCCAAAATAGGCCGGGAGAATGTCTTTAGCCCAACAGTCGGACAATTTAGTCTGCATACTGACACATCGCCAAACGGAATCAGACTGATTGATTTCTCTGCAGCAAGGAACGAGCAGCACACGATTTGACCACAAAAACATTCACAAAGCAACGTGGATATCTCCCGATCAAGTAACGAGAAACCAAATTGATCACGTGGTAATCGATGGAAGGCACGCGTCAAGTGTCTTAGACGTACGAGTGATCAGAGGTGCGAACATCAACTCGGATCACCACCTCACTGCAGTGAAGGTGCGTACTAGGCTAAGCAGAGCGAAAACCTTGCGTAACCAGGCACAGAGAAAGCTGGACATCGCGAAACTGCAGACCGCGGAGATAGCCAACGCCTATTCTGACCAACTCACTCAACTACTTCTTGATGCTCCAACTCCCGAAAATACTAGCGCGCAATGGCAACATATTGCCCACTCGATGGAAAGGACTGCGCGGTCCGTACTAGGGTATGTGAAGCCCTGAATGCCTGGTACGATGACCAATGCCGCGATGCCACCCGGGAACAAGATGCTGCATACAGGGCCAAACTGCAGCCAATGGCAACGCGAGCTGTTCATGAAAAGTATAGGAAGAAGAGGCGGAGGCGACTCGACTCTTCAGGCGAAAAAAACGAGAGCTTAAGTAGCGGAATAATGTGTGTATTGAAGATTACAGGAACAGAGGTGAAGCCCGAAAATTCTATCAGAAGATAAAAGGAAAGGTACATGGAACAGGTCTTCCCTCCTGTAAAGACAAGGATGGTCATCTCGTTACTGACTTCGAGAGCGTACTGAGAATATATAAAGATCACTACTGCAGCCCATTGATGTGTGAAAACTCGGCTGATGAAGACTGTGCACCAATCCGAGATGATAACATCGAGTGTCCACCTCCGAGCCAAGCTGAGATAACAACTGCCATATCCCGCCTTAAGAACAACAAGGCCGCTGGGGCTGATGGTCTTCCAGCTGAGTTGTTTAAGACGGGTGGAGATGAGCTTGTTTTAAGCATGCAACAGCTCATAGAGAACATTTGGCTTCAGGAGAGCATGCCAGAGGATTGGAATCTCAGTGTGCTATGTCCAATCTACAAAAAAGGTGACCGAAGTGAGTGTTAAAACTATCGTGGAATTAGCCTCTTACCGATTGCGTATAAGGTCCTGTCTAGCATACTGTGTGAACGTCTAAAGCCAATTGTGGAAAACCTGATTGGACCTTATCAGTGCGGCTTTAGACTAGGCAAATCCACGACGGATCAGATATTTACACTACGGCAGATTCTTGAGAAAACCCATGAGAAGCAAATCGACACTTACCACCTCTTTGTCGATTACAAAGCTGCCTTCGATAGTCCCATCAGGCATCGACTATACGAAGCCATGTCTGAGTTCGGTATTCCTGCGAAGATAATTCGTCTCTGCCGGTGTACCCTTACGAATACCAAATCCTCTGTTCGGATTGGCAAGGATCTATCTGCACCATTCGATACGACGAGAGGTCTTAGACAGGGTGACGGTTTGTCATGTATGCTGTTCAACATAGTGATGGAAAAGGTGTTAAGGAAAGCAGCGGTTAACATGTCTGGCACCATATTTAATAAGAGCCACATGCTGCTCGCATATGCCGATGATATCGACATTATCGGTCGAACGATGCGAGAGGTAATAGCTGTTTTCACATCAGTCGAAAGGGAGTCAGCGAAAATGGGTTGGGTTTGGCAGTGAATGAGGACAAGACGAAGTTAATGGTATCATCGAACAAAGTGTCCACCGGTTGGGGACGCAGCGTGAACGTTGAAAACTATTGCTTTAAGGTAGTGGATGAATTTATCTACCATGGATCCGCCATGAACAAGAACAACAGTGTCAGCCTCGAAATAAAACGGAGAATAGTGCTTGCTAACAGGTGTTTCTTTGGACTACGCGAGCACTTTATAAACACCACCTTATCTCGAACTACCAAAGTCCAGCTGTACCAGGTACTAATTTTACCGGTCCTGTTGTACGCCTCCGAATCTTGGGTGCTTACACAGGCAGATGCAGCTCATCTGGCGGTGTTTGAGAGAAAAATACTCCGCAAAATATATGGACCCATTTGCGTAAACGGCGAGTTTAGGATTCGGATGAACCATGAGCTGTACGAGTTATACCACGACATTGATGTCGTCAAGCGGATCAAAGTGCAACGATTACGCTGGCTAGGCCATGTCGTGAGAATGGATGAGGAAACTCCAGCGCGAAAGGTATTCTATCAAGACCTCGAAGGACGGCGCAAAAGAGGGAGACCGCGACTACGTTGGAAGGACCAGGTGGAGGAATCACTGACGCTGCTTGGTAGGACTGACTGGAGACGGTGCGCACAAGATCGAAGCGAATGGAAATCTTTGATCATTTCGGCCTCTGACTTAGGCACTAAGATATAAATATATATATGTGTCAAGTTGTTTTAAAGGCTAATAATAATAATAATAATAAAATTGGTATTCTCAACTAGTCATCTAACTATAAGCATAACTTTTTTTGTTCATGAAGCAAAAATATTTAAAAGGGATTATCATTCTACAATTTTAAAAAAGGTGAGCAAACTATAAATTCATCAAAATTTACTGTACTTTAAATTTTTTTTCAAGTCTATGGCAATATTATGCACTACACGAAGAATTGCTATAGCAAAACGGAAACTTATACTATTTTTTAGTGTTAAAACAAATATAGTACGAGTATTTAACATACAATAGGATAGTGTTCTGACAAGTTATATAACGGAAAGGGGATGGTTCTTACGAAAAAAAAGTGTTTAAATCAAATTAGCAATTACTTGGACAGTTGGACAGTTAAAAACTCTCAACAATTGGTTAATATTGCGAAAGTGTTCTAGTTTAAGATTCAATAGTGGATTATAATAGTGGTGATAAAATCCGGCCGGCCGTGGCATAGTGGTTAGAACACGCGACTACCATGCGGGAGATCACAGGTTCAACTCCTGGCTCCATTCATATTAAAAGAAAAAACAAAAAAAAAAATGTTTTTCTTTTATTGTCGGCTCCCCTCGAGTGTTGTCGACAGCAACTTCGTAGTATTAGTGTCGAGTCAATCGGCGTGTCTAGTAAGAGCTTCTCAAACAGTGACGTTTGCATTCGTCGATAAACTAGTAAATGCCGTTAGTTGTGAATCTAAAAATAGAAAGCGTGTTAATTCACAACAACGCGAGAAGCTATCCCATACCTCATTCATGGGGTGCAAAGGGAAATTAAGTTTTTTTTTTAAGTTTTAAGTGATAAAATCCTTAATGGAAACAGGTTAAGCTTATTATAGAATTTTGTTTTTTTTTATGTTTTATTTGCTCTAAGGTAAAAATTTTAAAAACTACGTATATAGTTTATGTTCCTACATAAAACTAATTATAAACTTGTTCTATTTTGTTATACTTTCAGGTATGTACCAAATTGGCAGTATCGTGAATAAGTATATGAATACTGAGATAAGTATGGATTAATATAACTGGGTTTGAGGAGAGGTTGACATATTTGTTTTTGAATTATTGGAACACAATTTCCTGTCCAACAATTTGATATATACAAATCTATTTCAATCAATATATCAGCGCACAAGCTTCTGCAAATATACATTTATCTTTTAAGTTTATATTAAAATATATTTATCATTCTTTTCTATGACTTGCCAATTTTAATAGTTATATAAATGAAATTCGACCTCATAGACAGTTATAGACAGTAAGAAAAATAACTGGAACAACGAAGAGCTCGCTCGCTGCGCTTCTTCTCCAGTTAGTCACACCGAGTTCTGTAAGGTTCTCAGTAACCTGGTCTTTCCAACGGAGTTTTGGTCCCCCCCTTCTGCGCCGTCCATCGAGTTCATTGTCGAAGACTTTTCGAGCTGGAGCATTTTCGTCCATGCGTACAACATGACCTAGCCAATCGCTGCACTTTAATGCGTTTGACCACGTCAATGTCAGTGCACAACTCGTACAGCTCATGATTCATACGACGCCGATACTCTCCGTTAACGATGATGGGCCCATATATTTTACGGAGTATTTTTCTCTCGAATACCGCCAGAACCGATTCATTCGCTTGTGTCATAACCCAGGATTCTGAGCCATACATTAGGACAGGTAGAACCAGTATCTGGTATAGCTGGAGTTTTGTTCGTCGAGAGAGGGCTCTGTCATTGAATCGCTTGCTTAGTCCGTAGTAGCATTTATTTGCAAGCAGGATTCTTCTCCGGATTTCTAGGCTGACATTATTTGCTTTGTTGATGATGGAGCCTAGGTAGACAAAATTATCTACCAACTTGAAATTATAGTTGTCAACGTTAACGCAGTTTCCCAAACGAGTAGATTCTTTGTTCGTTGAAACTAATAACTTCGTTTTGTCCTCGTTCACCGTTAGGCCCATTTTCGCTGATTCCTTCTGTATACCTGAGAATGCTGCAGTCACATCCCGCAGTTTTCGACCGATGATGTCTACGTCATCAGCGTACGCGAGTAGCATGTGGCTTTTGTTGAATATAGTGCCACTCGTGTTTACTGCAGCTTTTATCATTATCATCTCCATCACAATGTTGAAAAGATCGCACGATAGGCCGTCGCCTTGTTTTAGGCCTCGTCTGGCATAGAATGGCTCCGTAAGGTCCTTACCAATCTTCACTGAAGACTTCGTGTCAGTCAGCGTCATTCCGCAAAGACGTACCAGCTTCGCTGGAATACCAAACTCAGCCATGGCTTCAAGTAATTTCTGCCGTATCGGGCTGTCGAAGGCAGCTTTATAGTCGACAAAAAGATGGTACGTGTCGATCTGTTTCTCTTGGGTCTTTTCCAGGATTTGCCGAAGTGTGAAAATCTGGTCAGTTGTTGATTTTCCAGGTCTAAAGCCACACTGATAAGGCCCGATCAGGTTGGATAACACTGGCTTTAGTCTCTCACATAGCACACTCGACAGGACCTTATATGCGATGGGTAAAAGGCTGATCCCGCGGTAGTTGGAGCACACACTTGGATCACCCTTTTTCAGCACAGGACATAATACGCTTACATTTCAATCGTCGGGCATGCACTTTTTAAGCCAAACCGTGCGCTGGAGCTGGTGCATGCTCGTTATCAGCTCCTCGCCACCGGACTTAAAGAGCTCTGCGGGCAGATCGTCGGCACCGGCTGCTTTGTTATTTTTCAGCCTCGATATTGCTCTTCTTACCTCGGCTTGACTTGGTGGTGGGCAATCTAAGCCGTCGTCGACAATTGGCGTGATAACTTCACGTGCGCTGCCTTCTGGAACCAGCAGTTGCTGAAAGTGTTCTCTCCATATGTGCAGCACACTCTGCGTATCCGTGACCAGATTTCCATCACTGTCCTTACAGATGGGGAGGCCATTACTGTATCCATTTGCTCTTACTTTCTGGTAAAATTTTCGGGTCTCACCTCTATCCCTGTATCGCTCAATATCCTCGTTCTCCCGTTCCTTCATCTGACGTTTTTTTCGCCTAAATAGCTGTCTCGCCCGTTTTGCTTTCTCCTTATGCCGTTCCCTAACAGCACGGGTTGCAATTGGCTGTAGCGTTGCCCTATAAGCAGCATCCTGTTCCTCAGACGCTATGCGACATTCTTCATCATACCAGGATTCGTCTGAGCGCCGCTTTTCATATCCTAGCACGGTTGTTGCGGCGGTTGCCATGGAATGCGCAATATGCTGCCACTGTGTATCGGGAACGTCAGAAGTAGAGGCGTTGTGTCGTAAAAGTTGGGAGAGCTGATTGGAGTAGGCAGTAGCTATCTCTGGGGTTTGCAGCTTCGCGATGTCCAGCTTTCTTTGTGTTTGGTTACGTGCGTTTTTCGCTCTGCTCAATCTTGTGCGCACCTTGGCTGCAACAAGGTAATGATCCGAGCCAATATTAGCGCCACGGATCACACGCATGTCCATGACACTAGATACATGCCTGCCATCAATTACCACATGATCAATTTGATTTTTGGTGTTTTGATCGAGGGATAACCAAGTTGCCTTGTGGATATCTTTGTGCTGGAATCTGGTTCCACTAACTACCATGTTCCTTCCCGCTGCGAAGCTAACCAGCTTAAACCCGTTGTCTGACGTGTCGGTATGCAGGCTGAATTTTCCGATCGATGGACCAAGAACATCTTCCCTTCCTATTTTTGGCTTAAAGTCTCCCAGAACAATTTTAATGTCGTGGTCAGGGCAGCGGTCGTATGTTTCCTCTAGGCGCTCGTAAAATGCATCTTAATCTCATCGTCTTTATCTTCCGTCGAGGCGTGTACACAAATCAGCGTGATGTAAAAATATTTCATTCTGCTTTTACTTCTTTCAAAACCCCTGGTCTTGAGCTTGAGATAAATTCCAAAGTCACTGAGGTATTTAAGTTACTTAACTCTTTCCAAGTTCTCAACTTTGAGCTGCAATTTAATATATGTTGTATCACTTTTCTACTTAATTGTTCATCTGTAGACAGAAAACAACTAAGTATGTAAATGTGCCCCATACAATTGCAACAAAATAGTATCAGCAAAAACAGTTTTACATTATTGGGGAGACACGACGTCATGTTGCTATACGAAATTCAACGTTTGCAATGGCAAATACTGAATACCATAATGTCACACACATGTTCGCCCATGTTAGTGATAGTGTTGGTGTTAGTTGTTTGCGTTATTGTCCTTGCTTTTTGTTACTGTTGCCTCTGATTTCAACACATGAATCAATTGTTGCGTAGTTTCTCCAGTACATTGTTTGGTTTTTGCTTTTGTTGTATTGTGTTATTCACAATTTATTATTTTTGTTTAATTTGTTTTTTGTTGTCATAAAGAACTATGGACAATAGAAATGCGGCAAAACAAAAAACAGCTCAAGAGAACGGTAGAAAAGGCACCGGCTTTTTTACTGCAATATCGGAACTGCTTGCCGAGAGAGGAAGGAAGCGGAAATTTTCTGGGAAATTACGCTGCCGAAGAGAAGTCAAGAATTCATTCTCTTTAAGTTGAAGTCAAAAGGATTGAATTTTAGGTTTTAAGTAAGAAATTAATTAAAATTTTTAAATCACTTCGGTTGAACAGAAAAATAGATGGAATACGGATAAAAACATGTATAAAAGTTCTTAAATTTCAGCCAGGTGAACTGACTGATACCCTATATATGACATTGTTTAACTTTCGATTTATTGAGCGTAACCGGTTTTGAATAGGTCTCTCGTTCGGATGAGAAGACGTTTACAGACATGTAGCAACACTGTCAACATATGTAATTCAATTTGATATTTTACGGCATATAATCATATAAACTATTTTCGAAGTAGGAGCTACCGAAATGTTGAGTAATCTTATCGGCATGCTACCACCGATGCGTCTTAGGAAGTAGGTAACAGAAGTTACTGAAGCCCAACACTGGCACTCTTAGTGGCTTTGGCAGCCCCAAGAAACCAGGATGGGACGCGGTGGCCTAATAAACCACTTTACTTAAACAAAACCATTATTATGAAAACACGAAGAATAGAAAAAACAAGAACCTACCCAAATGTTGACGACCCCCGCATACGATATAAGGACCATGATTTAAGGATATGCACCTGGAATGTCCGAAATCTATATAGAGATGGTGCCTCTAAGCAGCTGGCGGATGTACTCGACAAATACAAGGATGACATCACCGCAATACAGGAAATGAGATGGACGGGACAAGGATGCACACGACCAAAGAACTGTGACATCTTTTACAGCTGCCATGCAGAAAGACACGAATTTGGATGTGGTTTCATTGACGGCAAGAGATTTCGACATCTGGTCTCGCGGTTAAACCCTATAAGTGTCCTACTAGCCACTATTCGCATCCGGTCGAAATATTTTTACATTACGCTGGTTTGTGTACACGCCCCGACGGAAGACATCATTTAAGATACATTCTATGAGCGCCTGTAGGAGATATATGATCGCTGCCCTGCACATGACATTAAAATTGTTCTGGAAAATTTTAATGCACAACAACTCAAGAATACTTGAGTGAAGTCTAAGATACACTCAGTTTAGATTAGATTGGTTGCAGGACGATCGGACGATTGAAAATTTGTAGAACCCGTCTAGTATTGAATTTAACTAAAAAGTAATTATCTATTATGTTTAATTTCATTACAAATGATGAAACATTTAAGACGACTGCCACTAAAGACAATCAAGTACTTTAGTATTTTGTTATTCTAACAAACTTCCGAGATTGCAAATTTTACGCCACTTGTACAAACATTTATCAACATTTTCTCGAATTATGATTTTATAAACTTACGCAGCGTTCGCCACATTAATTATCTCACTTTAGTCATTTTGCTGATGACAGATTACTACATCAGCGTAATAAATTATAGTCATCATATCGCTGTGAACCATTCTCATGTCTGTTATGAATAAATCATTGAAACATTCCATCAAAATTTCATGTACATTGAAGGGGACCCACGCAGAGCTACAAATGCAGATACTGTGGCGTATGAAAATGCTTTAAATGATATTAAATGCAAATTAATCATGCGCCACACCACAAACAGAATAGAAAGTGACTGCTTACACACTATGGGAATTTTTTAGCTGTTTAACATATGATTTCAAAAAGATACATATTTAGCTTAGACTAAGCGAATGTAAAGAAGAACAACTCATTTGTCGTAAAGTGTGAGTTATGGGTTTGTTTGTTTATTTGTTTGGTTCATTTAATTTTTAGTTTTGGCTGCAAAATTTATATGCTCCATTAGGCATTGAATCTCTACTCATTAATCAACAAGTATTGTTAAAGATATACTGATATATATGTATATTCGCTTCATACTATACATTTAATTTCGAGTTATGTTATATAACAGCTAATAACGAACACTATTGTGGTCTGCAATTAAGTAGACCCATCACACATACATAATTTTCACTCTAAAAGTCATATCCTTTGAAATTTTTAGTAAAAACATGAAACATTTGTGATTTCTACAACATTCGTTGTCCCCGCTTTGCTACATAGTTTTGATTCTAAATGTAGCTGCCTGCGATTATTTGCATAAAATGTTAACATAAATTAGCAAATTTGTATTTGACAATTGCATGTTTCTATTTCAGTGCATTTTTAAGTCTAAATGAAATCATTCGTAAAGAGATACATTAAAAATATAGTATAATAATACTGCGAAGGCTTGTGTAAATGTGTACGAGGTTCGGTGGGAAATTGTAGGTAGAGATGTGCGTCGGGTCAATTTACTTGATCTGCGGCCGAATTACCGCATTCGATTCGGATTGATGTCTTGTTATCGAAAGTACAACAAATTACACAGTGCAACACATAAATTGGTGCCGCCTTCGTACCCAGCTATTTTTGAAGTATATACCGAGACTAAAAAAATCCCCAAAGGATTTGGTCCCGTTACATCGAAACATTTTTTTATGGATACTCCAATATTTTCACCCCAAAACGAGTGTTTGACCATTTTTAGGGAGTCCATATTTCATAAATTGTTCGGAATTTTATCTTTTCGTCTTCGTAGATCTAAACCAGAGCAAAAAAAGTCTCAAATAGACCGACCCAAAAAAAGTGCGTATAGTGCATGAAAATTGTAAAAATATGGGAAAAAGACTATTTTTCCATGATATTTTCACCATAACTTAAAAAAACTTAATTTCCCTTTGCACCCCATGAATGAGGTATGGGATAGCTTCTCGCGTTGTTGTGAATTAACACGCTTTCTATTTTTAGATTCACAACTAACGGCACCTACTTATTTATCGACGAATGCGAACGTCACTGTTTTGAGAAGCTCTTACTAGACACGACGATTGAATCGACGCTTAATACTGCGAAGTTGCTGTCAAACAACATTCGAGGGGAGCCGACAATGAAAGAAAATGTTATTTATTTTTTTTCTTCTAAGATGACTGGAGCCAGGTTTGAACCTGCGATCTCCCGCATGGTAGTCGCGTGTTCTAACCACTATGCCACGGCCGGTCCCTTATGATTTTCACCCTAAAATTATGATTATAACAAGTAATATTCCACATAAATCATACGCCACGGAGTACAACGAAATAAATTTTGTGTGGAAAACTTCATAAAAAAATATCCCTTTTTCCCATATTTTTGCAATTTTCATGCACTGGATGCAATTTTTTTGGGTCAGTCTGTTTAAGACTTTTTTGCTCTGGTTTAGATCTACAACTTTGCCGAAGACGAAAAGAAAAAATTCCGAACAGTTTATGAAATATGAACTCCCTAAAAATGGCCATAAAATCGTATTGGGGTAAAAGTATTGGAGTATCCATAAAAAAATGTTTCCATGTAATGGGGCCAAATCCTTTGGGGATTTTTTTAGTCTCGGTATATACTTAAAAAATATCTGGGTACGAAGGCGGCACCAGTCGATATCCTTAGAAATGTTGCACTGTGTTATAAAATTGCCTTTAAATTAAACAAAAAAAAAAAAAAAACATTTGCACAAATGAAGCGAATCAATAGACGAAATCAATGTATTACTTATTTTATGAAGTTCCTTATATATATCTTGATTCGTATACCAGATTTTGAATCGAATGTGGTAATTCGATCCAGATCACATTGCTTATAGTGTCGTAAAATATGTAATTTGATACAATCTTATTGATCTCCCAAGTTTGTGATTGATTCAATGTCAGATCGAACAATATTCAAAAAAACAACATCAATGTATCCGAATTTTGTACTCCAGTATATTTTTTAAAATTTTCTCTTAATCAATATTCAAAGTATTTCTTTTCCGTTGAGGTATTTGCATTTCAATATGAAGTACAAAAAAAAATTAATTTTGAATAGATTAACGTAATTCGTGTTCAGCGGAGTGCTTTACTTGCATATTTTAAATTTTCATTTGCACAAGTATTCGGGTACAATTAACGAAAGTTTTTTTTTAAAAAAACAACCTTACTTTCTTTGTATAACACATATAAAATATAATAATATACTCGGGCTGCTAATTTATAACAATTATAAGGACTCAACTAAATTTGTTGGTTTTTTTTTCAAACAAAACATTTAATTAATTCGGATCAGATGCTTGCAAAGATATTTCCGTAACCTTTGGTATGGTAATAAGACCAATACATAAAATACATATAATATTAAGATAATTTTGCAAGTAAAAAAAAAAAATTAATTTCTCTTTACACCCCATGAATAAGGTATGGGAAAGCGTCTCGCATTGTTGTGAATTAACACGCTTTCTATTTTTAGATTCACAGCTAACGGCACCTACTTGTTTATCGACAATGCGAACGTTACTGGTTGAGAAGCTCTTACTAGACATGCCTTTTGACTCCACACTAATACTGCGAAGTTGCTGTCGACAACATTCGAGAGGAGCCGACAATGAAAGATTTGTTTTTTTTTTTAAGATGACTGGAGTTAAACCTGTGATCTACCGCATGGTAGTCGCGTGTTCTAACCACTATGCCACGGTAGTAAATTGGTACCTAAAAATTATGATTAACTAGCTGACCCGGCAAACGTTGTTCTGCCATACAACTTCTGACTCGGCGAACTACGTCTCGCTCCAATTTAAGGCCTTCATATAAGCTCCAGAGTAATATTAAAACAGATATAGTTCAAATTTTAATGTGACTTATTTGAATTTAATCGAAATCAGTGATGAGCGGTCTTATAAACAATGTTTTTCGATTTGTTTTCCGGCGCTAAAACAAACAATGAAGGCAGTTTGCCAACACGCGAAAAACTGAGAAATTCGAGGTTGATCCCACAAACTTCCAATGATTGGCCTTGCGATTTATTGATTGTCATCGCAAAAGACAATCGAATGGGGAATTGAATTCGCTAGAATTGGAAGGGAAAATCGGTTGGAATAATACAAATTCGAGGGATAAGGACTTCCTCTCCTTTACTGGAACATCACCAATCCAGTTGAAACATCAACAGGAATTTGGCCATTACAAAGCACCAGTAGATATTTTGAAAATGCAGTAGCGGGTCGTTTTGCAACGTCCCTCTCATGTTCGCAGTTAATTTTAACTCCTTGTCATTCCGCCACAAAGACATTAATTTCATCAGCAGCAGTAGAATTTGGGATGGCGGGAGGCGTTTGACGAAAATCTTTCGACAGAAATATTATAGCCCCACCAAATCGTTTTGAATCACCTCATAAATCCTTCATCTTTCGGTCAACTGCCTCCAAAGCTCGTTGATGAGCTATCGTGCGTTCATCCCAAATGATGATTTTGCATTCTCGCAACAATTTCGCTGTCGCCGAACTTCTGGATATTGTGCCCAATGGCTTGTCAACTGTGAGAAGATTCATCGGCAACTTCAAAGCGGAGTGTGCAGTTCGACTGCCTTTCAACAAAGTGGCAGCAGATAGTGCAACAGGTATCGCAATTTGCGATCGATACGCATAAAAATTATTTGAGCTAACCTTTTTATTCGTTTCTTTTCCTGATTACTTGTAAACAAACCTGCCATTGTATTGACCATCTTTAAATTGTGGTGATATTCACCCTCTCCACGGCAGAACATCAACGGGTATTAAAGTGCATCATATGACCGATGAGTCTCCCGACGCATGAGAACAATATCGTGTGATTCCACATTCTCATCCTGCAATAGCTGTGAAGCCGTCGATATTCACATATACAACTTTAAATGCAGTTATCTCCTTACAAAAATGTTCGATCGCAAAATGGATACAGTTGGGATCTCATCTTAAAATAGATTGGGATCTCACCTCGAAATGAGTAGCAGCATTATCCGGGAGTTTCCGATTGTAACAACAGACAATGAACCGATATCAACGCAGCGAAGATCTTTGTAGGCGATTGTGGAATCGTATTCAAAAGAAGCGCAATTAAAGTCTATATTTACGACTGGTCTTCTTCTAGTAACATTTTGTCGAATTTGTTGTAGTGATTGTGCAGCGTGAAACTGTGCAATATGGGCATTTTTTTGGCATGTTCCTTTTGCGTTTGATTATTACGGACGTTCTGACTAATTACGACGCGTACGTCGTCTAAATTTTGATTGTCTAACAGAAGGCATTAGTCTAGTAAATAACTCTCCCTAAAAACAACCATGTCCTATTCAAAAAATACAAATTTTTCGAGTTTTCCACCAAGAATTTGTCTATTTTTCCATTCAGAAAGTCATGTCTGAATAATTATCTAAAATTTGTCGCAGTTACGTCATCCAAAACTATCAAATCATACGACAAAAAGCTAAATTTCGTCGAATAAAATTTTTCTAATTTTTACGGAATTTTCCAACAAAATTTTTCTATTTTTCCATTTGAAAAGTCATTCGCACTTATTGCACACAAAATTCCACACATAAAAAGCAATTTTCGGTTATTCCAATTTCCCGGTTTTTCGGGAGGATTTTCCTAAAAATTTCTCTCACATAAACCTTCTCCTGGCAATTGCGAAACAACTGAAATTCAGCAAAATCGGTCCAGCCGCTCTCAATTTATATATATAGATATTATTTATTGTGTTAAATTTTCCAACCAACATCAAAATCATCAAATCATGCGAAAACTGCAAAATTCCGTCGATAAAAAAACAATTTTTTCGCCCTTTTCCGGAATTTTCAGTTTTTTGCTAATTATTTTCTATTTTTGAATTCGAAAAGCCATTTCGTAACAATTGCGCTCAAATTTCCTGGCTTTTCCTAAAGATTTTCCCAAAATTTTGTGGCAAAATATATTCCTGCCAATATTGAAAAAAAAAAAAATAAATAAATCAAACTGGGCCAACGTTCTCACCTGATAAATTACTATACATTTTTGTCACCATTTTTATATATATAGATATTTCACAATAATCCGAAATTTTTCAGCAACACAACGAATTTTGCACCTTTACGTCGTCTAAAATCATCAAATCAAGCGATATAATGGAAAATTTCGTCGAAGGCATCCAAATCTTTCGATTTTTTTCTGGAATTTTCCGAGTTTTCCACCAAGAATTTTTCTATTTTTCCATTCGAAAAGTCATAATTGTTCACATTTACATCGCCCAAAATTACCAAAACATACGATAAGATGCAAAATTTTTTCGAAAAAAATACATTTTATTTTGGCATTTTCCATAATTTTTAACTAAAATTTTCTATTTTTCCATTCGAAAACCTACAAAAATTAAATATTCGATTACCTCAAATCAGGCGATGAAATGAAAAATTTTGCCGAAAAAATTAAAATTTTCGAATTTTTTGGGAATTTTCCGAGTTTTCCACCGACAATCTATCTATTTTTCCATTCGGAAAGTCGTTTCGGAATAATTATCTGAAATTTTTCGCAAGTTACATCGTTCAAAACTATCAAATCGTCCGTCAAAAAGAAAAATTTCGTCGAAAAATAGTATTAAAATTTTTCCGGAATTTTCCGAATTTTCCAACAATTTTTTTTAATTTTTTTCATTCGAAAAAACATTCGTAACAATTCCACACAAAATTCCATACAAAAAAGCAATTTTCGGTTTTTCGAATTTTCCGGCTTTTCCGGAGGAATTTCCCAAAATTTTCTTTCACATAAACCTACCTACCTAGCCGTTCTCAATTGATGAATTACTATACATTTTTGCCACCATTTTTATATATATAGATTACACAATTCAATTCTGAAAAGTTCACGTGAAAGTAGCCCCAAAAAGAAGTAGTTCTGCATCATTCGTTTTGTCAAGTTACATGACATAATAATTTAATATCGATTTGGCGTTGGAAAGTATCGTTTAGGGGAATTTGTAACGTTTTAGGCTCTTCTTATATATTGTTATATGGTAACGTATGATTACACAAGGGAACAAGGTATTTGTTGTTTAAGAACTGAATATTGTTTTAAAGGTAATTTGGGACGCTGAATCCAAATCTGCACTTAGTTTTTTTGTATCAGCTCGACTTTTCGCGATATACCGTTATGTCCATAACTAAGGCACTTCCACTACAAATATTTAAATAACTTGAAAACGGTTCACCATATTCAATTAAAAAAGAAACTTAAACTCGTCAACAAAATTATCTTTAATCCGTGCCTACATTGTTTTTAATTTGGCTTAGTAGTTTCAGAGATATCGTTGTAGTTTTAAAAAATAAAAAAAAAATTTACAAAAAACCAAAAATATTTTTTTTTTTAAAATTCATAAAAAAAATTATTGCAACAAAAATCACAGTGTTTGTCTTAAAACATTTAGTTTAATATAGTGTGAATCAAATGAGCTTTATTTTATTGAAATATCTGCACAACTTTTGATTTTGTCAACAATTTACTGAGATAACTAAATTTACAAAAATCACGATTTCCATACAAAAATAACATTTATTAATATGTTTGTGAAAGTGCAACTCGAGCAAACCTTAACGGATCGTTATGAAAATTTATCAGTATTAATATTTTTCGAAACGAACTTATGGGATTGTAAATGGGCGGAATAGCCCCACCCCTTCTGGTACCTCCCATACAAAATTACCTATTTTTGGATAATTAATATATCTTCGATAGCTGCCAAACAGACTACCGGAGGATATTGAAATTTGGTCAGTTTATTTATCTTGCAAAAGTAGACAAACCCTGAAAAAACCGAAACCGTTGCCATACCCCTTCTGGTACCTCCCATACAAATGACCGAACTCACCCCAATAGTCTTACATACATATCTTTTTTGTGAGTACACTGAATTCAGTCAAACTATGCGGAAGTTTTACGGTTATGAAAATATAAATCTGGAATGAATTTGCATTGTATCGGATCACCCCTTCTGGTACCTCCCATACAAAATTACCTATTTTTGGAAAATTAATATTTCTTCCTTAAATTCCAAATTGAAACCTGCCGATTAATTAAATTTGGTCTGTTAATTAATATTGTAATAGGAGGCAAAACTAAAAATTAAACTATAAATAAATTTGCAAATTTGTCATGATTTTTAAAAATACAAAATTTTAATTTTTTTTGGGTAAAAACAAAAAATTGCGAAAAATCTGTTATCACCGAATTTAGCATAATTCATTCAATTTTCAATCGATTATTATGTACATACATGTTTTAGAAAGCTATCTTAATATGATATTCAATAAAGCTAATAAAAATAACAATTTGCCCCCAACCGATTAACTTTCAGCGTGAAGAAAATTAAAATGTGTAATTTTTTGTGTATTTTTTTTTTTTTTTTTTAATAAAACAGCCTTTACTCAGTCATTTTTTTTTGTAATATTAAAAAATTTGATTTTTTTCAAAGGTAACATCGATATCTTTCATAAAAAAATAAAATTTTAAAATCCGGCTTATGAAAAAAAAATTATGATTTTTTGAACTATAATTTTTTGGAAAAAAGTCGAAAATACGATTAGTACCTGTAACTTAAAAATTCGAGCTGATGGAGAAAAATGGAGATTAGATTTGAAATCAGCGACCCCAAATTAGTAAAAAACAGCTATCGAATTCCAAACAACACTCAAAAAGTTCAATTTTGTTCCCCTGTGTTATCATAGGCAGTATTCCGCGTAAATCATACGCCATGGGGTACAACAGTTTTCTTGTTTAAAATCATTTGATGAATTGAAAAGTGCAACTTATATGAACAGATTAATGGAATTGTAATTCTTAATTTTTTTTTCAATTTGTTTAAGCTAAATCTTACTAACTTCAAGTCGATTTTTAATTATTATGACATGTAACTTGACAAAACTAATGATACAGAACTTCTTCTTTTTAAGGGGCTACTTTCACGTGAAGTTCTCACAATTGACTCCCAAACCAATGAGCTGAAAAATGTTGTACTGTGTTATGGTTAAGACATCCCTGTACTATAATTGTAAGACTGTAAGTCTTGTTAAAAAAATAAACTAAACTAAAAGTCGAACCTTTAACAACAACTAACCATAGTGAGCAACACCACAGCCAGAGTGATCTAGGTGAAATTTTTACTAGTAATGAGTTCATCGTACAATCACATTGAAATGTCAAAATTCTTCCATTCTACACAAATGAAAGTGACCTTCAGTGCTGCCTTAATATTCGACTTTAGAATGTTTGCAGTCAGCAAAGTATCAGCAACACGTAAAGCGTTTCTTTAATATTCTCAGAAAATTGCTAGTGTGCCATACATCACTCTTTTTTTTTTAAATGTAATATAAGGAGCATTTTTTTTAGTAGTTCACGACGATCTAAATTATTTTTCGTCCATTCTACACCATTTAGCATCAACATTAAATTCTGTGAACAGTCAGAAAGCAGCAAATGAAAAATTGCATTTAAGTCAATTTGCTGCTAAACTTTTACAAACGATATAAATCATAGTCAAATGCCCCGCAACCGACAAAAAATGTATTTGTGACTAACTATGCCCCAGTCGACTACAAGCGGCCTCTCACGTATTCACTCGTATCACACCAGACGTTGTGCACATATACTGTTGAAATGGGCAACATATTGCTGCTGCTCTACACTATCATTTAGTGGTTGCTAATGTCCTTAACAGGAACAATTAGGTTGGTTCTTTCATCGTGCTTCGTCTAGGGTAACTGAGGGAATTCTGTGGCAACGCAATGCTAGATGTGAAGGTGTTGAAGGTAATAAATTTTACACACACACGCACACAGTTTTGGTACAACTCTTTCATATCTTTATATTCGCATTCACACATACACACATATGACCACATCACATGATTGTGAGTGGCTTTATCTACACTTATGGTTGAAGAAAATTTAAGGTGAGTCATGGAAACGAGTTTGTGACCACTCGAGCCCACGCAAAAATTTATGAATTTATTGTACTACAGCACTACAAAATGGGATTTACAATCCAACTGTCATATAACTAGAGCTGTATAAGATACTGACGTCCAAGTGTCTAAAAACCACTATGCGATACATTAATTAAAACTTAATGATGCGAAATTCTCATATGAATAATTTATTATGAGTAGAAGTATATGCAACTAATGTCGTCGATTTATAGCCGTATTTAATTTAAAAGTTTTCCATCACATCAGCTAATAAGTATTAACACTTTAAATTTTTACCAATAATTCAAAAAATTTAAAAATTCTATGCCCAGAGAGGTGCAATGTGATATACAGATTGTACTTGGTACTACAGGCATCAAAAGGCAGCTGCAAAAATTGCATTTCCGACTTGAATTTTAACTCTACAGAGAAAAAATTTGATACCCCAAAAGTTCGCCAGTGTGACTTAAGTACTATCAAACTAGTAAGCCTTACATTTCGCTACTGAGGTAAACAAGCGTTATTAAATAAAAAAAAATAATAAATTGACATATTTGTCACTTATGGAAATGTGTTAAATACGTGAGATATGCCATTTTTACTTGTTTTAAAATGTTAACCAACTATGCAATAGCGAAAAGTTGCCGGGTCTATAAGTTATATTTAAAATATAATTTGTACTCTAACCCTTACAGTTGTTAATTTAATAAAACTTTTTACTGTTATTCTATCGCTTTTAACCCCGTGTATGTTCATCTTTATATTCATATGATCTTTGTAGCGTCCCTTTTATAATAGAAAAAAAAGAAAACTCTTTTCTGGTCAAACATATTTTCATATACAACACACACACAGTGGTTTTGCACTACAATGTCTATAAGTTTCCTAGTACTCTAAGATAGCATTTCTCATGCATGTTTCATTCAAAGTATTGATGACTTGTTGGGGCATGTGAAAGAAATTCGATAACCCATATGCCAGCTCACACTCAAGTGCAAAAAATACAAAAAAAGTTAAGTTTGACTCTAGACATGTGACTGGAATACAAAAGATGTTGACAACATGTTTATGTCAGTGTGGAATATCCTTAGATGAATAAGAGTCTTTATGGTAATCCATAAAAGCAAATGTTGCAAAAGTGAAATACAGTAAAAAAAAATATATGTATATCGAATATTTATTAGATACATATCCAAGTAATTGAAAGATTTAATATTTTTGCGGCTGCAATATTGATTGAAAACTTAAATTTTCTCATATATTTAAATATTTTGAAAAAATATGAAATTGAATGAAATATGAATTACTTGTAGTTTTATAATACCAATTAAGCAATTCAATAAGTTTAGTCCGGTGAACTGTTATGCTAAAATTACAAAGTGAAACTGCTTTGTTGAGTATCATTTAGGCGATTCATTTAGAAATGGTTTTTTTTGATGTGAAGTAAAATACCAAAAGTAGAATTTGTTTTCGGAATCTTTACTGTGAACCGAAAGAACAGTCTCTGACATTAACTTTTTTAAAATAACTTTTTTTAAATGTTCCCTACGACTACGCCGTAGGTGGGCTAATCGGAAGTTCAAAATTTCAAACACTTATTTTCAGCATTGTGACAGGTGATGAGTTACATGAGTAATATTGGCTTACTAGTTTTGAATCTTAGCTGGCATATCAACGAAGATATTTGACCTCACACAACTGCTGAGGTATAGTTTCAAGGATCAAGTATCAGGTTTACAGGTCCGTAAAGTGTTGCTTACAAAACAATTTCGATGGCGTATGGCCGTCTAAATGAAACCAAATGTCGTCTACACCATAGGCTTCAATTATGGACAACACAACCTGTTCTTCATGAACAGTAACGTTCTGTCCGGCCCGTATTTTAAAGAAATTTAAAAGAAATACTAATCTTAAAAAAATAAATTTTAGAAAAACGTGAATTAATTTATGATGAAATCGATTGATGCGCTAAGAAATTTGTTGTAGTAATTAGATAACTTCAGTTGCAAAATGAATACATTAGTACCCAAATATATAAATGTTGATGTCAATGTTGTCATTAACATATACTGAAGAGCCAAAAAACAGAGCCTTTGTCTTATTGCAATTAATGCACAGACTGTTGCAACTAAGCCAACTGTTAATGTCACTCAATGTACTATTGACGACAGATTGTATACTATTAGCTGAACAGAGGTCCCCTTCAAAAAAGAGATGAGTGTCATCAGCATACATAAAGGGATGACAACTACTATCACAAATAGCATCAGCAATATCGTTGACATATAAGGTAAAAAGTAGAGGACTTAAAACTGAGCCTTGAGGAACACCACTGGAAATACTAAGGGTATCTAAATAAATACCATTAAGGCAAACAAACTGAGATCGATTCGACAAAAAAGAATAAATTAAACTACTAGCCGTTTTTGAGAAACCGAAATTAGATCTAAGTTTATTAACAAGCTTAACGTGGTCTACTCTATTAAAAGCCTTAGAGAGGTCTAGGCCTATCAGCACTCCACAATTTCCTTTACTCACCGTCTCCCTGATTATATCAGTTAAGTGCAATAAGTGCGACGTGGTGTTAAATCCATGTCTGAACCCATATTGGATTTTATTTTACAATATCCAAAAAAACCAAACGAAACCGGTTAACTCAGTTTTTTACTAAATTGGGTATTTGAAAACCGAATTGTTAGCAAAAGGTATTTTTCGAATTAACCGGAAACCGGTATCCTGAAAAATGCAAGTATTTGAACACTATAGGTATAACCATTTATGGGCTATTGTGGTGGGTCGACACTTTGTTACACACATACGGATAGTGCAGCATCGTCCGCTGGAATGTGTGTGATGTTATTATGTCTCTCACCGGCAAGTGGAAACAGGAGTAAAACAGAATTTTCAAATGTTATGCTTAGTTTTATAGCTAAGGTGTGTATCTAGTTAGTCGCAGAAAATATTATGAATTTATCGATACATTGTGGTAATTTAAATTATCTTAATTTAATAAGGTATCTGTAAAATCTTTTTTTGACTTCCAAACTACTCAAGGATTATATTTTACAGTATTATTAAAAATTTATATCGAACAATTTGTGGACTTCTTTAGATAACTTTACAACACTATGTTATATTGCAAACTTTTGGGAGAACATTTTCGTTTCTTGGCCATGGCGACTGTATATCTTTCCAAGTGTTAATAAAGATATTTAAGTATTTAAATAATCTACATATATACACTAGGAGACATTGTGGCTTTATTCGTGTATGACAGTAGTCAAATTACGGAAGCACCTTCCGTCTTAGAAAAATGGATACCAGTTAAAAGATCACTAAGTCGACTCCACATAAATTTAATCATGAATTGCTTACCAAATATAAATTACAGTACACATACTTCTTTCAAAATGAATTGTACAATATATGCTACAGATCGTTTATTAAAACGGAATATTGTTTATACCATCATCCTTAGGGATGAGGGTATATATCATTTGATACGACCCAAAAGTGTAACACATAGAAGGAGTCACTTTAGACAGTAGGGTTCTTTGAACCAAATTCGATTCATGACTTTTTAACTCGTTTGAGCCATGTCTGTCTGTCTGTCCGGCTGTCCGGCTGGTTCGCACGATAACTTTCGAAAGACGCAACCAAATGTTTTGAAATTTTGCACGAGTTATTATTTTCTCAAAACTACTTACGGTATTGCAAATGGGCGACATGGCCCCGCCCCTTCTGGTACCTCCCATACAAATACATCATTCCGCCCACTTTAGAAATCGAGTAATAATATCAATACACCCTATGGGATCGTCCCCAAATTCCGTATTTAGTAAAGCTATAACAAGATAAAGTTTTGAAAAAAATTTTGAAATAAATCGATTAATATTATTAAAAGACCTAACGCGATCGTGCCCAAATTCTGTATTTGGTAAAGTTCAAGCAGGATAAAGTTTTGGAGAACAAATCTGGAAGTCTAGACACGCCCCAACGGTACCTCCCATACAAATGTACCACTCCGCCCACTTTAGAAATATGGTAATAGTATCAATACACTCGGCACGATCGTGCCCAAATTCTGTATTTTGTTATGTTATAACAGGACAAAGTTTTGGAGAAAAAATTGGAAAACTAGCGACGCTCCTTATGGTACCTCACATACAAATGTACCTTTCCGCCCACTTTAGGGATGTAGTAATAATATCAATACACCCAACACAATCGTGACCAAATTCTGTATTTAGTAAAGCTATAACAAGACAAAATTATGGAGAATAAATCTGGAAGCCTAGACACACCCCTTCTCGTACCCATATAAATGTACCATTCCGCCCACTTCCGAAATCGTGTAATAATATCAATATAATAGAAAATTATTTGTTTTACTGAGGGTAAGGGTAAATGTAAGTCGGGTTGCCCGACTGAAACTTTCTAACTGGTTTTAATTACAAATCGGTTAATTTCAATAACTCAAGACTTAAACAATATCTTATATTGGGTGATGGTATTTATCAGACAGTTTAACTGACTGAAATTTCTGTACTGGTTTTAGTTTACTATACACACCGCATCAAATAATGGGTTGTCCTGTACATAGCTATGAATTCTTATTTGTGTCATATGCAGACAAACACCAGCAACCGCAGACACCACATTCTCTGGTTTTGCTGTGAGCAACCAAAAGACTGAATGGTCCGCAATGCAAGTAGCCGTAAATGTGTACTTCAATGCAAGAATGTTGACTCTTTTAGAATTGTGGAGGCACATGTGGGTGCATGCAAATGAAAGAACATGATAAATATGCTTATAGCACTGAATAAAAGTTAAGAGTCCAATAGTCAAAGTACGGTATATCATCTGAAGAATACACTCAAAGCATAGAGTTTGTTAACAGTAACTCTTGTAGTAAAGAAATTTTATGAAACTCCATAAATACTTATCCCTTTAAAATATATGCAATGAGATCATTGCGCCTTTCTTTGTGAATTTAAGCTTAACTCCAGAATATTAAAGAAAATCATAATTATTATAGTGTGTCGCGTGTTATAACAATCACACCATTGTCTTTTGCCAGGCAGCTTAATGTTCGACGAAATGATAATATGTAGCGAACCGTTGTTCAAGGGTATTTTCCAGACCTGGGCAGTAGTCGTCTAATTATTCTAGGCACTCGTACAATTTACACTTCATCTTGTGGTTTTAATCATTTGTCGGGGCATGTGCACAAATCAGCGTATTGTAAAAATATTTTGACATATAACCTTATAACATTTGACAATTGAATTTAATTTAAATAGCTACTTACTACTAACCATGTTTATTTAATTTCTTAAAAATTCCTTTTAGGTTCATTCTTGTTTCAACAGTGTTGTTTGAAGTACTTTCCCCAGCGTATATAGTTTATAATAACTTACTTACTTACTTAAGTGGCCAATTACAATTTACGAAACGTAGTTCATAAATTTGAGGCCTGAAGTAATAAAGAATTCCACACGCTTCGGTCTTCTGCGTGTGTTCTCCAGTTAGTCCTACCAGATGATGGCACATCGCCTACCACTTGGTCCTTCCAACGGAGTTTGGGTCTCCCTGCTCTGCGCCGTCCTTCAGGTTCGCCTTCAAACACCTTTCTCGCTGGAGCATTTACATCCATCCTGGCAACATGTCCCAGCCATCGAAGTCGTTGGATTCTGACTCTATTAGCTACGTCGATGTCGTGGTAAAGCTCATACAGCTCATGGTTCATCCGATGGCGAAACTGGCCTTCGACACAGATAGGTCCATATATTTTTCGGAGTACTTTTCTCTCGAATACTCCCAGGTTTTGTATGTCCGTTGTAGTAAGCACCCATGATTCGGCACCATACAACAGAACAGGTAAGATAAGCACCTGGTATAGCTGTTTCTTAGTATTCCGAGAGAAGGTGGTGTTACTAAAGTGCTGCCGAAGTCCGTAGAAACATCTATTGGCTAGCACTATTCTCCGTTTAATTTCTTGGCAGACATTATTCATCTTGTTGACGGAAGATCCGAGGTAGGTAAATTCGTCGACTACCTCAAAACAATAATTGTCAACGTTCACGGCGCGTCCCCATCGAGAGGACTCTTTGTTCGTCGAAATCATTATTTTTGTTTTGTCCTCGTTGACCGCTAAACCCATTTTTGCTGACTCCTTTTCTAGCGATGAGAAAACTGCAGTAACATCCCGCAGATTTCGGCCAATGATATCTATATCATCGGCGTAGGCTAGTGGCATGTGGCTTTTGTGGAATATGGTGCCAGACATGTTGATACCAGCCTTTCTCATCACCTTCTCCATAACTATGTTAAATAGTGTACAGGACAGGCTATCGCCCTGCCTGAGACCTCTTTCCGTGTTGAATGGTTCAGACTGATCCTTACCAATCTTAACCGAGAATTTGGTGTTGTCTAAGGTACATTTGCAAAGTCGAATCAGCTTTGCAGGAATACCAAACTCAGACATGGCCTCATAAAGCCTATTCCTTATCGGAGAGTCGAAGGCAGCTTTGTAGTCGACAAAGAGGTGGTAGGTGTCGATCTGCTTTTCATGGGTTTTTTCCAGGATTTGTCGTAAGGTGAATATTTGATCCGTCGTAGATTTGCCAGGTCTAAAGCCGCACTGATATGGTCCAATTAGTTTTTCTACAATTGGCTTTAGACGTTCACACAATATGCTTGAAAGGACCTTGTACGCAATTGGTAATAGGCTTATTCCACGGTAGTTCTTACATTCACTACGATCTCCTTTCTTGTATATGGGACATAACAGACTGAGACTCCAATCCCCGGGCATGCTCTCCTCTTGCCAGATGTTCTCCATGAGCTGATGCATGCTCCAATCAGCTCCTCCCCGCCAGCCTTAAACAATTCAGCAGGGAGACCATCGGCTCCAGCAGCTTTGTTGTTTTTAAGGCGGGAGATGGCCATACGTATCTCGCTCTGTCTCGGAGGTGGACAGTTAATACCATCGTCATGGATTGGAGCGGGGTCTTCTGGAGTGGTGTCAGTATCCAGTAAATTTCTAAAGTGATCTCTCCATATCTTCAGAACGTTATCCGGGTCCGTCACTAGCTGACCATCGCTGTCCTTGCAGGAGGGCAACCCTGTTCCACGCATTCTCGCTTTCACTCTCTTGTAGAATTTTCGGGCTTCCCCTCTACTTCGGAGCAACTCAGTGCACTCGTCCTGCCTCTTCTTCAGCTCCTTCTTTTTTCTTCTAAAAAGACGCGTTGCCTGTCGTCTCTTCTCCCTGTGCCGTTCACGAACAGCTCGCGTTGCCATTGGCTGCAGTTTCGCCCTGTATGCAGCAACCGTCTCTCTCGTGGCATTGCGACATTCATCATCGTACCAGGCATCTTCTTGAGACGGCTTTGAGTACCCAAGTACGCTTCTCGCAGCCCGTTCTAAGGAGTCGGCTATATTTTGCCACTGCGAGGTTATATTGTCAGGGGTTGGAGCATTCCGCAGCAGTTGAGTTAGGTGGTTGGAGTAGGCGTTTGCTACCTCTGTGGTCCGCAGTTTACCGATGTCCAGCTTTCGTTGTGCCTGGTTACATACGTTTTTCGCCATGCTTATCCTTGTGGGTACCTTAACTGCGGTAAGGAAGTGATCGGAGTCAATGTTCGCACCCCTAATCACTCGTACGTCCAGAACACTCGATGCGTGCCTTCCATCGACTACCACATGATCAATCTGATTCCTTGTCAATTGATCTGGAGATAACCATGTTGCCTTATGAATATTTTTATGGTCAAATCTAGTGCTGCAAACTTCGGTGTGCAGACTGAATTTTCCGATGGTAGGCTCAAATGCGGTTTCCCTGCCTATTTTAGCATTAAAATCGCCTAGTACAATTTTAATGTCATGGCTCGGGCTACGGTCATATACATTTTCTAGGCTCTCGTAGAACTCGTCTTTGTCCTCATCGCTTTTCTCTTCTGTCGGAGCATGGGCACATATAAGTGTTATGTGGAAAAACTTTGTTTTGACTCTTATGGTGGCTATACGTTCACACACCGGGTTGAACCTTGAGACTAGGTGTCGCAGTCTCTTGCCAACCACAAATCCACATCCAAACTCGTGCTTGTCCGCATGGCCACTATAGTAGATGTCGCACGTCTTCATGCGCGAGCACCCGTGTCCCGTCCACCGGATTTCCTGTAAAGCGGTTATGTCAGCCTTGTATTCTTCGAGGACTTCCGCCAGTTGGATAGAGGCACCTGGTCTATACAGTGTTCTAACATTCCAGGTGCATATCCTTAAATAATGGTCCTTAATTCGTTTGCGGTGGTCGTCAACATTTTGGGGGGTCCATTTTATTCTTTTCTTACTTCTTTTCATTGCAATAGTTTATACGTCGGTGGCGGGTTGCAAGCCCAGCGCACCACGTCGCAGTTTTCTCCTCCTGCCAGGATTTTATTACAGCCGCCCATTCTGGGTCAGACGCTGACCAGGGTACCGCTCACTCTGAGCAGACGTGCCTGGGTTTTAGGTTTCGCCCCTCACAGTTAGTCGTGCTCTGACGGGTGTCAGAGGCACGCTTCCAGGCGTCACCACGTGGAGGTACTCCGTCCGCAGTAGTACTACGAATACGGAGCTCTGTGAGTAGACTTGAAGTGCAATTGGCAAGGATCACTCTGGGTTTGCCAAGTTAAACCGATCAGAAGCTTTACCTTGCATCACACTCCCGACGTTAAGTTTATATCTTGAATTTGAATACTTGAATTATGTATATTTGAATTTATCGATAACAATTACTAAAATTGTACTGTTATAATGTATTTACTTTATATAATACTATTTTTAAGTTATCTGGCAATTATCGCCGTTTTCTAACCCTATTTATTGAATATTGAATTCTAAACTACATTGTACAAGTCTCTTGCATTTTGATTACCATCGAGGACACAGTCTCCTAAGTTGTTCACATAAAATTTATAATAAATTATGTAAGTTTACTTAACAAACAGAAAAACCACACAATCCCTTTGTCTCACTTAAGTTTGTTTTCAATAAGTAAAAAATACCAACAGTGTCATCATTAGTTAATATAATCACCATTTTAAATCCCCTTAAGTTTTTAAATTTATAGATTGAAGGATTTGAACCTCCTCAAATAAGATAGTGAAAGGATTTGACCCTCCTCAAATCAAAAACAATTGTAAAGAAGTAATTTTTCTTCCGAGTGTATGACAGCAACATCAAGGGTACAATTGAAATCAACTTTGAAATATTACGAATACTTTATGTTACAAATTTCGTTGTAGTAAGCGGAAAAGTTGCCTCATATGTTATGCCCTGTTTGTGTTGCAACGCTCCATTTCATGTAGTTGAATGCAATGTAATTTGTCGTTTCCGAGAAAGTGAAGGAAATATTTTATATTGCCTTTTATAGAGTATTCTTTCCATTCTGTGCAAGGATAGTTCCATAAAAATACATGGAATGAATTAAGTCAAAACAGAGTCAGAACCAAAAAACGCAGCTAAAATATATTTTTTTTTTTTGTACAGAAATTGTTGGAGTTCTTTTCGGAGTTATTTCATTAAAGATATTAACAGATAATAAAACCAACATATTACCTACAAATGTAATATTAAGACAAAATCAGCCAATGGCCCCGCTATTAACATTAGTCTTGTTATACGATGTTCGGGGACCAAGCTGCAAATAGAATGGTATAATTTTCAATTTACTAATTTATATAATAATGTCTTCAGTTTATGGTTTAAATTTACATAATAAAAATTGCTATATTCTACGAACAATTTAATAACTGTTCAAACACACAGAAAAGTATACATATGGAAAAATTATTATATTTCGCACCAACAAACAAACACGCATTTATCAGGTTCTCTAAATAAGCAACATCTGTCATATCATTATTTTGCTTTTAATGAATGTGTTTTTATCGTTCGGTTGAAGATCTTTCTATTATTGCTAATAGAGTTTGTTTATTATTTATGACTTTTAAAAGAAGTATAGCGAAAAAAAAGAAAACAGACTGTGGAACGACCATTAAACTCAAGTGAACAAATGAAAACATCTTGTCGTGTTTGTTTGTTCAATGTCTTTATTATACCACCAAATTGGTGTGTCATGCTGAGTTATTTAATTTTTTCCCCTGTCACAAATGTCATATTTTTGTGGCAACACATACACATATCTGTCAATGGGTTTGAGCGAGCTAATGACTAAATGACATGCCAACACATTATTAGTGACGGAATACATCTCGCAATATTCTTGCATCTGGTAAAAATATATGTTGTTATGGTTTTCCAAACAATATTAATGTGCAGTTTTGTTTAATAACAAAAAGTCATATTTTTGCGTATTTATGACTCACCACCGAGATTATTTCTTTTTCTTATTTATTTAATCAAGCATGGCAAGTAATTGACAGTTTATTTAATAAAGTTTACATGAGACATCGAAATAAAGTATTAAAAAAACTGCGAATTGACATTACAAACTTACTGATGTTATCAGTTCAATTGCTTATGCTTCGTTTGCCACATCGTAATGCATCAAAATTATTGATGTCGTTGATGCACAACTGCCAACCTCACATCCGTTTTACTGACAACATCAATGGGTCGGATGTTTCATGCTGCATTGGAGCCATTGTGAATGCATGGACATCGAGCATCATCGCTCACACAAGTGTCACCAACGGAGGCACTAAAAGATATAACTGAAGCGACAGCTATACAAAAGTAGTTAAATACGAGGGAAGTCCACGAAGTTTAAACAAAGAATTTAATGATTTCTTAATCACATTTACGGCCTTTTTCACAGTGTACAATTATTTTCTTTTTAGGGAAAGAAAGAAAATAAGGGACTATTTAACAGACAGTTACCGATTTACGTTTCACCATAATTTGATTACTTAACAAAAGCATTCAGTAGAAAGTATGGCAATACTGCATATATTTGTTTACGAACCAGTACAGAAATTTCAGTCAGGTAAACTGACTGGTAAATACCATCACCCAATATAAGATATTGTTTAAGTCTTGAGTTATTGAAACTAATAGATTTTTAAAATATAATTACTTATGTATTATTTTTTGTCTGCATGTAGAAAAAAAACATACAAAATTTTTCCTATTTGTACAAAAGGTACAATTAGGGGCAGCACAACGTGTCTGAATTTTTTCGTATGTAAAAGGGGAAATATCCCATATATTTATATAGGAGGTACCAGAAGGGGTGTGCCAAATAGTTTGGGTTGCTGAAGCTTTGCTTCCTATTACAAGAAAAATTAACTGACCAAATTTGATTATCCCCCCAGGTGCCGGTTTAAAAGTTATGGGAGAAATATTAATTTTCCAAACAAAGTCATTTTGTATGGGAGGTACCAGAAGGGGTGATCCGATATTCATTCCATATTCCATATTCATTTCAGATTAAAATCTTCATAACCGTACACCTTACGCAAAATTTTACTGAATTCAGTGTACTTACAAAAAAGATATGTATGTGAGACTATGGGGGTGGGTTCGGTCATTTGTATGGGAGGTATCAACAGGGGTGTGTCAAACAGTTAGGTTTTCTGAGGTTTTGCCTTCTATCTGAAGATAAATTTACAGATCAATTTTCATTACCCCCCAAGTGTCCGTTTGAAAGTTATGGGAGAAATATTAATTTTCCAAAAATAGGTAATTTTGTATGGGAGGTACCAAAAGGCGTAAACCGATAAAGTCCATGTTCATTCCTGAGTCTAATTTTTACAAGCGAACATCATACGCAAAATTTGAGTGCATTCACTTTACTTACAAAAAAGATATGTATGTGACACTATGGGGGTGGGTTCGGTCATTTGTATGGGAGGTACAAGAAGGGGTGTGTCAAATATTTAGGCTCTCTGAGGTTTGCCTTCTATCACGACCAAAATGTATCGACAAATATTCATTACCCCCCTAGTGTCCGTTGGGAAGTTATGGGAGAAATATTAATTTTCCAAAAATAGGTTATTATGTATGGGAGGTACCAGAAGGCGTGAACCGATATAGTCCATATTCATTCCTAATTCAACTTTTTATAAGCGAACATCACACGCAAAATTTGAGTGAAATCAGTTTACTAACAAAAAAGATATGTATGTAAAAGTATGAGGTCCAATTCGGTCATTTGTATGGGAGGTACCAGAATGGGTGGGGCAAAGGTTTCGGTTTTCTTAGGGTTTGTCTACTTTTGCAAGATAAATAAACTGACCAAATTCAAACATCCTCCGGTTGTCCGTTTGGAAGTTATGGAAGAAATATTAATTTTCCAAAAATAGGTAATTTTGTATGGGAGGTACCAGAAGGGCTGGGGCTATTAAGCCCATTTACAATCCCATAAGTTCGTTTTGGCAAATATTGATACTGGTAAATTTTTATACCGATCCGTTTAGGATTACTCGAGTTATCCTGCTGACCAGCCATCCAGCCAGCCAGCCACACAGACGGACATAGCTTAATCGTCTTAAAAAGTCCTGAAACGAATTTGGTCTTAAGATACTTGGGGTCTAACTCGTCTCCTTTAATGCGTTACACTTTTTTTCGTATCAAATGATATATACCCTCATCCCTAAGGGTGATGGTATAAAAATAGTGTAATAAAAGATGAAAAAACAAAAAATTGTTGAAAAGGCTGCATTAAATTAAGAAAAGGATCTCTCAACATTAAAAAAAAATGTAACAACTCAAAGTAAGTGTATAATTTAAAGCCAGAAACAAACTAAACAACAATTTACACATTCCTTTGCTTTCCTTAGGCATGAAACGGACGTTGTACTTTTGACACAGTTCCTTGAAAAGGGTTAGCGGACATAAGACGACGGCGAATGTGGAAAGTGGCCTGGAAATGGCGTTTGTGGTCTTCGTGCGAGAGGACGTCAATAACTTGTCCAAGAAGAACATTTTTAGACACCTTACCTAGTTGTTGCTGATTTTGTCTTGCTGCTTATAAGGTTAGCCACGTATTTTGCTGTGGACTTTGAAATTCTGAATCTTTGTCTAAATTTTTCATCACTTACAGAAAAGTGATCATGCCGTGTAAAACATCATTTTTCCGCTTTACATTTTTAAAATTTAAAATATTGCAGTAGTATAAATGTTGTTTTTCCATTTCTTTGTTATTTTCTTACAATTAACATGCTAACCGGCGTAGTTGGTTCGGTTAGATTTAACAGCAACTCTTTTGTTAAATAGTGTCGGTTAAGAGTTAATCGTACTTTGTGAAATTCATATTTGCTTAAACTTTCGGTTAAAGTTCACCTTAATTTTTAATCGCACATTGTGAAAATGGCCTTTAAAGTCATAAACAAAACAAATTTTATCAACGAATTTAAAATTGTTATGCTTAACGTTAAAGCGGTACCCTAAACTAGTAATTTCTTTGTTTGTTTAAACTAACAACTTTTTGTAGTCCTCGTACACCGTTAGACCAATTCTGATCGATGCCTTCTGACAGTCTGAGAAGGCTGCAGTCACATTTTGCATTGTGTACAACTGATTGTCGACAAGTGCATTTCTAGTCATAAGTTAATGAAAGCCCTACTTATATGGTACTTCCATTACATACAATACATACATTTACATACATTAACATAAAATGCTCCACAGGACCTTATATGATATTACTTACTTACTTACTTACTTAGCTGGTACTTCTATGCAATCCCAGTGAATTATATACCGCACGTAGATAAATATTATAAGCGCCTCGATCTTCTGCGCTTCTTCTCCAGTTAGTCACACCGAGTTCTGTAAGGTTCTCAGTAACCTGGTCTTTCCAACGGAGTTTTGGTCGCACTCTTCTGCGCCGTCCATCGAGTTCATTGTCGAAGACTTTTCGAGCTGGAGCATTTTCGTCCATGCGTACAACATGATCTAGCCAACGCAACCGTTGCACCTTAATGCGTTTGACCACGTCAATGTCAGTGTACAGCTCATGATTATTACGACGCCGATACTCTCCGTTAACGATGATGGGCCCATATATTTTACGGAGGATTTTTCTCTCGAATACCGCCAGAACCGATTCATCCGCTTGTGTCATAACCCAGGATTCTGAGCCATACATTAAGACAGGTAGAACCAGTATCTGATATAGCTGGAGTTTTGTTCGTCGAGAGAGGGCTCTGTCATTGAATCGCTTGCTTAGTCCGTAGTAGCATTTATTTGCACGCAGGATTCTTCTTTGGCTTTCTAGGCTGACATTATTTGTTTTGTTGATGGCGGAGCCTAGGTAGACAAAATTATCTACCACCTCGAAATTATAGTTGTCAACGTTCACGCAGTTTCCCAAACGAGTAGAATCTTTGTTCGTTGAAACTAATAACTTCGTTTTGTCCTCGTTCACCGTTAGGCCCATTTTCGCTGATTCCTTCTGAATACCTGAGAAGGCTGCAGTCACATCCCGCAGTTTTCGACCGATGATGTCTACGTCATCGGCGAACGCGAGTAGCATGTGGCTTTTGTTGAATATAGTGCCACTCGTTATTTGGAATGCGCAATATGCTGCCACTGTGTATCGGGAACGTTAGAAGTAGGGGCGTTGTGTCGTTAAAGTTGGGAGAGCTGGTTGGAGTAGGCAGTAGCTATTTTTGGGGTTTGCAGCTTCAAGATGTCCAGCTTTCTTTGTGTTTGGTTACGTACGTTTTTCGCGCTGCTCAATCTTGTGCACACCTTGGCTGCAATCAGGTAATGATCCGAGCCAATATTAGCACCACGGATCACACGCACGTCCATGACACTAGATGCATGCCTGTCATCAATTACCACATGGTCAATATGATTTTTGGTGTTTTGATCGGGGAATAGCCAAGTTGCCTTGTGGATATCTTTGTGCTGGAATCTGGTTCCACTCACTACCATGTTCCTTCCCGCTGCGAAGCTAACCAGCCTAAACCCGTTGTCTGACGTGTCGGTATGCAGGCTGAATTTACCGATCGATGGACCAAAAACAGCTTCCCTTCCTATTTTTGCATTAAAGTCTCCCAGAACAATTTTAATGTCGTGGCCAGGGCAGCGGTCGTATGTTTCCTCTAGGCGCTCGTAAAATGCATCTTTAATCTCATCGTCTTTATCTTCCGTCGGGGCGTGTACACAAATCAGCGTGATGTAAAAATATTTCGCCCGGATGCGAATGGTGGCTATTCGGTAACTTACAGGGTTAAACCGCGAGACCAGGTGTCGAAGTCTCTTGCCGACTATGAAACCACATCCAAATTCGTGTCTTTCTGCATGGCAGCTGTAAAAGATGTCACAGTTCTTTCGTCGTGTTTATCCCTGTCCCGTACATATCATTTCCTGTAAGGCGGTGATATTGGTAAAATGTAACCTCTAGTTGGTATTTGGTGTACACACTTGTATTAAGCTTTTTAAACAAAGACTATCCACAAATCCTCGTAATTCTCTTTCAGGCATAATGTGGCTATTCTATCGTCTATTGTATTCAATCGTTCGACAATAATTAATAACCTCTATGCCGCAATTTAATATTTTCACTCATAAAAGAAAACAGTTAATTCTTTAGAAATCTATAACATTCTTTAAATTATGCGTTCCTTATCTTTACAATTTTGTTCTTTCTTATATGACAACTGTAAAAACACGTCATTTCCTCTTCGTTCATTTCAAAAGTCCCTTTGCAAATTCATTTCTTTTATTTTATTGCTTCAGCTGTTTTATGTTATTGGGGTCCGTGTGGGTTTGGAAGATTTTATTTTTGTTTTTTATCTGCTTTGATTTTTATTACATCCAATCATTGGGAAATGATTTCAACTTCATTTGGCAATCTTCAAAAGAAAGAAAATCTGAACAAGTCTTTGTCTCCTACTAAATTAGAGCAAGTGATTTTACGATTGTCTGGATGAGAAAAAAATATACACGACAACAAGATTTTGTCCTACTATTAAAACCACTAGTTTTAAACACATGTAAAAGATTTACGATATATAGCAGACGCTATGAACGCTATGATAGGTATGTGTGTAGTAGATACATATATTTGTGGCTGAGTTTTCTCATCATAAAATTTAGAGCCCAGAGCATAACACTTTGTTACACACAGCGCACAAGTAAATAAAATGTCGAATATAGCGCTTTTCATTTGTCAAAGAACCATAACTATAAACATACTAACACATTTATATATGTTCGTCATAGAATCACTTACACATGTTCAAGGATTCTTTCACACATGTCAAATACGTGCATAAAATAGAATCTCTCACTCGGGACTGTATTTTTAAAGTTCACAAAATCCAGCACTACAGAATGCTCTATTCTATTGCGCTGCCAAACTATGCGAATGCTGTGGTTTCACTAATGGCATCATAGTTCACAAAAGGCTTGGAGTTGTTTGCATTGGCATATTTCCGATTGTGTGTGTGTCAATACACGTTTATATTTGAGTGTGTGTGTGTGTGTAAAAACTACTTTCCACACAATGTTAAAACCTACGTTCATATCTAAGGGTAAACAATTGTGCGAATTTTTCACAAAATAAAGATTTAACATATTTAAAATTTAAATGAACCAGTTTTCAATTCCATGATTATTTAAATATTCATTAACATATTTGTTGAAAGACATTAAATAAAATTGTTTAGATTCCTTATGCCAGTTATTGCATTTAGTCAATTGTATTTGCCAAAAATGTCACAATTAATTTAAGGAGAAACAATTTATTTTTATACCATCAAATGTTTTGAAACAAATGTTTTGAAATGACAAATAAATACATCATTCTGCCCACTTTAGAAATCGAGTAATAATATCAATACACCCAACGGGATCGTACCCAAATTCTGTAAAGCTATAATAGTATAATGTTTTGGAAAAAAAAATTTCGTAAATTTAGTTTTTGGCAACAAGTTTCTAAAGAAATATGTTCCAAAATACTGGCAACTTAATTAACCGGTTGAGAAATTTTTGGCATGAAATCGGATTTTCGTATAAATTAAGCGAGAATATTTTTTTTGATGTCGAAAAAAACCTGTTCATAATTAACCTTTCGAGAACCGGTTGATAAAAAATTAAGACTTTTAAAAACCCAGTAGGAAGTATCGTCATACACGACTTTGTCGTCAACGCTGTCCTCAAGACAAAATGTGAAAAATGTATGTACTTGTCGTCAAAACAATCGGTTGACGACAAGTTGACCGACAAAATACTAAAGTTGTCGTGCATCCTACAAAAAAGTTCAATGTAACGAGACAATAACAACATAAAATTGAAAAGAGGAAAGTAGAAGTAAAAAACGTTCAGTTTATTGGAAACAGCAGTGCGTGAAGGTTCATGTATCACACGTTTTCAATAAAACTACTTACATTTTTTATTTTAAATTATAAGGCAATAGTAACGACAATTTGACCGACATTGTCGGTTATAAGTTCGTGCATGATTGTGTGGGCGACATGTCGCTTATTTAGGGATCAACGGCAATTTAACCGACATTGTCGCTCGTCAGGTCGTGCATGACAATGCGGACACTTGTATGAAAATTTCGTCGACGATTTGTATGAACGGTCCCCTACGTGTCATCAACGAATTACTATGGTCAGGCACCCATGAATGTTGAATGTGTTTGATTCACGACAACATTAGTTTTTTGTCGGTCGCCTTATCGTCAACCGCGTGACATCTATATTTCACATTTTTCTTACTTAGATTTTGTTAATTGTGTTTGATGCACGACAACATTAGTATTTTGTCGGTCAGCTTGTCGTCAACCGAGTGTTTTGACGACAAGTACATACATTTTTCTCGTTTTCTCTTGAGTACAGCGTTGACGACAAAGTCGTGTATGACGGAACTTCCTACTGGGATATTATTGATGCTGATGTAAAAACTGGTTTCTATACCGCGGTCTTGGGTAAGTATTACTAAAAATGAAAATTTCACAATTTGGGTAATTTGAGCAACCGGTTAAGGAAATAGCAGTATTAAATCGGCTGTTTTTGGAAACCTGAGATTTGTATAAGTTGAGTTCGAAGAATTGAATTCAAATCCTATTATTTTTTTCAATAAATTGATTTTGTGGAAACCGGTTTTCTAAATCGGTTTTATGCATAAATGTTATTGACGCTGATATAAAAATCTGGTTTATTGGGAACCGATTGCTAAAATGATATATACCCTTCCACCCATAGGGTGAAGGTATAAACAATAAGTTCAAACTACAGGCAGTTTAAGGAATCGGTCATGAGACTTTCATTATAAAATCGGTTTTTTTTTGGAAACTGTATTGTATTTGGTTTACTTCTGTAAAAAGAATTACGATCCAAGTCAATATTTTTCAAATGAACCACATCGTAGGGAACCAGGACATGACGGTTAGAAAACGCCGCTATCACGGAGGTGACCACGGCCACAGTTTTGAGTTATGTGATGTCAAAAGGCTTGGACGACAAGACAACTACGATTTAAGATTTGAAATTCAGCATTTTTTGCATAATTTGCAAGATACTGATGGTTCTGTTGGAAAGAATGATATTTTGTTTGACCTTTCGAATCGACCACTACAACGTAATCACAGCTTACAATTCGATGATATTATTTGTATTTCGAAAGTCAATGTCAGAGATTGGTTTTTAAGGTCATAAGGTCAATTATATTAAAAGGGTTTTTTACGGTCGGTAATTGCTCCTCTGCCCGTTCAATTATTTGTCAATGGTTGGTGCTGCAGCAGTATTATTGCTTAAAACATCATGCTAATAACATTTTTGGTGTTTATATAAAATTTTTACAAATCTAATTAAATGATAGTTTTTTTAAAAAAATTATTAATAAATATTTTCTCTTCTTTCCAGGTACGTTTCTAGCATGACACCTTTGCAATTCTTAAGATAAGTATATATATACTAAAAAATCCATATAATGTATATTAAGGTGGGTCGCACTTCATACAAATAAAAAAAGTTTTGCCGGTCACCCCCTAGAATGAAAGATAATTTAAAAACGAATTCAAAAAAAATTTTTATTTTTTTTTGCCACGCCCCTTGACCCCGCGCATTGGGTTTTTTGTTTCCTGTGTCTCCATTTATAGTCCGATCGTAATGTGTGACATATCAATGTTCTTGGACTGACAACAGCTACATTTTCTTCTCTGATCATTTTTGACTCCGACGTCAAATTCTAGAAGTTTCTACCGGAATCTCGGTTTTTACCCCCCTAAGTCAAATTTTTTTCGTAACGATAAAAAAGTTTTTTATATTCCATGATATTTTCTCTTTTACAGTATATATTTTTATTCATAAACAAAAAAGTTACAGAGGTTTAAAAAAATCAATTTGACGTCGCTAAAGGTCAAAGCTCATTGTTTACAAATGTTGGCGTGGTCGTATTTTGTTTTTTAAACCTCTGTAACTTTTTTGTTTATGAATAAAAATATATACTGTAAAAGAGAAAATATCATGGAATATAAAAAACTTTTTTTTTTAAAACCGAGATTCCGGTAGAAACTTCTAGAATTTGACGTCGGAGTCAAAAATGATCAGAGAAGAAAATGTAGCTGTTGTCAGTCCAAGAACATTGATATGTCACACATTACGATCGGACTATAAATGGAGACACAGGAAACAAAAAACCCAATGCGCGGGGTCAAGGGGCGTGGCAAAAAAAATAAAATTTTTTTTTGAATTCGTTTTTAAATTATCTTTCATTCTAGGGGGTGACCGGCACAACTTTTTTTATCGACCCACCCTAATGTATATGCTTTAGGTGATAGATTTTGTTGACTGTGTAAAAAAAACACCATATTTTTTTGTGAAACATAAATAACACTATGACACAATTTGAGGGTCATTGTCTCGGGGGTGAACCAAACCAATTTCAAATGACAGCATTTGACCTCAGTAACAAAACCCTAAACTCCATTTTGCTCCACTACGTCACAAATTTTTTTTACAGTGGTTGAAGTTTGAATTTTTTGGTCAAAAGTCGATTCAAAGAATATGAAAAATCATCTATAAAAGTACATTTGGGGTATTTCATGTCTTCGGAGACCTATACTAAAACATTCGGGGGAATATTTCCTAGAAACATTTTAACCCCCTAGCTGCCACCCGTGTAGGACATTTTTGGCCCAATTTGGAAAAACTGTTTATATGTCAACTTTGGAGGGAGGTCAAGGCTTAGAATCTTCGATAAAAATATTTTCCGAAAAATTTCACTAAGAGTCACCGAAGACAAATAGCCTATACGAGTCAAAGGTTATAAAATAAAATCAAAATTAAATGTTAAGAAGACTACTTTTGAGCAAAGAGTGCAACAAGCTTTTTCGGGAGTGAACCAAGCTAATATCCAACGGTAGCATTTGACCTCAGTAACAAAACCCTTAACTTAATTTTGCTCCACTACGTCACAATTTTTTTTTACCGTGGTTTAAAGTTTGAATTTTGTGGTAAAAAGTCGAATCAACGAATTTGAATAATCATGTACAAATATACATTTAAGATGCTTCAAGTCTTCGGAGACACACATTAAAATTTTCTGGGGAATATTTCATCAGAACTTTTGAACACTCTAGCTCCCACCCGTATGGGACATCTTAGGATGAATTTTAAAAAACAGCTTAAAAGTCAAAATTCTTAAAATGTTCGGCATGGGTGGCAGATAAAGGGTTAAAATGTTCCGAGCAAATATTCCCCGGGAAGTTTTAATGTAGGTCTCTGAAGACATGATTTAACCCAAATCTATTTTTACACATAATTTTTCATTTTCTTTTATTTAACTTTTGAACAAAAAAAAATCAAACTTTAAACCACTGTAAACAAAAATTGTGACATAGTGGGGCAAAATGGAGTTTAGGGTTTTGTTACTGAGGCTAAATGCTATTGTTTAATATTGGTTTGGTTCACTCCCAAAAAAGTGTGTTGCCCTCTCAGCTCAAAAAACCATATTTTAACGTTCCATTAGCATTTCATTTTGATTTTATTTTGGAACCTTTGACTCATAGAGGCCATTTGTCTTCGGTGACTCTTAGTGAAATTTGCCGGAGAATATTTCTATCGAAGATTCTAAGCCTTTACCTCCGTTCAAAGTTGACATGTAAACAGTTTTTCAAAATTGGGTCAAAAATATCCCACACGGGTGGCAACTAGAGGGTTAAAATGTTCCGAGGAAATATTCCCCTGAATGTTTTAGTATATATCTCCGAAGACATGAAATACCCCAAATGTTCTTTTGTAGATGATTTTTCATATTCTTTAAATAAACTTTTGACCAAAAAATTCAAACTTTGAACCCCTGTAAAAAAAATTTGTGACGTAGTGAAGCAAAATGAAGTTTAGGGTTTTGTTACTGAGGTCAAATACTATCGTTTGATATTGGTTTGGTTCACCCCTCGATAAAGTGTGTTGCACTGTGTAATCGATATTTTAAAGTTTCACAAACAATTTTGTTGACTGTGTCAAAAACACTTCATATTTTCCTGTGGAAAATAATAAATCAATATTTTTATGTTTCACAAATAATTTGTACGTTCTGTGTAATATTGTTTTTTCCAGAATCTCGCGATGAAATTAGTCGTGCAATTTACTTAGAGTAATTGTTTCAGTTGAAAATCAAGTTCAAGGTCTCGTTTTTTTATGTATTTTGTAGAATTCCTGAAGATGATACTCGACGAGAATCGAAATATTAAAAAAATTAAATTAACAAAATCGAGACCTCGAGTTTGTTTTCAACTGAAATAATAATATTATGAATAAGAAATTATTATATGCCTTATTTTGAAAAACAATAACATTTCGCTCTTCTATTGTTAAAACACGTGCAAATATTTCTTTTATGTTATGAATTATAAATATTATGTGAGTTAGCAGAATTAAAATTTACTGAATTCATTTAGTTGTGTAGGTGTTATTTCACCTGGATGATTCTTTATAATGAAATAACCTCGATTTATCGAAGTGAACTGTAGACCAAATTTATATAGATTTCAACTTGCCACTGCGGTTACTTCTATGATTTGCCTTAAAAAGCAAATGCCATGTTCCATTTGCATAGCCATAGTTCGCTGCTTATTCATCGGCTCATTTATTGTGCAACGTTACCCAATTAGTGTCCCACCGTTTGCAATAGTTAATTATTGCAGCACACTACTGTTCTACGGCTTATTTCATTGTTTCTTTTGGTGGATATTTTATGCGACCTTATCAACCACAAACAAACAGAAAAACCTGCAGGGAAATAAATTCGAAATTGTTTATGCTTTGTAGATTATAAATATGAAAGTGAAGAGTTGGGCTCATAATAATTGCACACAAACTCTTAAGGTTTTATTGAATCAATGTAAAACAAAGTACTTCTCATTATGTTGTTGAAAATAGTTCAGCCAATATGTGCTGAAATGTTGTACACTAACTAACATATGCCATGAGATGTTATATTTGCCAATACTATTGTGAAGTGTTACACACAGCAAATTGTTTTTTTGATATGTTGACATGCAATAGTATCAATGTTACTGCGCAACTTGATTGGTGGGAATACGTGTCAGCAAATATTTCAAATACAATTATAAAAATGTTTTACACATAATTTGCCAAATGCTAATTTGTATGATATCGGTAAACAACTCTCATAAACATATCATGTTAAACAGTATTGACCTATGGCGTATGAGTAATATGTCACTAATAACTGTAGCACTCATACGTACATGAGCACGGTACCATAGCTTAGCGAATAGGTATAGAAAATGTGGTGCAAAGAAACAGCGCCGCCACCACATTGCCCATACTTTATCACAACAACAGCAGCAATAAAGAAGGGGCAACACATGTAAATTATATATGATGTTTAAAACTTCATATTGGCAAAATTTAAAATCAAATATCGCAAACTCATACAAAGCCGGGCGCAAGAAGTTTTTACAAGCAAATATGCGTTAAAATCGTGGAAACTTACGCATTCTGAAAAAAAAATAAAAAATATCAGAGTGTCCTCAAAAAGTAGTGGCTACAAACTTTTTCGAACTTAAAAAATAGTAAAAAAAATTCAAAAAGTTTGATATTTCGAGGAAAAACCAAACAGATATGACAAGTTATCTATATAAATACTAGCTGGTACGGCAGTATAGATTCTCTTTTTGCCGGATTTTTCATTTCCCGGGAAACCGGGAAAAATTTTTGCCTTTCCCAAAACAAACTATGTTAATTTTATACAATTTTGCTGTACGTACATGTGCATTTATTTTTTAATTCATGAGATCATATAGTACAAGCGCAAAACATTAATTTTAATGTATATATAAAAATATTAGTTAAACAATAAAAGTTAATATGCCATTTTGAAAATACGTTTTTAAAACGGAAAGAGGGTTAATGGTTTCATCAGACAATCTGTTTCTAATTCTATTTACAAATTGCCCTGTTGTTGAAAATATTCTCTCGCTTTCAACTGATGTAGGCCTTATTGTCAGAAGAGCATTCAATAAAATGGCGCCATTTTCCGTTGCTTTTCCACTTGCTTCCACTTGATCTATTACTTAATGCAACATTTGCATTTGTTATGGCATCAGTTAGAAAATCCTAAAATGGTCTTTAGGAATTTTGTCCGATTCCAGAACTTCGTCGATAACTTCGAGTATAAAATTGTTCAGCGTACGCGATCACATTTTATTTTGAAGCAGTTTGAAATAAGTTATTAGCATGCTTATAAAATACTGTTGGGTCTTTAAGATACTTCTTACTTAAAACTTAATTTCCCTTTGCACCCCATGAATGAGGTATGGGAAAGCTTCTCGCGTTGTTGTGAATTAACACGCTTTCTATTTTTAGATTCACAACTAACGGCACCTACTTATTTATCGACGAATGCGAACGTCACTGTTTTGAGAAGCTCTTACTAAACACGACGATTGAATCGACACTTAATACTGCGAAGTTGCTGTCAACAACATTCGAGGGGAGCCGACAATGAAAGAAAATTGTATTTATTTTTTTTATTTTAAGATGACTGGAGCCAGGTTTGAACCTGCGATCTCCCGCATGGTAGTCGCGAATTCTAACCACTATGCCACGGCAGGAACCCTTTCAGATACTTCACTAAAGTATAAAGTCGCTTTTACAATCTTTCTTCAATTCGCTTTTTTAAAGCTTCTACAAAAGGTGTTTTAATTTCCCGGGAATCCCGGACGAATTTCCCGGAAAACCGGGAAATAAAAATTACCGGGAGAGAAATTATTGTAAAAGATGTTAAGTGCTGTTGAAATTAAATACCGATTGGTTTATTACTTTAATCTCTGAAATATTTCAATTCAAAGGGCGAGCTTCTCCCGGACAAATTCTGTACTTTATATAACTAAAAGGTTGCTGTATATTATTGTAAGAATTGCTAAAATGGATTAGCGTTGATTTACTGGTTGATTGTACCTTTTGGGACTTAGTCTGAACCATGATAGCACTTTGCCCCTTTTTATCCCAAGGAGTACGAATTTCCAAAAATCCCTTCATTTGGCTCAACAACCATATTAACCGTCTGGTCTGGGTGATAGCAACAGTTTTTCCCATTTTCGGGTTTGTCCCCTTCTTCTTCTTCTTCTTCAATGGCAGCAACAACAGAAATTCATCTATCAGTAGGCGCACGTAGAAAACCATTCCAAGCACTTCGGTCTTTTGCGCTCCGTAGATAGTTCGTCATACCAAGCTTACTTAACAGTTCCGTCACCTGGTCCATCCATCGGAGTTTTGGTCGCCCCCTCCTGCTCCGCCCATCGAGTTTATTGCCGAAGACTTTTCGAGCCGGAGCGTTTTCGTCCATTCGTACAACATGTCCAAGCCAGCGCTTTCGGTATATTTGAACGCGCTTGACCACGTCGATGTCGTTGTACTGCTCATACAGCTCATGATTCATTCGAAGACGGTACTCTCCGTTCACGATGATGGGTCCAAATATTTTGCGGAGTATTTTTCTCTCGAAGACTCCCAGAATAGATTGATTCGCTTGTGTCATTACCCACGATTCTGCGCTGTAGAGCGAGACAGGTAGAATCAGAGTCTGGTAGAGCTAGATCTTTGTTCTTCGAGAGAGCGCTTTGTCGTTAAATCGCTTGCTTAGCGCATAGTAGCAGCGATTTGCGATCAATACTCGTCTTTGATTTGGAGGCTGACATTATTATTTTTGTTTATGGCGGAGCCAAGGTAGACAAAATCATCTACCACTTCAAAGTTATAGTTGTCAACGTTCACGCAGCGTCCCAGACGAGTGGACTCTTTGTTCGTTGAAACAAATAACTTGGTTTTGTCCTCGTTTATCACCAGACCCACTTTAGCCGACTGCTTTTTAATGCTCGAAAAAGCCGCAGTAAAATCTCGCAATCCACGTCCAATGGGGGTGGGTGGGTTTGTCCCCTAAAAGTTCGAAATGCTAAATGGGTGACCATCTACAGCCCATGCCCAAGTATCACTTGGTACAAATTGTTTCAACCGTTTTCGCAATTACATTGAAATGTACATCTATTTTTATATATCTAGACTATATAATAATTTTGATGTTAAAACATGTTTAATGAATAATATAATGAAATCCATCGTGACTAATCACCAGCAACTAAATTCAAACATACATCCAAAATTTATCCATGTCAAAAAATTGCATACATTTTAAGTTTGAGTAAAATCGGACAATCGATAAAAATTCTCAATAATTCAACTCCAGCCAACTCAACAGCGCACAGTGGCACCGCCCCATACATTTCTTGGAAAAAAATAGAAGGAGTGGTCGTACAGCAATGAACTTTTGTAGAAACATTTCTCTGGGCTTAATTAAGAAATTTTGAAAAAATCTTGGAAACCCGCCTACTGCCACACCCACCTCCCTATAACTGCACTTGCCAAAATTTTTGGACATAGGGACTCGAAATGCGGGACATTTCTTAATTGAGTTCTCCTTATGAAAAAAATTAAACATATTGGGGATGCCGCGCCTACTTTAGATTTTACGCCCATTGAAAGTTGTAGATTTTAGGTGTTTTTCTTCCCTGTCTAGAATCATATGAACATTTCATATAAGTTAAAAAATTTTTATTTTTATTCAAAAGTTAAACAAAAGAAGAGAATATCCCCAACAACCATCCGCGAAAGATATTAGCCTTCAAATACACCGAAAATATTGCACAAATGCATTCATTAAAATCGATGTTACTAAAAGGGACGGTATTTGGCGGTGATTTTTTTTTCTTAATTGAAAGTACAGGCTCGGACCTTTCATTTTTTTATAGTTAGAGGGCTAAGCAAGGCAAAGCACATAAAGTTTTTTTTTCCATTAAAAAGTGAAAAATTTATATTTTTAGCATAATTTTTGATAAATTTTAATAATTAGTTTACTTTTCCAATTTCAATAATTTTTTTTTTCTTTTAAAAGAGTAAGTGCCGTATTTTCACAAAAAAATAAAACAAAAGCCATACCTATAAACGAACACACACAAAAAGTTCTTTATTTGGACAATAATTTTAATCTAATTTCATTGAATAAATTTCCGTTGACTTCTGTTAGTTTTTTTTAACTACAAAATTTCACTTTTCATAAAAAAACTTGTTAGGATAAAAGTTATAAATGATAATTTTTTTCGAATTTTTCAAAAATTATCTTCTCCTCGACGTAACTTCACAATATTTTGCCCCCGGCTGTGTTTGAGTAGGAAATTTTCGAAATATAATACTTACTCAAGAAGAACATCCACATCGCACTACAAAACTTTAATCGTTAAGAAAACTATTTTAATTATGTAAAAATTTCACAATAATGACACTACAAACTTTTAAAATATGCAGCTACGAAGTTGCCAAGATGTTAGGCAGCACAAATTTACACATTGAAACACATTAACAAGATAACATTGCTCAACTCGCCCTATCCATAGTAACACTGGCACTGCATAGTAAAGACTTCGCCACTGGAGAGCTCCGATTTCTTGGCTGTGGAAGTCATTAAAATTAATTTAATTGGTTACAGATACAAATGATGTAAGTCTAACAGTAACATATTAAGGAACGGCGACAACAAACGAAATCTTACATAATAGGAAGTGAATTAAAATAATTAAACTGAGTTTAAAAATCAATTATACCCGCTGTGCTTGTGGCAAACCAATGTTCGCAGTAATGTTAAGTATTTTGGTATGTGTTTGTAGTCATTGAAATGAATAATTCTACAAATGTTAAATGTATAAGGATATATGTCAGATATATGTTTAGTGCAGTACTTTTGATGACTTCTGCCAATGCAACCATCACGACATGTACAACTCAGTTGATGTATTTTTTGTAAACCTCTTGATTATAACGGCATCAAAATCCTCTGTTAACGAGAACTCAGTGTGTCATGAGTAATCAAATAGAAATTAATACGATAGCCATATCTATTTCATCTCCTTAAGCCATTTGCTACAATTTAAAGCCATCTTGCGAGGCAGAAAAACGGTGCAAAGGCAAAGTAGTTCGTCACAAACATAACCTTCAGAATGTCATCAAAATATAATATGCTTGACCCGTTCGTCCCATCCAATTAGTTATAGACAAATTTTACAATTTATTATCAACAATTTATGGAATTTTAATAAAGAACAAATGAGCATTAATGGAGTTTACTCATAAATCACCGGCATGAGCTTACACAAAACTACTCTCATAGTCTCCCGGCAATACTGCAATTGTGCAGCTGAATTCAATGTTGCTACTACTACTGATGTTGCAGTTGCCATTGCAGTTGTCGTCGTTTGTGTTTGTCTAACTGATGCGGCAGAATACCATCAACAATGGAAAAACTCTTTCTGGCATCTTGCCAATAGGCTTTAAAGGGAATAGTTTCAACATGCAAATATTGATGTAAAAATTCTTCTACAGTGGCTGTCGCCGACGCCTCTTTGGTGCACCTGCATCATTAGACATGACATTGCAATCCTGATGCTGATGTTGCTGCCGCCCTTAAAGCATTTGAATGCGCATTAAAGATATCCTTCAAATGTTTAACAAGTTGTTTGGCATTGCTCTTCTACATTTTTATCGTCAGACACAAGTTTCGCGACTTATTTACATTTACATTACTCATTATAATATAGGAAAGGGGAAAAGTTTTAATGTTGCGAAGTGTTCAAGGCAAACACAGATTTTCAAGACATTTGTTTATTAATAAAGAATTTTTGTTAAAATGGAATAAGAAAGGTAGCAAGCTCAGTCAGGATCATATCGGTACGAGGGAATTTAACGAATATGTTATTTTTTGCAAATCATAAAAATCATGATAATTCCGCTTTGCCGGTAATTCATTATTGTATCTGCAACTGAGGATCGTGTTGCTAATTCAGATTTATCGGCAATTCAGCTTAATTTCCGCAAATCAGAATAGTATTAACCATTCAAATTTTGCAACAGAATTATTAACCGTGCCCTATGGTCTGTTAGTACTAAAATGATATTGTGCTCTAGCGCTCTACAGAAAGGGGCCAGACTGAAGTTGGAAAACTGATCGAAATCGGACTATACCAAACGACATAGGATTCAACAGACCGAAGTCCGCATCGAAAAAGTGTGTTGCATTGTTTGCTCAAAAATAGACTTCTTAGCATTTAATTTTGACTTTCTTTTGTAACCTTTGACTTGTAGAGATTATTTGTCTTCGGTGACTCGAAGTAAAATTTTACGGTAAACATTTCTATCGAAAATTCTAACCCTTGATCTTCCTCGAAAGTTATATTTTAAGATATTTTTCAAAATCAGGAAGGGTCAGATGGTCGGAGGAAATATTCCCCGGAAAATTTTAATTTAGGTCTCCGAAGACATGAAGTATCCTAAATGTATTTTTAAACATGAATTTTCATATTCTTTTATTCGACTTTTGACCAAAAAAATTATATTTCAAACTACTGTAAAAAAAATGTGATGTATTTGAGCAAAATGGAGTTAAAGATTTTGTTACTGAGTTGCTTGATATTGTTTGATATTAGTTTGGTTCACCGCCGAAAAAGTGTGTTGCACTGTGTTACCTATGTCTTTAATGCACGGCTTCACCTCTTCGATTTGTTGTTGTTTTTGTTATTATCATCCACAGCGACTAGACTAAACACAATTTCGAAAAATATTTTTGGTCCAGTTCTGGCACCTAAATGTGTGCCCAGGACTGAGCCCTCATTCACTATTTGAAGAGAGTGAGACCACCAACCGGGACCGGCCGTGGCATAGGGGTTAGAACACGCGACTAGCATGCGGGAGATCGCATTGTCGGCTACCCTCGAACGTTGTTCACAGCAACTTCGTAGTATTAAGTGTCGAGTCAATCGGCGTGTCTAGTAAGAGCTTCTCAAACAGTGACGTTCGCATTCGTCGATAAACAATTAGGTGCCGTTAGTTGTGAATCTAAAAATAGAAAGCGCGAGAAGCTATCCCATACCTCATTCATGGGGTGCAAAGGGAAATTAAAGAGACCACCAACAAACAACCACATAAAAGATGTCACGTACAATTTTAGTCATCAGTTCAACTTTTTCATTTAGTTCCACATATGTTTAGCAAACAAAAGACAAAGATTGAAATGTCACATTGAATTATTTGTTATTCGTTTTGTTGTCTACAATGATATACGCTAACTTTATACTGTCACAGTGCGAATGGTATTTCATCCTATATAATATGATACAATATGTTATACAACGTATTATCCTTTTGTTCACTTAGCACAACTTTCAGGATAATAAATTATTAAACATACTTGCCTCTTATAGAGAGAGCTAAAAGTTTTTGCTGTTAATGGCAATGAAATGATAGACGAAACGAGCATTTGCATTCTGAGATGCAATGGAAAAGTAATATTTAAAAAAATTAAATCAGCTGATATTTTTATTACTTACTAAAACTCCTTAAAATCAAAAATTGTGAGAAAGTTAGAAAAATGATATTTGGGAGCCTAGAAAATAATTTTTTTAATATGTCGTAGTGGATTTTTTTTCTATCGAAAAATCACAATATCGAAAAATTTTGTCCTTGCAAATCCACCCGGTCCTATGTTGGTAGATGTGAATTTGCCGGGGACATCATCAATCCAGTTGAAACATCAACAGGAATTTGGCCATTACCAAGTGCCAGTAGCTGTCTTTGAAAATTCAGTAACACAAAGATGACGATTTCAGGCATGCGTTAATTTCATAAGCAGCAGTAGATTTTGGGATGACGGGAAGCGTTTGACGAAAATACCATAGCCACACCAAATCATCTCGAATCACCTCGTAAATCTTTAATCGTTCGTGCCTCCAAATCTCGTTTATGTGCCATCGTGCATTCATCCCAAATGATGATTCTGCATTCTCCCAACAACCGTAAGAAGATTCATCGGCAGCTTCAAAGCGCAAAGTGCAGGTCGACCGCGTTTTAACAATGTGGCAGAAATACCAGCGGATGCAACAGCTATCGGAATTTGCGATCTTGACCAAATGTTGTAAATGCCTCCCGTTCCATCGTCAACAACCTTCCATCAGCGAATCGTAAACGTTCGTTTGCCCGGCATACAATGGCGGCACATTTTTTCGGACTCTTTCAATCAGCTCATCTCGATCAATGCTTGATCTCGTTGCAATTCGCGATTGAATGCATCGTGCATCGAACGATTTGACGCTGGTATTCCAAAGTCGACAGTAGACTGTCGCACATGAGCACGCACATGTCTTCGATCAGAAGTTAATTTCAAGATCGAAATTCGAACTTATATGGAGAATGAAAAAGAAGTGATGACTTGTAAACAAACCTTTTGTTCTATTGGCCGTTTTTAAATTAAGGTGATAGCTATCCTCTCCACGACAGAACATTATCGGGTATTGAAGTGCATCATATGACCGATGAGTCATGCCTCAGTTGTCTACCATCCCGATGCTGGAATCGCGTGATTCCACATTCTTATCAACAATCACTACTGCGACTTCATTTATAGTGGGAGCATTGTTATGTCCTGCATGGCAATCAGTGGGTCTTATGTCTGCTCTGATAATGATTTTGAGGTCGTCGGAATGCATTGTATTCAATGCGGTTTTGAACAATCGGACCAATGGGTTATCCTCATGCAGAAGATTTTGAAATTGTTTGATCATTTCGTGTTTAATCTTTTAACATAATTATCCCAAATTTTCCAAGCATCATAACGAATTTTCCACCTTGACGTCGACAGAAATCATTAAATGAAGCGATACAGTGCAAAATTTCGTCGAAAAATCTATATTTTTCGAGTTATTGCGTAATATTTCGGGTTTTCCACCAAGAATTTTTCTATTATCCGAAATATTACAGATTAACATCGTCCAAAACTATCAATCATACGACAAAATTTAAAACCGTCTAAAAAAAAATTAAATTTGTTGGCATTTTTCCATAATTTTTCGACAAAAATTTCCAATTTTCCCATTCGTAAAGACACTACGGAACAATTGCACACATAATTTTAAACAAAAATTCTATTATCGATTTTGATCAAATCAAGCGATACAATTCAAAATTTTGTAGAAAAAATCTAAATTTTTCCGGAATTTTTCCGAGTTTTCCACCAAACATTTTTTTATTTTTCCCATTCGAAAAGTCATTTTGAAATAATTATTCGAAATTATTCTCAGTTCCATCGCCCAAATTTATTAAACCTACTATAAAATGCAAAATTTCGTCGAAAAAACAAATTCAAACTTTTTGAAATTTTCCGGAATTTTCTGCATTTTACAACAAAAATTTTGCATTTTTCTATTCGAAAAGCCATTCTGTAACAATTGCACACAAAATTCCATACAAAAAGGCAATTTTGATTTGAGCAAAATCGGCTCAGCCGTTCTCAACTGATGAATTACTATACATTTTTGCCACCATTTTTATATATATAGATTACACATTCCCCCACACACATACTACTTTGATACATATGATGTGAACAATTTAATATCCGTCGACCAAATTTCTTCTGTCAACGGCAAAATTTTTCTTGCTAACAAGTCTTTACCGACTATGTCTTAAAATTAAAAAAAGCATGTGATACCATAACATAACCTTGTCCAGATCATCACCATACAATTAACTCATCAATTATAGTACCCAGACCGGTAAATAAAACGAAGTACCTATTAAGTAATCCATGACGTCAGTTTGACATTGTCAGCTAGCAGTCTAAGTACTAAGTAATGCCATTCGTGTGTAATGTAAGAAATATCGCACACTCATTATAACTCCGATTCGTAATCAAGCGTATATCAAGCTCACTTTAAGCCGAAAGTACTTACAATGTCATTCGTGTGTAATGTAAAAAATATCATGCACTCATTGTAACTCCGTTTGAACTTCGTAATCAAGCGTGTTATCAAAGTCGCTTTAAGCTCCGCTTATAACGTAATTGGAACTTAAATGGCACATACATGGTCGCTTACTTTGTAAGCGAAAGCGCACCGATTAAATATCCTATGACACTGCTATGCGTAATTTAAGGAGATATATAAGCGAGAGTGTCATCATTGATTGCTGCTTAATATAGCTGACATCAGCGATTTAGAAATGGGTATTTTTACCGCTGGGAACATATTCGTTATGATATGGAAAAGATCGTACAAATGTATGTCGTGTGTCATTGTTTATCTTCTTTACAGAGAAATATATCACTGACCAAGAATTATTCGTATGTAAGCTAAAGACAACTCAATTATCAACAGTTAAATTTATTTTTTTTCCTGAATCCATATGTACTTCACAAAATAAGAAAACTTTGAACCATCTGTCTTCTTAAGGTAAATATTGTTAAACCACCAAGACAAGTAAAAATCAGTCATTCCCAACTCGGAATTGTGCAATTCTCTACTCTACTGTGGTATTAAAACAATCTTTAATACTGCATGGACTTGTAGAACAAATAGTATTCTTGTATATGTATCTCAGATATACCTTTGGCAAATAATGTAACACATTGATATCAACTTGAATTGTACTTTAGCAATTTCCACATAAACCATACGCTTTCCTTAAATTCGAATTGAGTTAGTTCGATTGTCTTTGAAAAGTTTCAAAGTTTCACAATGACAAAAATCAGTAGTTGATATGTAAACAGGGCCGGCGCTTCTATGGATCAGTATGAACAGTTTGACGGGGCGCCTAAATTGGAGGGCGCCAAAATGTAATTAAAAAAATAAATTTACAAACTCTGAACACTGTCCATAGTTAATATAGAAACGAAAAATATCGATAACACCCTTTCCGTTTCTTATATGAAAAAAACCCCTCAAGCACAGCAAATTTGTACTGTTCATAACAAAAATTTCAACTTTATGTGTGTTTGTTGTTCTTTTTGCAGTGCAGTTCTTTCTGCTTTTACTTGTTCTGTTTCAAGATGGGATATTTTGAAAAAGAATGTGAAAACATTAACTCTGAAGCCACTCTGTACGACAAGATGGGAAAGCCGTATAGAAGCTTTAAAACCCTTAATGTGTAGTTTAGGTAATATTTATGACGCTTTAGTTGAAATAGGAAATGACAAGGATAAAGACGGCATAACAAGAAATAACGCGAATAGTTTATCTCTCAAAATTATTCAATTTGAATTCATTTGTTCATTAATTATTTGGTATAATATTCTAGATAGAATTAATATATTTAGCAAATATTTACAAAGTCCTGCTATTTGTGTGACGACGGCAGTAAATATGTTAGAGGGCACAAAACAGTTTTTGACGGACTTAAGAAATGACGAAAAATTTCAGGGGTTTATCTTTCAAGCTAAAGAAATAGCTTTGAAATTAGATGTTTCACCAAATTTCCCTGATGCTCCAAGACGCCCTAGTCGAAAACCGAAACTTTTTTCGTACGAAGGTAGAGACGAAATCATATCAAATCCTGAACAAAAGTTTAAAGTTGAATTTTACTTTCAAATCCTTGATCAGGCAATTCAATCTGTTAGCGAAAGATTTGACCAAATTTCGGAACACAATAATATTTTCAAATTTTTGCATAATAATTCTGTGGTTTCATTAAATGCTTCTGATCTTTTAAATAATTGTCTTTCCCTTGAAAAGCATTTAACTTTCAATTCAAATTCTGATATAGTAGGATTAGATTTATTGGATGAAATAAAAATATTCCAAAGTATAATTTCAGAAACTTTAAGCCCTATAGAATCATTAAACTTTATATTTGAAAAGAAATTAGACCCGATATTACCAAATCTAGTTGTAGCTATTAGAATTTTATTGGCAATACCAGTAACAGTAGCTTCCGGGGAACGTAGCTTTTCGAAATTAAAAATTATTAAGAATTATTTACGTAGTACAATAGGACAAGAAAGACTAGTAGATTTGGCTAGAATATCTATAGAAAGTGAATTTCTGAGCAACTTGGATTATAGTGACTTGATAGACGACTTTGCTAAAATCAAAGCTCGGAAAATTAAATTTAATTAATTATTTAATATATTTTTTAAAATTTAAAATTGCACGCTTGAATTTTAGTGCTTTTTATTTATTCAAATATTTTATTAATTTTTTGTTATTGAAATTCGTACGCTGGATTAGTACTATAGCAATATTTATTGATTTTTTATATTTTTGAGGACTATACCTACGTGGGATACCTCGTTAAAAAAATGCATTGCATATCCTACCTCTTGGGTGATGCGGAAACGGATTATTTACGGCAAATTAATGTTTTTTTAAAGGGCGGCATTTTTGAAAACTGTGCCAGGTGCAAAAATCGGTAGCGCCGGCGCTGTATGTAAAAGTTCCAACAGATAAAAAATGATGAAAAAAACATATTTTGCATTACTTGTTGTTTGCAACAATCGATTGTTATGTCAATGGCTGCATTATAAATAAATTGGGAATGGAATAAAAAAGTTGCAAACAAATGCAAATAATGGCACAAAAATATATTCAACAAGTTTTTTCTGTTTTATATTTTTTATGGAGTTATCGTTTCTATTCCAATTGATAACTTAACTATGCTGTCGGATTTTTTGCAATCAAATATAATGAAATCGCAATCATCAAAACGAATATTTTAAAAATCATTCAATATAATTCAAAGTGCTGCTAAGAGAGGCTTAAATAGCTTAACAAGTTGTATGTCTGTTTAATTTTCCTAGAATTCATGAACTTTTCAATTTACCTGGGAATTGGAATCCAAAATTAAATTCCTGGATTTTTTTGGTATAAATAACACACTGTGACAAAATATAAAAAATTTAAGGAACTTGGGAACTTAGTGCACGTAGTAGATCTAGTTGAGTACAACATGACCCGGTTGCACCATACACATTTTTCGTGACTATTACCAATATACATAAATGTGTATATCGTTGGAGAGGTCTAAGACTCTTCTTTCCGAAACTGTTGAGAAATTAAAACTAGGTCAAGAATTGACTGTGTTATAAGCTTATAAGTGAGAAAAGATCCGAAAACCGGGTTTTTGAGTCGTAGATCTAGATTTTGAGGGTGTTATGAAACTTTAGTGGACAACATGCACTAGATCACTGTTCAAGTTCAAAATTAATGTCGCTTATTGTAATTAGAAATTATTACCGATCAAGTTATAATAAAACCAGTACAGAAATTTCAGTCAGATAAACTGACTGATAAATATCATCACCCACTATAAGATATTGTTTAAGTCTTGAGTTATTGAAATTAACCGATTTGTAAATAAAACCAGTTAGAAAGTTTTAGTCGGGCAACCCGACTTACATACATATACCCTTACACTCAGTAAAACAAATAATTTTCTATTATATTGATATTATTACTCGTTTTCTGAAGTGGTCAGAGTGGTACATTTATATGGGAGGAACGAGAAGGGGTGTGTATAGGCTTCCAGATTTATTCTCCATAACTTTATCCTGTTATAGCTTTACTAAATACAGAATTTGGGCACGATTGCGTTGGGTGTATTGATATTATTACTACATCCCTAAAGTGGGCGGAAAGGTACATTTGTATGGGAGGTACCATATGAGGCGTGTCCAGACTTCAAAATTTTTCTCCAAAACTTTGTCCTATTATAACATAACAAAATTTAGAATTTGGGCACGATCGTGTCGAGTGTATTGATATTGTTACCCTATTTCCTATTACCAGAAGGGGCGTGTCTAGACTTTCAGATTTTTTCTCCAAAACTTTATGCTGCTTGAACTTTACCAAATACAGAAATTGGGCGCGATCGCGTTAGGCCTTTTAATAATATTAATCGATTTCTAAAGTGGGCGGTACCATATGTGTATGGGTTTCTAAAGTACCAGAAGGGGCGTGGCTAGGCTTTCAAAAATTTTTGCAAAACTTTATCCTGTTATAGCTTTACCAAATACAGAATTTGGGTACGATCCCGTTGGGTGTATTGATATTATTACTCAATATCGTTAGTAGTTTTGAGGAAATAATAACTTGTGCAAAATTTCTAAGCAATTGGTTACGTCTTTCGAAAGTTATGGTGCGAACCTGCCGGCCAGCTAGCCAGCCAGACTTAAAAAGTAATGAATCGAATTTGGTTCAAAGAAACCTAGGGTCTAAAGTGACTCCTTCTATGTGTTACACTTTTGAGTCGTATCAAATGATATACACCCTCATCCCTAAGGGTGATGGTATAAATATGAATATTTTTTTAATAATGTAATATTGCAGCATACTTTCAGCAACTTTGCATCTTATAAAAAGGTTTACTTTTGTTAATTCAGAATTGTGTTTGGTAAATTAAAACAAATTTTTTTGGTCGTGTTCATGCTCATGTTTGACTAATGAGTGGCGGGTTTCGGACCAAAATTATTTTGTTTTTCAAATATAATTATCACTTGCAAATTTTCCTTAAAATTCACTCCACTTCATGACCAATTCTCACAAAAAACAACTAATTAATCGAATACACTTCATTATTAAGCTATATAGTAGTCAAAAAGAGCATACACACTCATATACACCACACACCATTTTCACCTCTATCCCTCATAAATATTTTTACTACGTACAACTTTTTCCTTACAATATCTTTTTGCTAACAATATCTTTTTACTTACTCCGCGACTAGTAAAAACTTTCCTTCCTTTTTTTTCTGTTGTTATTTTCTTTAGTAAAACTTAATAGACTTAAATGTCATTGAAACTTTTTTCCTGTGGAGTAAATAAAACGCTTTTATTATCACGAAGGGAATAGGAGGTTACACTTTATTAAACTACCATTTCTAAAATTTTCATATTATTATTGTAGTTGCTACTATTGCTTGAACATTCGTGAACAACATCCTGTATTAAGGCAGACCCACTATTGTCTTTTGTATTTTTTTGTTATTTCCCTACTTATCGAGGTTGTTGTTTGGGTGTGTTGTGCGACAACGTTTTTGCATGTGACACACACAAGGACAGTGGCTAGAATGTTTCGGATTGTATAGCTACAAATTTCACAACAAGTTACTGAAGAATTCTCTATCCCGTGTATTTTTTTTTGGTAATTTTTAAAGTAAAGGGTGTAGTAACATTAAGCTTTTCCTAATCAAAAATAAAATAGACAACTACTCGACTTCTGTCAAAGATAACAAAATGTCTTTGATCGACGGCCTGCTCTATGTTGTCTACAGCAAGTTTTAAACGGAGATGAAGACCGTTTGTTTTTTTCACCCCTACCGATCTATCCAAAACTGTATCCTAAACAGATAACATTCGGTATACAGATAATGCATGGTACAACAGGTTCAAATTTGCGGGCGAAATTTTTATTTTCGGTCAGTGGGCGGAAAGGGTGTTAATATTGTTAATATCTATATACATTTAAATAATGAGGCGTTTTTAATTAGTAGAGGGCGGCTATGTTGTTTTGGCGGTGTCTATCTAACCTCTTGTTTATTTATCGGTTGCTGATGCCACATCACAAGGACATGAATACTTGATTAAGTCACACTACCAAATGATGAAACTTTGGTTTTTAACATAAATGTTCGTTAGTGCAAATGCAATTTTGGTGGAAAAAAAATCATCTCTACCAACAATGTTAACAAGCAAAGATATTGACATAGGACATATGGTTCCTGCTACGTGCCACACAACAGGCGCGACGATGAACATTACGCCTGAACGAGGTTATGGTGAACAAGTCAGAGGTGACGTGAATTGGCCACTAAGATCAGCTCGACTTAGCACATTTATATAAGAGGACTTAATTAAATGTTTTCTTACATTGGTAGTAACACAACCAGCTCACGCCTATTTTTCACCAAATTAGGCACATTGACGGGAAATCGTTCTAAGTCTGAATAATCTGACTGTTGGCATGTACCACGCCTAACGTTTTTTACGCCCATTTGTGGCCCAACTATCCACTACCCACCCACAAAAGGTGTCGCTAGAACTTCAGTATTACAAATACATACATTTGTATAGAAAATGCCATGCCCACTGTTTCGACAACGCCCATTTTTTGTTCGATCACAATATTAATGTTATACTTTTCCAGACATCTGATTTAAACCATTAATTTTTAATTGTAGTAGTCACACCCAGCAATTCGATCCCGTCAATTTTTCAAAAATTTTCCACACTTTAGTGGAAACCTCTAACAAAGCCCTCATTCTAGTACTTCAGATATATGTGGAATATTCCTGTTGATAAGTTCCTCTTGTATGGAAGTTGTTTTGCCCATTTCACTCAAAGAAAAAAATATAATAACTAATAACTATGGTAATTTTTGCGGAGCTTTGGTAAATCTGTTTTAAAAGGGACTAAAAGGACATATGATAACGTAAGAAAAAGTAATTTAGATCTAAGCAAACCCAATAATAATTCGATTGACTTTTCATTTTTACAACTTCCTGATAGTCTAGCTATCACTTTGAGTAATTATATTTTAAAGAGTCTATGAAGAACAAATAAAAACGCTTTTAAATTTGATAAACTAACAATAACTCGAATTATGTAGCACCTTAATATATAGTGGAATACCCGACTTGCGATGTGTCATCCTTTTCAGCATAATTTGCGCCATAATGTTTTAAACAATAAATTTTTCAATGTTTTTTGTTTACTATATTTTTACGAATGCTTCAGTAAATAACACTTTATTTATATAGATTAATTGGTTGTCATATAATAAATATATGGACAGTTTTTGATTCAAACGAATTTTCTTTAAACATTTTACTTCATCATAAAATAAGGAAAAAAAAACATTATTCTTCATATCTGTACGTTAATAATGTTCTCTCTCATTAAAAGCCACTGTGTGCCTTTGGTATATGATAGCTCTCCTTATTTAGGATGTTATTGCACAGGATATTATTGCATACATGTTCCCCACAACATCTTAAAACAAATACTAAGCTTACCGTTAGATAACATTGCCGCTGTTATGTATGTTATGTTGGGTTGTTTCACTGTCACTAATAGAGGAAATTGTTGTTTTTGTTCTTACTGCTAGTATCATAGCTGTCGTATCTGTTGTTTTCTCTCTCTTTGCACAAAGCAATTGTTGCGTTTTTTTTGTTCCGTGATTTCCTATTTTTTTTTTGCTAAGCGTTTTTATGCTCCTCCTTATAAAAAAAAGTGGAAACATTTTTGTCCCTTAGCGGGTAACACACAATTCAAGTTGACGGCATAAAAGAACAGAGTGTTGCTGAGCATTGGTAACAACAAACCAAACCAACATTTTTAAAAAGAAAACGGAAAGAAAAAATAATACTACAGGAAATTGAGTTGTCATTGAAAGTAAAATTTAAATGTTTATAACTCCGTAGTTGTTAATGATAAGAGGAGTAATGTGGTAGGATGTGGTTTGGTTGCACAATTCAAGAGTCTGCCAGAGAGAATAGTGAATGTTTGTCAAATTCATATTACATAATTGTATTAAAAGTTTTGAAAAAGTAAGTCGTTGACGGAAAAAGTAAAGTTTTTTGTCCCTCCTGTAAAATTTTTAATTTTGGACATACGCCCTTTGCGACTTTATGTCGCAATATGTTATTATTATTCTCAATTAAGTGGAAGTATTTTATTTTGACAAGAATTTCGATAGAACACTGTTTGCGATTTTGTTGAAAATTGGTAAAGTAATCATATTTGTGTTAAAAATAACTCTAGCCACTAAAATATGAACGCTTATTTTCGTGCGATTCGAATTTATAAATTAGTAAACATACTAAAAAAAAACAAAATTTACTGCCCCAAAATATCACTTCAACATTGATTCGTATGAATGCAACTAAACTTAATTACATTCAACGCTTTTCATAATTTCATTTACTTTTCTCATTCCGTTTTATTATTCCCCATAAGTGACACTGTGGCTATTTAGCTGTCCGCGGACCACTTATAGAATATTAACATTATTTGCGTGGTTTTGTCCAATTCAAATTCGCAACTTTCAACAAAACGTATAATATTTCCGGAAGCCAACAATAGACAAAACAAAAAACAGTTCAGTGAAATTGTAAATTACCACCCAGTTACTGGGCCACAACTTACCAACACACTTTAGTACATCACATCGCGAGCGGCTGAAAACGGCTCGCTAGTGTTACATTCACCCACTACTACAACTACTTCGCCTAGGAATTCCTCTGAAAGTATCATTGAGATGCGGTGTAAAACTGATATTAGTATAATACGAAGCGAAGCAAACGAAGCGCGAGAAGAGAGAACTCCAAATATGTTTTACTCTTTAAAATAAGCATTTTACGTTACACGTTTCAACGCTATCATAAGTAACGCATAAGCATCAGTGGAGCTTCACCACATGAACTCGCGGTAGTACTGCTGCTGAATTTATGGTTTAGTGTCGTGTAACTGAGATCTAGTAATTAAGAATTTTTTTTTTTTGATTTAATTTTAGAATTGCAAATTTTGGTGTGATTTAATAGAAAGCATTAATATCATAATGGGAATAGCAGAACAGATACTGTTGTCATCCTTGTTGTCTTTGTTAAAAGGTACATAGGTACAACATTAAAGTTTGCTCTTGCAAAATTTTATAGGGTTATTGTGATCGTGGCTTTAGCTAGTGAATGTGTTTAATGTGTGCACTAAATTTATATACGAATAAATTTATGTATTATTTACTCTGTAGTCCATGATATGCATGAATTCGTCACTTGCTACATTTGAAGAGTTCTTGCCTTCATATTTCCCGCTCGCTCTTAGTGTTACTTACTTACTTAAGTGGCCCATTACAACTTACGAACATGTTTCATAAGTTTGAGGCCTGAAGTACGAAAGAATTCCACACGCTTCGGTCTTGTGCATGTGTTCTCCAGTTAGTCCTACCAGATGGTGGCACGTCGCCTACCACTTGGTCCTTCCAACGGAGTTTGGGTCTCCCCGCTCTGCGCCGTCCTTCAGGTTCGCCTTCAAACACCTTTCTCGCTGGAGCATTTACATCCATCCTGCCAACATGACCCAGCCATCGTAGTCGTTGCATTCTGACTCTTTAAGCTACGTCGATGTCGTGGTAAAGCTCATACAGCTCATGGTTCATCCGATGGCGAAACTCGCCGTCGACACAGATAGGTCCATACATTTTTCGGAGAACTATTCTCTCGAATACTCCCAGGTTTTGTATGTCCGTTGTCGTAAGCACCCATGATTCGGCAGCATACAAAAGAACGGGTAAGATTAGCACCTGGTAAAGCTGTTTCTTAGTATTCCGAGATAAAGTGGTGTTACTAAAGTGCTGCCGAAGTCCGTAGAAACATCTATTGGCTAGCACTATTCTCCGTTAAATTTCTTGGCTGACATTATTTTTCTTGTTGACGGAAGATCCGAGGTAGGTAAACTCGTCGACTACCTCAAAACAATAATTGTCAACGTTCACGGTGCGTCCCCAACGAGAGGACTCTTTGTTCGTCGAAATCATTATTTTTGTTTTGTCCTCGTTGACCGCTAAACCCATTTTTATCATTTATTTATCATTTTATTTATTTATTTGATTCAGCCTATACAAAAGAATTTAATTCTTATTTAAAGCATAGGGGTTACATTTGTTGTAATTTGAATATAGTTGTACATTTTTTTAAATTTAAATTTAATTTTAGAATTTTAAATTTACATTTAATTAATTTGAGAAGTACTAATTAGGTAGAAATAAAAGTATAAAAATAATTTAGAACATGGAAAAGGTTTAAGATAATATTGGTTACAATAATATAATTTAATGGAAAAAAAACAAACAAAAAAGGGAAAAAGAAAAAAAAAATTACGGTTGGTGTGTAAATGTATCAAACATTTTTAAATTATTTATATTGTAATTTATTTATAAAAAGAAGGATCACTGAAAAAATTTAAAAATATTGGATTTAAATTGGCTGTCGTTTGAGATTGTTTGAACATTCAAAGGAAGTAAATTCCATAGACGAATTGCACTTATGAAGAAGAATCTTTCGGGAAGTGTTTTGTTATGACTTATCTGTATAATCCGACACCCTCTTGCAGATCTAGCAAAGCGGATGTATTTGAATAAATATGTTGGTCTTCTGTAATGTATAATTTTGTGCAGACTTATTAGTTTTCTTATGTTCAGTAAATTTTCGAAAGTAACGCCGTACATAGATTTGGCAAGTGTAGAAACGTGATCGCGTCTAGATAGCCCGAAAACATACCTAGTGATGTTGTTGAATGCCGTATTCAATTTTCTGGACATGTCACTTGTGCAACTGGAAAAAATTTCGCTTGCATAAAGAAGCTTCGGTACTAGGTATGTTTTTGCTAGTAATAGTCTTATGCGAACTGGAGTAAATTTTTGACTAATGTAAAGGTTTCTAATAGCCGAGTTGGTGTTGCCGATAGCTGAGGTTATATGGTCTTTCCAATTTAGCCTATGATTGAAAATAACTCCAAGATTTTTAGATTTTGAAACTATGTCTATACGTGTATTTGTGATATTAATAGACAAATTTTCAGGAAAACTATATGGTTTTCTACTAATTATCATGCATTTTGATTTTAAAGGGTTAATAGTTAACCCATTGGCTTTGGCCCACGTGTCAATGTTTTTGAGGTCATCATTCATTTTATTGACACTATCTTCCATGTTCGATTTTGCAGCACTAATACTTTTTGCTGACTCCTTTTCTAGTGATGAGAAAACTGCAGTAACATCCCGCAGATTTCGACCAATGATATCTATATCATCGGCATAGCCTAGTGGCATGTGGCTCTTGTGGAATATGGTGCCAGACATGTTGACACCAGCCTTTCTCATCACCTTCTCCATAACTATATTAAATAGTGTACAGGACAGGCTATCGCCCTGGCTGAGACCTCTTTCCGTGTTATATGGTTCAGACTGATCCTTACCAATCTTAACAGAGGATTTGGTGTTGTCTAAGGTACATTTGCAAAGTCGAATCAGCTTTGCAGGAATACCAAACTCAGACATGGTCTCATAAAGCCTATTCCTTATCGGAGAGTTGAAGGCAGCTTTGTAGTCGACAAAGAGGTGGTAGGTGTCGATCTGTTTTTCATGGGTTTTTTCCAGGATCTGTCGTAAGGTGAATATTTGGTCCGTCGTAGATTTGCCAGGTCTAAAGCCGCACTGATATGGTCCAATTAGTTGTTCTACAATTGGCTTTAGACGTTCACACAATATGCTTGAAAGGACCTTGTACGCAATTGGTAATAGGCTTATTCCACGATAGTTCTTACATTCACTACGATCTCCTTTCTTGTATATGGGACATAACAGACTGAGACTCCAATCCCCGGGCATGCTCTCCTCTTGCCAGATGTTCTCCATGAGCTGATGCATGCTCCTAATCAGCTCCTCCCCGCCAGCCTTAAACAGTTCAGCAGGGAGACCATCGGCTCCAGCAGCTTTGTTGTTTTTAAGGCGGGAGATGGCCATACGTATCTCGCTCTGGCTCGGAGGTGGACAGTTAATACCATCGTCATGGATTGGAGCGGGGTCTTCTGGATTGGTGTCAGTATCCAGTAAATTTCTAAAGTGGTCTCTCCATATCTGTAGAACGCTATCCGGGTCCGTCACTAGCTGACCATCGCAGTCCTTGCAGGAGGGCAACCCTGTTCCACGCATTCTCGCTTTAACTCTCTTGTAGAATTTTCGGGCTTCCCCTCTACTTCGGAGCAACTCAGTACACTCATCCTGTCTCTTCTTCAGCTCCTTCCTTTTTCTTCTAAAAAGACGAGTTGCCGGTCGTCTCTTCTCCCTGTGCCGTTCACGAACAGCTCGCGTTGCCATTGGCTGCAGTTTTGCCCTGTATGCAGCATCCGCGCTCTTAGTGTTAGTCTCCAGATTTCCAGTTGCGTCTTTATTTGTACTTTGTAACTTTTCTTGGTATTTTCAGACTTTACTTCAATTCTTGTTATTTTTTTATCTCTATATATTTTCTATATCTCTTACATATATAATTTTTCGTATTTGGAGGCCATTCGTCTCTCTCATCTTCTCATTACATCGTTTACCCACAGCACGAGATACTATTGCGTAGCAGACAAGTCTACCCAGACTTGTCTGGTTATTTCGAAGTGAATGACGATCAAAAAACTCTAATTAAATATAAAATATACCATCCCCATAAAGCATATCCAAAATATACTCTGGTTTACTTTTGCCAGTACCAGTAATTTTGCATTGTCACTTATATTATTTTTAAACTGAATGAGCCTTGAAATTGTAGTAAAGATACTAAGATATTCTAATCATTAAATTCTAATAGTGTTTCTCTTTTATTGTCGGCTTTTTCCATCGTTAGCCATTCTTAGCATCTCCTACACCTATAATACTACACTTTCGCAACAGATGTAACAAACAGGCCCAACATTTCGTTGTAGTTTTCCGACTTTTCAAAATAGGTGTTCTTCCGTTGGAAACTCTAATAAACCAACTATCTACGTGTTTGATGTGGGTAACCAACTACCAGTAAGCCACACAGCCAGACGCCAATACAATCCCCACCTGAGAGTGTTATTTTGGGTTGTTATGACAGACAGAGAAAAACATTAAGGAAATACTAAAAAAAAAAAAATGCCAACATAAAAATGAAGGATCATAGATGTAGAGAAATAGCAAGAAAACCATTCAGAGGAGACCATAAACATTGTGTCTCTCGTATAATACAACTATAATGGTCAACGATTTCAACTCTGATGGTTGTAGTGGATTTTATTCTCAATCTAGTTGAAGTGTGATTTTCATTTGCCGCACACACACACACACGAGGACCCTCAAGGATACAAAGATTCGCCGTCAGACTACATCGTTTTAACAGTTAGCCGGCCAAAGCAAAAACCACTCACTCCTGTGAGTGTAAAAAATAGGCAGCTTCTGGCACACAAAACACCAAAAGTGACAACATAAACAAACACGTTCACCAGCACCTGGAGACGAGACGATATGTAGAGCAAAGCTGTATCTTTTTGGATATTCGACGATATTTTATTGCATATCTCGTCGTACTTTATCTGTGCACATTCTCGTCTCGAAATGTTAAACATGAGCTATGCCATGCACAGTAGATTGAGAGGAAGGAAGATTGAGAAATGTGAAATGCTAAATTAAAAAGTGTATGATTTTATTTTAAACTGTTTTTTGTAATCGATGTTTTTAAGTTTCGACAAAGAAAAAAGAACACAACAAATTCATTTTTGGCAGTTAATGTTTAAGATAATTTCTGGCATATGACATTTACGACTGCGCATTATGAACGACTGGGACTTTGTTCAGAGGTTGAAAGTTACTGATTGTTACTCACTTGGGAGTGACCAGAATCGATTCCTTTGTGGCACTGTCCAAGCAGCTAACTACTTCCGGTCTTAGACCAAGTATTCCCCGGGCAATGACTTCAAAGCAACAGCTTAGAAGTTAGCTAAAGTTAGAAGGCATTACAACCATGTATCCAGAATGGTCAAAGAGACGTCTCAGGAAAGTAGGCTTGAACCATATTGGGCGGCTTCCTGGTCAGCGTCTGCCTCAGAATGAGCGGCTGAAATGTTTCCTGGCAGTAGGAATAAAATGCAGAACCTGGTGGGCTGGGCTTGCCACCCGCCACCAGTATAATGGCAGTGAATAAAATGAGAAATAAGAGAAAAAGAAACCCCCAAAATGTTGACGGCCACCGCAAACGTTTTAAGGACCATGATTTGAGAATATGCCTCTTCTCAACTGGCGGATGTTCTCGAAGAGTATAAGGCTGATATTACTGCTATACAGGAAATTCGGTGGACTGGATATGGATGCTCGTGGATGAGGATGTGTGACGTGTACTACAGCTGCCACGCGGAAAAGCATGAGTTTGGTTGTGGATTTGTGGTCGGCAAGTGACTACGACACCTGGTCTCTAGGTTTACTCCTGTCAGCTAACGAATGGCCACCATAAGACTTAAGGCAAAATTTTTCTACATCACGCTGATATGTGCTCATGCTCCGACGGAGGAGAAAAGTGACGAGGTCAAAGACGAATTCTACGCCCAACTTGAAGAAACATATGACCGTAGCCCGGGCCATGATGTTAAAATCGTGCTGGGAGATTTTAATGCCAAAATAGGTCGGGAGAATGTCTTTAGCCCAACAGTCGGACAATTTAGTCTGCATACTGACACATCGCCAAACGGAATCAGACTGATTGATTTCTCTGCAGCAAGGAACATGGTAATTAGCAGCACACGATTTGACCACAAAAACATTCACAAAGCAACGTGGATATCTCCCGATCAAGTAACGAGAAACCAAATTGATCACGTGTTAATCGATGGAAGGCACGCGTTAAGTGTCTTAGACGTACGAGTGATCAGAGGTGCGAACATCAACTCGGATCACCACCTCACTGCAGTGAAGGTGCGTACTAGGCTAAGCAGCGGGGTCCGTACTAGGGTATGTGAAGCCCTTTAACGATAATGCCTGGTACGATGACGAATGCCGCGATGCCACCCGGGAACAAGATGCTGCATACAGGGCCAAACTGCAGCCAATGGCAACGCGAGCTGTTCATGAAAAGTATAGGGAGAAGAGGCGGGAGGCGACTCGACCTCCGAGCCAAGCTGAGATAACAACTGCCATATCCCGCCTAAAGAACAACAAGGCCGCTGGGGCTGATGATCTTCCAGCTGAGTTGTTTAAGGTGGGTGGAGATGAGCTTGTTTTAAGCATGCAACAGCTCATAGAGAACATTTGGCTTCAGGAGAGCATGCCAGAGGATTGGAATCTCAGTGTGCTATGTCCAATCTACAAAAAAGGTGACCAAAGTGAGTGTAAAAACTATCGTGGAATTAGCCTCTTACCGATTGCGTATAAGGTCCAGTCTAGCATACTGTGTGAACGTCTAAAGCCAATTGTGGAAAACCTGATTGAACCTTATCGGTGCGGCTTTAGACCAGGCAAATCCACGACGGATCAGATATTTACACTACGGCAGATTCTTGAGAAAACCCATGAGAAGCAAATCGACACTTACCACCTCTTTGTCGATTAAAAATCTGCCTTCGATAGTCCCATCAGGCATCGACTATACGAAGCCATGTTTGAGTTCGGTATTCCTGCGAAGATAATTCGTCTCTGCCGGTGTACCCTTACGAATACCAAATCCTCTGTTCGGATTGGCAAGGATCTATCTGCACCATTCGATACGACGAGAGGTCTTAGACAGGGTGACGGTTTGTCATGTATGCTGTTCAACATAGTGATGGAGAAGGTGCAAAGGAAAACAGCGGTTAACATGTCTGGCACCATATTTATTAAGAGCCACATGCTGCTCGCATATGCCTATGATATCGACATTATCGGTCGAACGATGCGAGAGGTAACTGCAGTTTTCTCATCAGTTGAAAGGGAGTCAGCGAAAATGGGTTTGTCAGTGAATGAGGACAAGACGAAGTTAATGGTATCATCGAACAAAGTGTCCACCCGTTGGGGACGCAGCGTGAACGTTGAAAACTATTGCTTTGAGGTAGTGGATGAATTTATCTACCTTGGATCCGCCATGAACAAGAACAACAGTGTCAGCTTCGAAATAAAACGGAGAATAGTGTTTGCCAACAGGTGTTTCTTTGGACTACGCGAGCACTTCATAAACCACCACCCTATCTCGAACTATTAAAGTCCAGCTGTACCAGGTACTAATTTTACCGCCTCCGAATATTGGGTGCTTACACAGACAGATGCAGCTCATCTGGCGGTGTTTGAGAGAAAAATACTCCGCAAAATATATGGACCCATTTGCGAAAACGGCGAGTTTAGGATTCGGATGAACCATGAGCTGTACGAGTTAAACCACGATATTGATGTCGTCAAGCGGATCAAAGTGCAACGATTACGCTGGCTAGGCCATGTCGTGAGAATGGATGAGGAAACTCCAGCGCGAAAGGTATTCTATCAAGACCTCGAAGGACGGCGCAAAAGAGGGAGACCACGACTACGTTGGAAGGACCAGGTGGAGGAATCACTGACGCTGCTTGGTAGGACTGACTGGAGACGGTGCGCACAAGATCGAAGCGAATGAAAATCTTTGATCATTTCGGCCTCTGACTTAGGCACTAAGATATAAATATATATATATGTGTCAAGTAGTTTTAAAGGCTAATAATAATAATAATTATGAACGCCATTCTGTCGGTTCAATTTTGCACCAGTTTTTCATGCATCGATTATTCGCTTCTAAACTATCAGACGTTTCCGGTTTACCATCATAGACCAAATATTTGACTTATCCCCACAAGAAGTAGGCGTTAAATCACACTAACGAGGTGGCCAACCTACAGGTTCTTTTCTTGAGATAACCAAACGTTTGGCTCAACAATGTGTTAGTTTCAGGCGTTGTATGGCATGTTGCACCCTCATGTTGGAACCTATTCTTCTTCAAATGATTTGCATGTGGAATAACAAAATCAGGAATCATTTGCCTGTAGCTTGCGCCAATCACGGCAATGTTGGCACCGATTTTGAATTTAAATACAAATGTCACACTTTGCATTTTTGTAATTGTGACTTGTGAATTTGTAGTTATTCACAATAAACGTTCCTTCAAACCACAGTTCCTGGCCAAATCTTTTGTAAGAGTTGAAAATGCACGTGTGATTATCTGTGGTCGTATATAGAATTGCCTTATTGTAATTTACATTCCAGCATATGTTGGCATGTACATATCTCACATACTACGCCAGAACTATGGTGTCGCTTATTCATTGCCTTAAATTATCAAATCGCCATGAAGAGGAATAGAAATGGATGGTTTACGATAAGGCGCTAGGACGAGTTGGTTATTTGGCACACCATCAACGACATTGTCGTTGTCGTCGCAATAAACTGAACCAGTTGTTATGTCCGTATCTTTAGTTAGGATATATTGAATTTTTAATAAAGAATATAGCTGGAAAATTTCGATATTTAAGAGTCAAGTACAGCAGTGGCAATGTAAACATTTCTTTTTTTTAGAAAACTACTGTAGATTTCCATATTATATTCGTGCTCTTTCCAAAAGATTTGTACAAACCTTACTGCACGAATGTGATATCACACAACGTGGAAAATTATGGTAGGTAGTGGTAGCATCATTCGTTCAGTGATTTTTAATTAATAATTACCGTTTTACTTTTGAAAAGAATTGTGTTAACAAAGACTTCTGTTTATTCCCCTCAAATATTGCTACTGTGCTCCAGTGCGGTGGGTGATGTGCCGGGTGATAACGTGAAAGGAAATCTGTTATAACATGTTTTCTCCGAAAGAAAAAACTGCAAACGAAACATATTGTAGTCGTTTTTTACAACGTAGGTGAAAGTAGAATAGACCATATTTTGTATTTGATGACACTTAAGGTGTATTTATGTTCGCAAAAGAAAATCATCCTTAGTGTTATTTTAAGAGTGAAACAACATCTGATACTGTGTAATTTGTCATGTACCAACGAAAATAGGTTACTTCAAGTTAATGAACGTTGTGGTCAACATTCGAGAGAAAAATTTAGCAAAAAACAGATTTTGCCTAAAAAGTGGGGCCAGCCGTGGCATAGTGATCAGAACCGAAGTTCGACATCTGTCTCCAGTCATTTACACTTTTGCCGTCCCCTCGATGTTGTCGACAGAAAATTCGCAGTATTCGACATAATCGGAATGTCTAGTAAAAGTTTCCAAACAATAACGTTCGCATTCATAGATAAACAAGTAGGTACGGTTTGTTGTTAGTGTAAAATATAAAGCGTGTTAATTCACAACAACGCGAGTAGTTATGCCATACCTCATACATGGGATGGAAAGGAAAATTAAGTCTTTAAGTGACGAACAATGTTCGTACATATACAACAACTTTATATCCAGTTGTGTAATTAATTATACGACCATAACTCAGACTAAAACATTACCAAGTTCTTCTAATCAGCATAGACCAACGCATCAGGGAATTGATTGTTACACTCTTTAAGAGAAACAATGGCTCCAACCGTTGTCAGCGTTGCCCACCACCATCAGGAAGGACAAAACACGACACATTTGGATGTATTGAATATTTGGCACAAACCATAGTCAGCCGAGCACGTTCGGAAAACAGTTACCGCTTTGGAAGGTGTGCATCGATGCGTATCTGAATTTGTTGTACGATACAATTCTCATTACTTTTATAGCTAAAATTACTTAAATAATTCAGCACTTTGGTAGAAATGTTGTCGGCTGCCACTGCAGCTAAGTTTATTGGCAAGTTGCTGTGAAACCGATTCCACTTGCTCTTCGTAGAGCAAAGAATCTAACTTTTTAAGGTTTCACCCAATTTCGATCGATTTCATTGAAGATTTGTCTGTTAAATGTAACATTTGTTGGTTCAATTGTTTAAAAGTAAAAGCCCCTTCCGTTCAGAGCTCTGTAAACAACAGTGGAGGTTTCTGCGATAACAAAGAGGAAAAGAGTTCCTGGCGACTGTTCTACTACCTTCTGTAGAACAAAAGTTCACAAAAGTACTATTTATGGACTATCGTGGTTGTTTTGTTTACAATGAATCTCTTCCACATTATTTTCTAATAGCTATTGAATACAATATTTAATAGTCTAGAATCTTGGGCACCCATTATACATTGCCCTGTGGTTAAATACAATTTCGTTTGCTTTAACTCGAATCTAGTTGATTTTGTCGGATTTCGGTCTGTTAAGTCCAACTTCAGTTGGTTTAACCCGACTCTTCGGTCTGTTCAATCTAACTTTTATTGGTTGAATCCAATTTCGATGTGTTTCACTTGACCCTGGTCCTTTTAAATGCTTCGGTCTGCTGAATTTTGACTGGAATTAATCGACTTCAGTGGATTCAATCTGTTGAGTCCAACCTCGGTTGGATTAACCCGACTCTTCCATCTTTTTCTGGTTGAATTCAATTCCGATTGGTTTCACTCGACGCTGGTCCGTTTAAATGCTTCGGTCTGCTGAATTTTGGTTGGTTTTAACCGACTCCAGTGGATTTAATCGGATTCGCTTCAACAGTCTGGAATCTTGGACATTTATTATACATTGATCTGTATTCAATTTCGATTGCATTAACCCAACTCTAGTCGGTTTTATCGGACTTCGATCTGTGGAGTCCAACCTCAGTTGGTTTAACCCTACGCTTCAGTCTATTGAATCCATCTTTTGTTGGTTAAACCCAATTAACCCGTCTTCGGTCGGTAACACATTCTGGTAGCATTGCAAAAGTAATCACTGTAACATTTTGGTACTAATGCTACTTCGGGTACTATCAATAATTCGGCCAAGAAAATCGATTCAATACGATCCTGATCTACATATGCGAAGCTAAAATGTTGAAGGACCCAAAATACAACATGATCCCGATATGCATATACGAACCTGAAATGCCGACATACCCGAATTTCCAACACCATCTTCAGTTGCCGATACGAAGCTGAATTACCGTCAAACTAAAAATATCAACAGGATCCCGATTTACATATATAAAGATTAATTGTCGGCATACCTGAATTCTTAAAACGATACCGACTTGCAGATACGAAGGCTAAATTGCTGACAAACGCGACTCATCAATACGATCCCGAATTTTTTGATCTCTTGAGCTCCATAGACAGTTTGTTACCCCAAGTTAATATGACAACTTTCCCCTGGTCCATTTAACGAAATCTTGATTGCCCCCTTGAGCGCCGCCCATCCAGTTTATTTCTGAAGAATTTTCGAGCTGTAGAATTTTGCCGTTCGTACGACATGATCCAGCCAGCGTATTCGGTATACTTAGATGCACTTGACTACGTCGATGTCGTTAATCAGCTAATACAGCTCATGTTTTGCGAAGTATTTTTCTCTTGAATAGATTGATCCACTTGTGTAAAGTAATCGCAAAGAAGCAGCGGCTTGCGAATAACACTTTAAGGTGATATTTTCATTTTTGTTTACATCGGAACCAAGGTGGACAAAATCACCTAACACTTCAATGTAATAATTGTCAACAACCACGCAGCGAGCGAAACAAGTAGATCCCTTTTCATTAAAACAAATAACTTGGTTTTGTCCTCATTTATCACTAGATCCCCTTCCGCCGACTGCTTCTCAATGCTTGAAAAGGCCGCAGTAACATTCCGCAGTTCCCCGATCAATGAAACCTGTAACAACGGTGTGCTCGATGTGATTTTTTATTGAGTATGATACAGGTCATGTTTACGACAGCATTTCTCATGAATGTTACAATATTATAGAGATAGCCTGACAAAATGTAGCTCTGTCTGCACACTATCAGCTTATTAACGCAAGCCTTTATTGTGTTTAAAACGTTAACTGCCAAACTGACTTGATATTGACTCAATGGCCATTGATTGCGTGATTTCGTCACTAGCGCTTTCTTTGATAACGAGCAAGTTTTAGAAATGTTCTTTTAATTTTTCCAAAGTTCTCCTGATTTCCATTCTTACTTAAACTTAATTTCCCTTTACACCCTATGAATAAGGTATGGGATAGCTTATCGCATTGTTATAAATTAACACGCTTTCTATTTTTAGATTCACAACTAACGGCACCTACTTGTTTATCGACATGCCGATTGACTCGACACAAATACTGCGAAGTTGCTGTCGACAACATTCGAGGGGAGCCGACAATGAAAGAACATTTTTCTTTTTTTTAAGATGACTGGAGCCAGGAGTTGACTGCCTGTGATCTCCCGCATGGTAGTCGCGTGTTCTAACCACTATGCTACAGCCGGTCGCTGATTTCCATTTCTATCCTTAAATGTGGGGATCACTATTTCGGATCCCATATTACGTACCCATTAGAAGAATCTTAGGGCTTGAATTCTGTCTTTGTATTTTTGGTAGTTTTGGTGTTACTTCTCCTCTACAGAAGTTTTTTCCATCTGAAGAGGCGTGTCGTCTTCCTCCTCTTCTTCTTATATTATTCTCCACAGCTCGCTTTACCATTAGCATATTAGTGTTCTCAGACAGTACAGAATATTCTTCATCGAACCAGAATTGGTCTGAGAGTTGTTTTTCATACCCAAGTCTGGTCGTTGGGTGAGTAATCATAGAATGCGAAATATGCTGTCACTGTATGTTAGCGTCATCGGAGTTTGTGACGTTTGTTAGCAGTAAATAATAGAGTTTGGCATTGGTTTTCTCGGGGGAATGCAGACTTGCAAAGTCAAGTTTTCAACGTTTCTCGCAGTGATTAATATCGTGCGTACCTTGGATGCAACTAGTGTAAATGTGCACAATGCACCACGCAACCACCTATTACCGTAGAGACATACCTTCGGTCGACCATATGATCGATTAGGTTACTCGTATCTCTGTCTGTAAATTCACTTCGCATAATGGCTATAAGGTTACTTATAGGATCAACCCGCGACATCAGATGTCTATGTTTTCTACCAACATTGAGTTTACATTCAAATTCCTGTCGGGCTGCCAAAGCCACTAAGAGAATAGTTGTGTGTAATTTCTGTTCAAATCGGTGATAGCATGTAATTTATTTGACACAAAACTAACAACCATCTTTATTACTATATGTTATTATTATTAGCCTTTAAAACAACTTGACACATATATATATTTATATCTTAGTGCCTAAGTCAGAGGCCGAAATGATCAAAGATTTCCATTCGCTTCGATCTTGTGCGCACCGTCTCCAGTCAGTCCTACCAAGCAGCGTCAGTGATTCCTCCACCTGGTCCTTCCAACGTAGTCGCGGTCTCCCTCTTTTGCTGGGTATAACTCGTACAGCTCATGGTTCATCCGAATCCTAAACTCGCCGTTTACGCCAATGGGTCCATATATTTTGCGGAGTATTTTTCTCTCAAACACCGCCAGATGAGCTGCATCTGCCTGTGTAAGCACCCAAGATTCGGAGGCGTACAACAGGACCGGTAAAATTAGTACCTGGTACAGCTGGACTTTGGTAGTTCGAGATAGGGTGGTGTTTATAAAGTGATCACGTAGTCCAAAGAAACACCTGTTGCCAAGCACTATTCTCCGTTTTATTTCGAGGCTGACACTGTTGTTTTTGTTCGGATCCGAGGTAGATAAATTCATCCACTACCTCAAAGCAATAGTTTTCAACCTTCACGCTGCGTCCCCAACGGGTGGACACTTTGTTCGATGATACCATTAACTTCGTCTTGTCCTCATTCACTGCCAAACCCATTTTCGCTGGCTCCCTTTCAACTGATGAGAAAACTGCTGTTACCTCTCGCATCGTTCGACCGATAATGTCGATATCATAGGCATATGCGAGCAGCATGTGGCTCTTATTAAATATGGTGCCAGACATGTTAACCTCTACATTCCTTAACACCTTCTCCATCAGTATGTTGAACAACATACATGACAAACCGTCACCCTGTCTAAAACCTCTCGCCGTATCGAATGGTGCAGATAGATCCTTGCCAATTTGAACAGAGGATGTGGTATTCGTAAGGGTACACCGGCAGAGACGAATTATCTTCGCAGGAATACCGAACTCAGACATGGCTTCGTATAGTCGATGCCTGATGGGACTATCGAAGGCAGCTTTGTAGTCGACAAAGAGGTGGTAAGTGTCGATTTGCTTCTCATGGGTTTTCTCAAGAATCTGCCGTAGTGTAAATGTCTGATCCGTCGTGGATTTGCCTGGTCTAAAGCCGCACTGATAAGGTCCAATCAGGTTTTCCACAATTGGCTTTAGACGTTCACACAGTATGCTAGACAGGACGCAATCGGTAAGAGGCTTTTTTGTTGATTGGACATAGCACACTGAGATTCCAATCCTCTGACATGCTCTCCTGAAGCCAAATGTTCTCTATGAGCTGTTGCATGCTTTAAACAAGCTCATCTCCACCCGCCTTAAACAACTCAGCTGGAAGACCATCAGCCCCAGCGGCCTTTTTGTTTTTTAGGCGGGATATGGCAGTTGTTATCTCAGCTTGGCTGGGAGGTGGACACTCGATGTTATCATCTCGGATTGGTGCACAGTCTTCTTCCGTCAAGTTTTCACACATCAATAGGCTGCAGAAGTGATCTTTATATATTCTCAGTACGCTCTCGGAGTCAGTAACGAGATGACCATCCTTGTCTTTACAGGAGGGAAGACCTGTTCCATGTACCTTTCCTTTTATCTTTTGATAGAATTTTCGGGCTCTCGTTTTTTTCGCCTGAAGATCCGAGTCGCCTCCCGCCTCTTCTCCCTATACTTTTCATGAACAGCTCGCGTTGCCATTGGCTGCAGTTTGGCCCTGTATGCAGCATCTTTTTCCCGGGTGGCATCGCGGCATTGGTCATCGTACCAGGCATTATCGTTAAAGGGCTTCACATACCCCAGTACGGACCGCGCAGTCCTTTCCATCGAGTGGGCAATATGTTGCCATTGCGCGCTAGTATTTTCGGGAGTTGGAGCATCAAGAAGTAGTTGAGTGATTTGGTCAGAATAGGCATTGGCTATCTCCGCGGTCTGCAGTTTAGCGATGTCGAGCTTTCTCTGTGCCTGGTTACGCAGGGTTTTCGCTCTGCTTAGTCTAGTACGCACCTTCACTGCAGTGAGGTGGTGATCCGAGTTGATGTTCGCACCTCTGATCACTCGTACGTCTAAGACACTAGACGCGTGCCTTCCATCGATTACCACGTGATCAATTTGGTTTCTCGTTACTTGATCGGGAGATATCCACGTTGTTTTGTGAATGTTTTTGTGGTCAAATCGTGTGCTGCTAATTACCATGTTCCTTGCTGCAGAGAAATCAATCAGTCTGATTCCGTTTGGCGATGTGTCAGTATGCAGACTAAATTTTCCGACTGTTGGGCTAAAGACATTCTCCCGGCCTATTTTGGCATTAAAATCTCCCAGCAAGATTTTAACATCATGGCCCGGGCTACGGTCATATGTTTCATCAAGTTGGGCGTAGAATTCGTCTTTGACCTCGTCACTTTTCTCCTCCGTCGGAGCATGAGCACATATCAGCGTGATGTAGAAAAATTTTGCCATTAGTCTTATGGTGGCGATTCGTTCACTGACAGGAGTAAACCTAGAGACGAGGTGTCGTAGTCTCTTGCCGACCACAAATCCACAACCAAACTCATGCTTACTATATGTACCAGGACATAATTAGGTATGTATTATTGTTCAGTTATGTACTGATCTTATATATTAATAGATTTTGTTGCTTGTTGTTGTTCCACACAATCAACAAATATTGAGTATTTTCCCATGTTGTTGTTGTAATGTGCGTAGAAAGTGTGTACCTACTTTACTCGATCACTTCGGGTATGTTTAAATAGATACGAAAAGGGACCAACGCTTGTGTACACATTACAACAACATCAGGTAATAAATATTGTATGTATTTTGTTTACTTTAGGTTAGATTAGAATGTAGAATGTTTAGTTGTAAGAAACCATATTATAATAAATTGAGTTCCCTAAGAACCTTCAGTAGAAGAGGTTGTGTTTTTCTTCCTGCGCTCTTCCAGTACGTAACATTTGGTGACCCCTGTGAAAGTTCGCGCAGCTTCTATTAATATTTGGTTAACCATTTGGTGACCCCTGTGAAAATTCACAAAAACTTCTGTTAATTTTTGGTTCATCATTTGGTGACCCCTGTGAAAGTTCGCGCAGCTTCTAATAATATATGGTTAACTATTTTGGTGACCCCTGTGAGAGTTCGCAAACTTCTTAAATAAATTAATAAAGTGATTTTTTAAATAAAATAATCTTAAAATAGTGATGTAATTTCATGAGCAGTGTTGCTCAAAGCGGTGTTGTGCTGGAAGAGATGTGCGTTGTGTTTTCTTGTGTCAATTTCTTCATTAAAGAGGAGAAGTTTGATGCAAATGATGGGGAACTCCTCCCATTGTCACCTTAGACTTATATTCATACCAAATTTAGTCGAAAAGGTGTGGGAAACGATGAGGAATTGTAATAGTTCGTACCCCCACCACGACATTAGTGTTTTTCAAGGGGGAAAGATGAACTCCTTTATCGTACAAATTCGTCGGTCGCGCCTGAAAGTCGTATGGCAAAAGACCAAATAAATCATTATTTTTGTTTTGTGTTCATTTAAATCAGTTGAAACTAATTTTCCAATATATGGAAATCTTAATTTCCCACAATTTCCGCTAAAAATAGCTATTAGGAAGTATAAATTAAAAATTAAACAAATTACGAAAAAATCGTTATAAATTGAAGCACAAGTTAGATTTATATCACGATATACTTCTCCTAGCATTCAAAAAACTTGGTGAAAAAAAAAATCAACTTGGTTTGTATTACATGGGATACTGGATTCATATTTAGCGATCTAGTTTGAGTTACATCTAAGAAAACTAGCAATTGTCCAAAGGTGGTTAGGCTATTGATTTTCTTACATATGTACCGTTCTTTGAAGACCAAATTATTTATAGGTAGAAATAGCCTTAGTTTGGTAAACTTCAAGAATCCCTTAGTTTGTAAAGGCAGGCCTGAAAAATTGGTAAATCCTTTCAGATATGTAACACAACGTTTTTGGATTTTATGATGGATGAGTATATGGATATATTTTCCAGTATATGGATACAACTAACGTTTTATTAAGTGTGGTGTGGTGTTAAGTAGTGCAAAGGAAACTGATGTATATTAAGATACAAGTTTGAGTACCTTCTGCGAAAATCTCGGACATTTCCAAACCAGTTAGTGCTGTTGATTTTCTTAAGCAGAGGTATCGTTCTTTGAAGGCCAAATTATTTATAGGTAGAAATAGCCTTAGTTTGGTAAATCCTTCGGGAATCCTATCGTCCTGAAAGGCAGGCCTGAAAAATTGGTAAATCCTTCGGACTTGCAATACAATGCAGTCCACCATCGAATATATATATATATAAAAAAAAAAGTTACCAACGTAGCAGAATATTATGTTAATTTAATGAAATTACGTGGTGTTGCCATAATTTAAATCTCCCAGATGGAGTATGTTGTGGTAGTTTACAAAATTGCTTCCAAATAGCTGCGGATATTTGTGGTAGAAGATCAAATATTATATTTGAATGAACACCAAACATAGGAAACAGTTTTTCAACATAGTAATAATGTTTTACTAGGAAACATCCTCCTCCTAAAGTGAGGACTCTTCCGCTAAAAAGCTGCAGGCGGGGGAGGGTCATCCGAAAGATCATTAATTCGGATGGCTTTAATAAAAAGTAGACGTAAGGACCAGCAATGGGGGACTTGTCAGTCCGCAATGTTTATCCTTTTCCTACCATAGATGATTTAAATAAAGAATCAAATCATTCATGTATGGACAATAACATACAACAAAATAAATAAAATGTAAAATCAAAAGCAGAATAAAATGAAATGAAAATGTATTATGAACTTTGTTGGCAATGTTTGGTCCAACAAATAAAAAAACAAATTGCAATGTAATAAAGAAATAATAATTGTTGTCATTTCTTACAACACAAAAGATTTTATAAGTAAGCTATTTACAAAGAAATAGGTATTTTTCTTCAACCAGGAAGCAACGGTGGAATTGACAGAAACAGCGTTGGACACAATGGTAAATATTAGCAGAAACTCAAAGGATCAGAGATGAAGAGATGCAGATGTTTCAAGCAGTTTATGGGTGATGGAAAAATAATTGGTTTAATGTAATCGATCGTCAACTCAGCGGATAGAAGGATGACTATAAATTCAACGTTGGAGTTTTCTTCTGTGGAGCTCGTTCGAGTCACAATGAATATTTTCATATTTTACATTGATGAGTCATTTCCAATCGTCATCATTATTGACATCATACAGAAGCGACAAATTCTACAAAAGAGCAAAGTCGATTGTCATGTGCGCATTCTAGACGGAGGATATTATGAAGCGAAAGCATTAGAGATGCTACCTGTAAAAAAGGAACTTATGGCCGCATACTGTTAAGAAACTGATGGTTAATGTGTATTTCCAATTCTTTAATGGGTTTATTACTCAAATGCAAAAATTTTGGTGTATAAATCTCTTGATCCTAATTTACGGCCATCCATCCATGAATTTCCAACTCTACCGGACGACTCTCAATATATCATTCATTTACCTACCTGCCGCCGTTGTAATGGCTGGTATTATGTAGGGTAGAAATAAGTGGAACAAAAGTAACATCAAATAAAGAGTTTGTTAAAAGATTAGGATCTTTTAAGGCCGGCAGAATGTTCAGTTATGTACTGATCTTATATATTAATAGATTTTGTTGCTTGTTGTTGTTCCACACAATCAACAAATATTGAGTATTTTCCCATGTTGTTGTTGTAATGTGCGTAGAAAGTGTGTACCTACTTTACTCGATCACTTCGGGTATGTTTAAATAGATACGAAAAGGGACCAACGCTTGTGTACACATTACAACAACATCAGGTAATAAATATTGTATGTATTTTGTTTACTTTAGGTTAGATTAGAATGTAGAATGTTTAGTTGTAAGAAACCATATTATAATAAATTGAGTTCCCTAAGAACCTTCAGTAGAAGAGGTTGTGTTTTTCTTCCTGCGCTCTTCCAGTACGTAACAATTATAATTTTATACAAACGGACATTTATTATGAACATAAACACTTTCCACATTATGATCCGCCATCGCGATTTATCATAAGTTGTAATAATAAGTTATAATTTTCTTCAACAATCCCCAATCCTCGCTCGCAACTTTCAATGGAACCGTTCAACATGTAACTCGAACTAGCGCATTTGTTCATTGGCCATAATTCATTAACCAGCCTGTCATGTAATGTCTTGAAAATGTAATCCGGAATGGCGCTATAAACGCTAACAAGCACAACGGTTTTAAGGACTCTCAATAAAGATTACCCAAAGAGTAGAAGAACGAAGAAAACTAAGGAATTGAAATTGTTATTGCCTTGAAATGAGATTAGTTTTTAGTTTTCATGCTAAACTAAGGACATACGAAGGAAAGTAGATATCAAACAACACGGCGCAACAAGGAATATATGTACGGATGGATGGGAGTAAGAAGAAGTAGTAAAAAGACGAATGGATGCATGTCAAAACATTTAAAAGTAATCCGGTACAAAAGAGAAAACGAAGCTTTTTTTCATTTCAAACAAAACTCCAACACGTGATCTGTGTGCAACAATTCGTAGGCAGGGCACTGCAAAAAGTGCAAACCACATTGGGGAACAAGTGGCAAAACAAAAGAAAATCTGACAAACAATATCCCTATTGAATGCTTGTGAATCAGAGGAAATCTTAAGTTTTATTGGATGGCAGAAGCAAAACATTAAATTTAAACACTCAACTCGCTCAATATAACTTTGATAAGAAAAGCACACAAAATTTCCTCATTTTTTGCTTGGGCACTGCATTGCAAAGGATTCAAAAACGACTATGGTACACGCACGTCTTCTCCAAGAACCAGAAACTCAAACCAGCCACAACTCATGTGGAGAGTCGAAGCGGCAGCCAGCAGGTTGTTCTGATGCTGTGAGGTTTGATTTTTGTTACGAATGCAACATGTTGCCAGGGTCTTATGTTCGATATCCAAACGAAGCAACCACACACTGGTTACTGGTATTCGTTCCAACAACCATGTGTTTAATGGGGAGAACAACTGTCTGCTCTCCATTGCCATTCCAACATGTTCAAGTTCGATGACACATCCAGGCTAACAAAGTCCTTGCAGCCACCATGCAAAGGTTATCGAATAATGTTTGTAAACATTTCCCACAACTCAGTAGTCAGCCATTCGCCCATGGATGCTAGTTGTGAGTTCGGTTTGTAACGGTAAACGGTTCGTTTGTCGTCGTCTCGTTTCGCAAACTTTGCAAGGGTAATTTTTGATTATCACGTATAAAGCTGTAAAATCCTGCCAGCTGCTTGAGTGCCTTCACCTGGACCACCTCAATTAGTTAATAATTGTGATGTCTGAACTCCCGCGTATTTGTGTATGTGTGTCCCAATGAGTGCGTAATTGAGTGTGTGTGGGTGTGTTTTATCCTACTGGAGTGTGTCAAGTGCAAGTGTATCAGCTGTTTGTGTATGCACACCCGGGTTCCTTGCCATGTGTTCATTGTAGTTTGTGTTATGTTTATAATTAAAAATTTCGCGCGTTTTTTATGTTTATTCCACACTTGTTGATTTTTCTGGGTGCAAACACAAACTACCAGCAATGCACGTACTTCATATTTATCAGCCCCATCATTACGGCGTTCCAGTAATATTAATAGCAACGGCAACAACAACAACAGCAGCACCAACAATATCCTTCAACGTTAGTAGCTGTAGCAACATCAAAGATTCGAAAAGTCCTTTCTAGAGACGGATATATTTAAAGCGGAAAATTACTCGAGAATTGCCATCATTTGTTTGGCAAGTCGAGGGAAATAAACAATTAAAGGTAATAAAAGACAGAAAAGATAAAAGTTTTACTTTAGACTAAAATTTTGGAACAAGTTTGATGTAAGAAGCGATTTACATCAATGTATCAAGCATTATATTGTTCCAGCTGTTAGCCAATGAAAGGATGACTCATTTTGAATAGGTTTTTTTTTTTCATTTAAATTAAAATACTAAAATTATAACTTAATATCGAGTTCGTTACTATGATTCGAAAAAACAATCACTGTCATTTACTTTTCAAAGATATTTTTTTTTGATTTGTAGATCAATCGCGATTTACACGCGATTTACAAGTTAGGTTCCAAGACTTAATTCGTAGCTGGCTGATAGTCGAAAACCTTGGACATTTCAACAAAAATATTCATCGGTGGCTAACAGTATCAGAATGCAAAGTAAATTGGTTATCAAAATTATTTCTCAATAATGCCATTGTATCGCCCGTTTTGTGTACCGTAGCATTGTCTTCCTTAAAACATATTTAAACGATATCACGAGGTTCTATTTTTTGGACCACAAATGTGTGTTCGTAAATAAACAAAATTTTGAGCGAAAACAGCAGATTTTCACTGAGCTATTGCAGAGGACCTTGACTTCCATTAAAGCGAACAAATAGCGTCTGTTGCTGACGTGTCCAAAAGAAGAACGTTAACAAATTATTATTATTATTATTATTAGCCTTTAAAACAACTTGACATATATATATTTATATCTTAGTGCCTAAGTCAGAGGCCGAAATGATCAGCTGATACCTCTCGCATCGATCGACCGATAATGTCGATATCATCGGCATATGCGAGCAGCATGTGGCTCTTATTAAATATGATGCCGGACATGTTAACCGCTGCTTTCCTTAACACCTTCTCCATCGCTATGTTGAACAGCATACATGACAAACCGTCACCCGAATGGTGCAGATAGATCCTTGCCAATCCGAACGGAGGATTTGGTATTCGTAAGGGTACACCGGCAGAGACGAATTATCTTCGCAGGAATACCGAACTCAGATATGGCTTCGTATAGTCGATGCCTGATGGGACTATCGAAGGCAGATTTGTAATCGACAAAGAGGTGGTAAGTGTCGATTTGCTTCTCATGGGTTTTCTCAAGAATCTGCCGTAGTGTAAATATCTGATCCGTCGTGGATTTTCCTATTCTAAAGCCGCACTGATAAGGTCCAATCAGGTTTTCCACAATTGGCTTTAGACGTTCACAAAGTATGCTAGACAGGACCTTATACGCAATCGGTAAGAGGCTAATTCCACGATAGTTTTTACACTCACTACGGTCACCTTTTTTGTAGATTGGACATAGCACACTGAGATTCCAATCCTCTGGCATGCTCTCCTGAAGCCAAATGTTCTCTATGAGCTGTTGCATGCTTAAAACAAGCTCATCTCCACCCGCCTTAAACAACTCAGCTGGAAGACCGTCAGCCCCAGCGGCCTTGTTGTTCTTTAGGCGGGATATGGCAGTTGTTATCTCAGCTTGGCTCGGAGGTGGACACTCGATGTTATCCTCTCGGATTGGTGCACAGTCTTCTTCCGTCAAGTTTTCACACATCAATAGGCTGCAGAAGTGATCTTTATATATTCTCAGTACGCTCTCGGAGTCAGTAACGAGATGACCATCCTTGTCTTTACAGGATGGAAGACCTGTTCCATGTACCTTTCCTTTTATCTTCTGATAGAATTTTCGGGCTTCACCTCTGTTCCTGTAATCTTCAATACACACATTATTCCGCTCCTTAAGCTCTCGTTTTTTTCGCCTGAAGAGTCGAGTCGCCTCCCGCCTCTTCTCTCTATACTTTTCATGAAAAGCTCGCGTTGCCATTGGCTGCAGTTTGGCCCTGTATGCAGCATCTTGTTCCCGGGTGGCATCGCGGCATTAGTCATCGTACCAGGCATTATCGTTAAAGGGCTTCACATACCCTAGTACGGACCGCGCAGTCCTTTCCATCGAGTGGGCAATATGTTGCCATTGCGCGCTAGTATTTTCGGGAGTTGGAGCATCAAGAAGTAGTTGAGTGAGTTGGTCAGAATAGGCGTTGGCTATCTCCGCGGTCTGCAGTTTAGCGATGTCCAGCTTTCTCTGTGCCTGGTTACGCAGGGTTTTCGCTCTGCTTAGCCTAGTACGCACGTTCACTGCAGTGAGGTGGTGATCCGAGTTGATGTTCGCACCTCTGATCACTCGTACGTCTAAGACACTTGACGCGTGCCTTCCATCGATTACCACGTGATCAATTTGATTTCTCGTTCCTTGATCGGGAGATATCCACTTGCTTTGTGAATGTTTTTGTGGTCAAATCGTGTGCTGCTAATTACCATGTTGCTTGCTGCAGAGAAATCAATCAGTCTGATTCCGTTTGGCGATGTGTCAGTATGCAGACTAAATTTTCCGACTGTTGGGCTAAAGACATTCTCCCGGCCTATTTTGGCATTAAAATCTCCCAGCACGATTTTAACATCATGGCCCGGGCTACGGTCATATGTATCTTCAAGTTGGGCGTAGAATTCGTCTTTGACCTCGTCACTTTTCTCCTCCGTCGGAACGTTAACAAATGATAGACATTTATGTCCAAAATGTCTAAAATTGTTCTGGGATATTTTAATGCTCAAATAGGATTGTTAGATGCTCTTGGTTCAGTAGTTGGTCCGATCACTGATTAAATCTTGTTAGCTGCATCGGAGAGAAACATGTTAGTCAGTGGAACCAGATTGCCGCATAAAGATATCAACAAGGCAAGCTGGTCATTCTCTGATAAAACGACAAAAACCAGATTGATCACGTTGTAATCGAAGGAAGGCATGTTTCAAGCGTTATGGACGTACGTGTGATTTACTCGGATCACCACCTAGTTGCAGCCAAGGTACGCTAACAATTCTAGACATCACAAAGCTGCATACCACCAATATGGCCAATGCCTACTCCAAGCGAGTGTCTCATTAGTAAAAATTGGCAAAAATCTGACTGAGCCATTTTCTACCAAACGAGGCTTTAGACAAGGCGATAGTTTGTTATACGGTCCCTTTAACATTGCTCTGGAAATGATCATGCGGAAGACTGTAGTAAACAGGTCTGTCACCATCTTTAACTTAAGTCACATGCTGTTCTCGTGTGCCGATGATATAGATATCATTGACCGAGGACTGCAAAATGTTCCTGAGAGCTTTACTTGTACTGAGAAGCAGTCGTCTGGTGATAAATAAGGACAAAACCTAGTTATTTGTTTCTACGAACAAAGAGTATACTCGTTTAAGACGCTTCGTGAATGTTGACAAATATAAAATTGATGTGGAAGATGATTTTGTCTACTTTGGCTCCGCCGTAAACTAAAATTATAATATTAGCCTGGAAATCAAAAGACGAGTATGGATCGCATACCGCTGCTACTATGATCGACTGTGCAAGCAATTTAATGTTAAAGCCATCTCTCGAAAAATTAAGATCTAACTGTACCAAAAACTGATTCCACCTGTCTTGCTCTACAAATCAGGTTATCCTATCGGCTAAGTCCGTATATGGTCTTTAACTTTTTATATAGGAAAGGAGCTGGTAGTGGACCTTATATATAAAAGTTGACAGTCACTGATTTGTATATAGAAAACTGAATGCCTAGAGACTTTTATTAAGAAAAGATGATTGGTTATGACTTTTCATATCGAAAAGTTGATGTCTACCGGCTATCCATATAAAAAATCAATAACTACACAATGCAACCAATTTTTGATCCCGGCTTCTAAATAGTTGATCCTTATGTAAAATTTCATGCTTAAATTCAGATATGTGAAAAGTAGAACGGTTTTTGAGATATGGTCGAATTTCCATTTGTAGTGTTTTGAAAAAAGTTAGGTCTACTAAAATGCCAGTTTCTCTGGTTTTAGTTCATTGATGTTTGCAGAAGAGATTTTTGCAAATTCAGACTGCAAGGTGGTAAATTGGGCGTGGCACCGCCCCATACAACTCGAATTTTGAAATGGCTGAATCTTTTAAACCATTATAGGTTCGAAGTCAAGATTTGGTAAGTATATCGGGTAAGTATAGCGATGCCACGCCCCTTTTTTGGAAATCGTTATATGGGCCAAATAAATAGATCGATTGCCATTTTATTTTCTTTGTGTGATGCTGTCCACAGGGCCTCTATCATAGGCTACATGAAAACGTAGTTGGACAATGGGGCGTGGCACAAACCGAAATTTCAATCGCTCATATCTCACGAGCCATTAGAGGTATGAAGTTGAGATTTGATACTTATGTTACTAATACAGGGAGGATTGCTTCTCGCTGGGAAATGGGCGGTGTCACGCCTCTTTTGAAATAAATCGTTATCTCAGAGAAATAAATGGACCGAATGAAATAAAATTTTACTGTGTAGTACTAACCGTAGGGTCTCTATCATAGGCTACATGAAAACATACTTAGACAAAGGGGCGTAGCGCCGCCCACACAAACCAAAAGTGCAATCGGTTATATTTAGCGAGCCATAAAAGGTATGAAGATGAGATTTGCTACATATGTAAATGGAAATGGGCAGTGCCACGCCCCTTTTGAAACAATTGTTATGTCGGTCAAATTAATAGAACGATTGTAATAATAATATTGTAAGCAATATATTTATAATTGTCTACTGTCTGTAGATAGGATGGTGAAATTTTGGATGTTTGGTCCCCTTTTCGAGTGAACTTCAGCTAAGAACGGATTTTTTGGGTTTAAAATTACCAATAAGGGATACAAGTTGTACCATCACCTAAACCAATCGGCTAATGGTATAATCGCGAAAATTTATATGGAAATGCTTACTACCAAATTGAATTGAAGTAATTTTTTTTATATCCGATCTTTCTGGGTAAAAAAAAATCGATAAAGGGATACAAAATTTACTATCGCCCAGACCAAACGGCTTATGATGTAATCATGATAAGTTATACAGGCTTGCTCCCTATAGAATTAGAACGAAGCAATGATGGTTTTCGAAATTCTGAAAAGGTATAAAACTAGTAATAAACGGCTAAAGGTATAGTCTCAAAAATTTTGCAATGTGAAGTAGTTTTAAAATTCGTTCTTAGGTTGTAAAAATACCGAAAAAGCGATAAAACTGATGATATTACCCAGATCAAATACCTAAAGGTTGAGTTACGAAAATGTATATAGAATTGTTCCCTATAGAATTAGAGAACTGTCAAATGGGGTTTTGCAAAATTCGAACACTTCGGGTAAATTGGTACCATTGCCCAGACCAAACGGCTAAAGCTATAATCGTATATGGGCATGGTTCCTATGAAGTTAGAGGGGGTACCGGTCCATTTTAGTTGTGCGATACGAATATATATTTATTAAAATTCGTACTTTTAGGGTTTAAAAGGGACTAAAGCTGGTACAATCACTCAGACCAATGTGATAAAGCTACAATCACCTAAATGGGGTATTCGTTCGTCTTATGAAGCGTTGACATTTTACTTGTATTGCTTAAAGTCATAAGAAGGTTTATTGTAAGAACGGGTGAAGCAAAGCGAGCCGGGAAATCTAGTACATTTATACATGATGAAGTTATGGCACTGCAAAGTTGGATTTTTGTAAAAATTTTAATGATTTTTCAAGTTTTTCCTGCCTTTAATTAAGTTTTTCCCGTTTGTTTTCGTATCTTACAAAAATTGTTTGCCCCTGGTCATCAAAATCGGATAAAAAATATTTCCGCATTTTCTAGCATTTGGTGAAATAACCCAATTTTTTAGATTTTCCTATGTGACTTGTTAAACAAAAAGCGTAGAGTTATGTTTTCGGGGGCAAGCAAAACAACAATTACTACTACCCTCAAAAAGAGTTATGTGTACTTAATTGTGAATGTAGCGTTTATTTTTCAACCGAATTTGATGACCAAGGGCAAACAAATTTTGTAATATATTATTCTATCATGTAATTGCCTGAAACCGGAGCAACGGTTACGGAAACACGGAAAACCCCTAATTAAAGGCAGCGAAAACTTGAAGAATCATCAAAATTTTTACAAAAATCTAATTTTGAAGTGCCATAATTTCAACATTTATGATTGGATTTTAAACAGCTGTCGTTTTTTTTTAGAAATAATTTTAATATCTTTTATTTTCGTCACATATTTGCAAACCAGAGTAAATGACATTTTAGTAGACCTACCTTTTTTCACAACGCTAAAAATTTAAATTTGATATCCGTTCTACTTTTTACATATCTGAGAGCAGATTTGAATTTAGCATGAAATTTTACATTAGGATCAACTATTTAGAAGCCGGGATCAAATATTAGTTGCATTGTGTTACTAAATGCCCCATATACAGAAACTTTTGAAATATTGTGATACTTTTGATAAAGATAAGTTGATGGTGTTGACTTTTTATATAGAAATGTTTATGTCTATATATTTTTAAAAATGATTAGTTAATAACTTTTCTTTAAAGTAATGTTGATGATCATTGATATCAAATATAAAAATTTTCTTAAAAAAAAAAATGTTGATCGTTGATTTTGGTTATATATTAGTAGTTGTCTATCGACGTTTAATATAACAGAATTGTGGTTATTGAAATTTAATACTGAATAGTTTATGTCCATCGACACTTTAATATTTAAAGTTGATTGATGTAGAAAATTTGATAACTATGGACTTTTAATATAGAAAAAATTTGAAAAATTTATGTGTATTTGCTTTTCATATTTTCAAAGGAAAAAGTTTATGATTTATGTTTCATATAGAAATGCATTTTAGTTTACAATTTCTCGTTTCGATTTTCATATAAAACTAGCAGACCCGGCGAACTTCGTCTCGCCCCAATTTGATGCCTTCAGATAAACTCAGTAGAGAGTGGTATGATAAACAATGTTTTTCGATTAGTTTTCGGCCGCAAAAACAAACAACGAAGGCGGTTCTCTAAAACGCGACAAATCAACGTTAAGCTGACCGCACGTAAAACGACTTCCTTCCAACAATGCGGCAGCTATGCCAGGCGATGCAGGGGCTAACGTTATTTGAGATCTTGACCGAATTGTTGCCGGAATCAAAAAAAAAGTCTTGGCTGTGCCACCCGAAGCATCGAGAGAGTAAATGATTTCCGTTTCATCGTGAATCGTACACGTTCTTGTACTCGGCATTTAACAGCGGCACATTTGCTCGAACTTTTCCGGTCAGCTCATCTAGATAATTGTCTTGCTCCCGATAAAATTCGCGATCGAATGCATCTTGCATCGAACGTTTTGGCGCTGGCATTCCCAATGTCGATAGCAGATTGCCGCACATAAGCACGCACTTGCCACGGATGACATATGACATGTGAGAATCGCTGTTTTCGAGGAAATTAAAATTTCGGCCAGCCTCCCGATATGCGACACACAGAACACCATCCACAGTACGCAGCGAATTGAAGGGATAGTTAAGATATAAGCATACACCTTGGCGTGGATGAACTGTGTATAGTCTGACTAATTATTGTACGATGTTAAGGTCATTTAAGGTTTGATCTTCTAAAGGAGGCATAAGCCAAGCATATAACTCTTCCTTAAAAAAACTACAACGTCGTTACGGAATAAATGCCCGCAAACCCATTAGATAACTTAATTTTTCACACGCAAACTCAGTTTCACAAAATATGATGAAATTGATAAATATTGCATAGGATATCAATATATTTTTTATCTAAATATTATTTATCTTGTTATCAATTAACATTTAACAGAAATTTTCCAAAAAAACATCGTTCAAATCCATAAAAACATGCGAAAATGGCAAAATTTTGTCGATAAAAAATCTAATTTTTTTCATTTTTCCGGAATTTTCCGAGTATTCCCTAAGAATTTTATATTTTTCCATTAGAAAAGCCAATCCAAAACAATTGCACACAAAATTCCATACAAAAAAACAATTATCGATTTTTCCAATTTCCCGGCTTTCCCAAAGGATTTTCCCAATATTTTCTTGCACAAAACCCTTATATTAATTACGAACAATTGAAAAAAATTGAGCAAATTGGGCCAGCCTATCGCACTTTTCACACCCTTTTTATACATAGAGATTTCATATTAAACCGAACTTTTCCAAGCATCACAACGAATTTTCCACCTTTACGTCTTCTGAAATCATCAAATCATGCCATACAATGAAAATTTCGTCGGAAATATCCAAAATTTTCGAGATTTTTCCGGAATTTTCCGAGTTTTCCACCAAGAATTTTTCTATTTTTCCATCCAAAATTATTTTTTCATTCAAACTTAAAACTTACTTAAACATACAATAAAATGTTAAATTTCGTTGAAAAAAATTCAAATTTTTCGAATTTTTCCAACCAAAATTTTATATTTTTTTCAATCGAAAAGCCATTGCACATTGCACACAAACTGTTATACAAAAATTCAATTTGCAATGTAAAATGTTTCCGAAAATACACAAATTTTTCTGGATTTTCCCACCGAGAATTTTTCTATTTTTCCATTCGTAAAGCCACTACGGAACAATTGCACACAACATTTTAAACAAAAATTCAATAATCGATTTTTATCAATGCAAAATTTTGTAGAAAAAATTAAATTTTTTCCGGAATTTTCCGAGTGTTCCATCAGAAAAAATTTCTATTTTTCCATTCGAAAAGTCATTTTGGAATAATTATCCGAAACTTTTCACAGTTCCATCGAACTTTTGAATTTTTCCGGAATTTTCTTTCACATAAACTTTCTCCTGGCAATAACGAACAACTGAAAAAAAGTTTGAGCAAAATCGGCCCAGCCGTTCTCAATTGATGAATTACTATACATTTTTGCCACCATTTTTATATATATAGATTGTTGGTCAATAAAAGTTTCTATATTCATATAGAGGAGTTAATTTAAATGCTATTGAACATTATCTTTTCATAAAGAAAAGTTATCGGTCATTGACTTTTCATATATAAACGTTGATTAACTTGTGAATGAATTGTTCATCAAACTTTTCTTAACGATATTTTTGTATGTACAGGTTATTAGATATCAAGTTATCTATATTAAGTATCAATAACTATCAAAATTTCTACATGAAAAGTCAATAATTTTCCTATCATCAATGTTATATTTGAAAAGTTATTAAGTACTAATTTTTCCATATAAAAAGTTTATCATTATGAAAAGTCAATAATTATCAAATATTCTCTATATTAAAATTAAATGATCATGAATATTTTAACAATGTATTAAAAATTAATTTTCTTCTACCTACCATTTAATAACCTTTATATGCAATGAGTATAAAGATAATTTCATAACAACTATTTAACTTTGTATCGATTTTCCTATACCGAAGAAGATAAAAATGTATTCCTTACATATTGAACCTCTTAAATGTTCTTTTAGATACGCCCACGGAATTTATCCATGCTCCGCTTTAAAAGATGACATGACAGAAGCCTTAATTTAGTTTAAAGCTAAGGCTGTAATAAATTACACAACTATTTGTATTTTATTTCAGTTCACATTTATTTTATTTTGTAAACGTCTTTTGCCTTTCGCCTTCTGTCCTCAGGCTGTATGGGACGGTCCACTTGATCATTTGTCATTTTGTCATGTATAGTCGTAACCCTTTACATTTGCTTCTGTTCGCTCATCCTTTCTGTTTGTTATCCTTTAATTATACAGGCGTTTACGTTATTCTACAAATACATGTTAAAGACTTTTACCGTGAGGAAACTTATTTTTTCCTAAATGACATATATTCACTTAATTTTGAATAAAGGCGTGACGCGTTCATCGATTTCCATGGTGTATGTTTCATTTTGTTCATAGGTTATGTTGCATTAGGTGAAAGTAGCAAGACTTGACAATGTTTTGCGTTTTTAATGTACAATTATTATTTTTCAAAAATAATAAAAATAAATTGAACTCCCAGTATACTGGAACTTTGGATATCCTAAAATCTGCAAAAACTTATAGTTTTTTTGTGATGGCATCGAGAAAAACCCAACTTTGATTTTTACAACCACCCTAGTGCACAAGTAACTTAGTCGTACGTATCCTTTTAATTTCGTTGTCATTTTTCTATATCATACATGTGGAACCCTTTAAATGTTCTGTTAGATACGCCCATGGAATTAATCCATGTGATTCACTATTTTTTTAATTGTGTCTATTTTAAGTAGTTAAAGTAGGGTTGTCCCTACTTTAAGCATGCTTTAACTTGACGCTTGTACAATTTATTGTATATATATGAATTTGTGATCTTTATATTGAGTTTTTCGGCACTTTTAATATGAGAAAGAGCCGTTGCAAGTATTCATTGTGTAGGAAAATGTCTTCATAACAATTCCGCACATAGAAAAGTATCTAAATAGACAATTTTCATTTATGAATTCCATTTTGAAAAAAATAGCTTCAAAAATCTTCAAAAATATATTGTAAATACCCAGTAGGAAGTATCGTCATACACGACTTTGTCGTCAACGCTGTCCTCAAAACAAAATGTTAAAAATATATAAACTTGTCTTTAAAACACTCGGTTGAGGACAAGCTGAGGAGGCGTAAAAAATGTTCAGTTCATTGAAAACAGTTGTGCGCGACTGTTTATGTATCGGACGTTTTCAATTATTTAGCACTAGTAACCACAATCTGACCGACATTACCGGTCATTAGGTCGTGCATGATTGTGTGGCCGACATGTCGCTTATATAGGCATCGAAGACAATTTGACCGACATTGTCGCTCATCAGGTCGTGCATGACAAAGCGGACACTTGTATGAAAATTTCTTCGAGGATTTGTATGGACGGTCCCTTATGTGTCATCAACGATTTACTATGGTCATGCACCTATCCTTGAGGATGTCTTGCAGGCACTTCCTACTGGGTAATTAAATTAAATTCGTGACATAAAAACAATCAGAACAAGGAAACAATGTAATCGGTATCCGATTATAATTTCAACATGAGGAAAGGAAAATGCAGTCTTTAAATGCCACTTTTACTTTAACGTCTTTCTAACCGTCATGAGAATCGTAGTTAATGTAAAATTGAGCTACAATTATGTTCATAGTTATAATAAGTGCAAATACATGTGTTTGGTATCCGATTAATAAGCTTTTGTATCCGTTTATAAAGCTTTTTTTTTATACATCATTAACGGCCAAATACAGTCGGCGTTGTCACCGGAACACATAAAGCTGAGGTACTGATAAAAAACGTTTATGAATACAATTTCTTATTAAAGGTTTTTTAGAGCTAAAGAATACTTTAGCTAGAGAACGCTTCATACCTACTTTAGAAATTTTTTATGAATAAGGCCGTTAGTTTTCAGCTAAAGCTGTGATTAATTACCCAACTATTGGTTTTCTATTTTATTTCACACAAAATTGTCGTTAAAGTCTTTTGCATTTCGCCTTCTGTCCTTGGGCTGAAGAATTTTAGCCTATTGTTGTAATTAATTATTTGTCATTTTGTCATGTCCATATAGTAGTAAGCTTTTAAGAGGAAACCATAGCATACCCTTTTGTTTCTGTTCCCCCATCCGTTTCTGTTATTCTACTAATATATTTTAAAGACTTTGAGAATGTTCATCACTCACCTATTTTATCGGGTTATTTTTTCTGAAAGTGAAGTTTATGTTTTTCTTCTTGCTTTTAATTACAAGCTTATTTTGAAATTAGTTGCTGAGATAAAATTAAAATAGTTAAATAACTTTTTGTGTGCAAACATTTATTCATATTCTGTGGTATATCAATAAATTGGGGCCTAGGAATGTATTGTGAAAATAGCGATTGCAGCGTGTTACTCTCAACATAGTACTGTTAAAATTTGGATGTGAATAGCGAAACAGGAAGACTAAAAATTTCCTAACGTGTGTTTTAAAGGATAATAAAGGATTAAAATGCCAAAGGTCCTTCTTTAAATTTTTTTGTTCTACCTTCTAAAATCTTATTAATTTATTATAAAGTGTCCCCTTTTATTTGTTATTCATAATATGGATGATATTATCATCTTACTAGGACTCGCAGAATAGAAAAGTGCAAATACGACCAAAAATTTTTCCTTCAAATCTCGTATAGTACACAATGTGTTAAAGATCACATCTTTGTGTAAGTTTTAGTGAAACCTCTCACTATTTGAAAAGTTTTTCACATGAAAAATAATTTACATTTACCATGTACAGTGCCCATTACTTCTAAGCGTATATTTGTAATTATATCCTCTTGATGTTCTGGAATTATAAAATTTTTTTTGTTGACCCTTTATTCTTTTCAAATTGTTGCATAATGTTTAAGAAATATTCAGGTAAGAAATTCTTGTTCTTTAAGAGAAAAAAATTCAAATGAAAGAAAACATCAACACATAGATTGTACAATAGGGTAATAACTTTTTGCATTTTTTGCAAATATCAAATCTCCCAGACAAAATCGTGTAGGTCATGGACAAATATTAAGAACTGCGTTTTTAGTTTTTCGCTATCGTTAAAAAAGGTTACGCACCAAACGCGTTCAAGTTTTGAATCAAACAAAGTTAAAAAAAAAAAAATCATATTAAAGGCATTTTAGAAATCGTTTTTTTTTTTATCATTAATACAATATTTGCCATTAGAAAAGCCCTGGGGAGAATGTTGTCCAAAAAAAGTTATTACCCTAATGTACAACTGAAAAAAAAATAGGAAACAGAAACTAACTGCAGTAATAAATTAAAGCAACATTGGATACAACTACAATATATCCGTAACAGTCTAAGGGTCTTGCATTTGTTTTATGTAAATTGTTCGTACTAACGCCCACTCATTCGTCTAGCCCCTCGCCTTGATGACCTCGTCCAGTATACCCTTTTGTTATTTTATTATTTCAATCTATTAGATTATTTTAAATATTTACTACTACTCACTGTTCATTTCATTGCGTGTGTGTATGTGCGAATGTATGTGTATGAGAGCTACCCAGTAGGAAGTGTCTTCAACGATAGTTGCATAACCATCAAGGATTTAGTATGGTTATGCAACTATCGTTGAAGACACTTCCTACTGGGTAGCTCTCATACACATACATTCGCACATACACACACGCAATGAAATGAACAGTGAGTAGTAGTAAATATTTAAAATAATCTAATTAGATTGAAATAATAAAATAACAAAAGGGTATACTGGACGAGGTCATCAAGGCGAGGGGCTAGACGAATGAGTGAGCGTTAGTACGAACAATTTACATAGGAACCCAGTTGTCAAAATAGTCAAACATGATCATGTCCTTAAAGATTTCTTAAAGAATTTTAGAAATATTTCATACAAGACATTAATCCATTAAAATTTTGTTGATGACTCAATGGAAGAAATCATCGTGTTTGACCATCTACAAGACAAAAATAACAAAAAGGATTGTCAACAAAAGGGTTTTAAAGATTTAAGTACGCGAATAAACGACAAGTTTTGATTTATAAAAAGGAACAAAGAATTTATCTCGATCAGCTAACCGGTCTTTGAAAATACTGCACAAATATTGCCATTTATGTGGTCGTTGTCGAACTGTCAGGAGACATGTTCGTTTACTTCATCATCATTGACAACACGAGCGACAAAGTCGCTAATCTAATCGTGCATGATTTTAGCGACACTTGTATGAAAAAGTCGTCAACGAATTTTTTGGACGGTCACCGACAAATCTTCAACGATTCGATATGGTCGTGCACCCATTATTGAGGATGTCTTTAAGACGTTGCCAACTGGAAAGAGTCTTGAAGTCGTCGACTAAATTGTCATACAAGTGTCCGCTCAATTGTGCACTACCTGCTAAGCGGCAATGTCACTCATGTTGTCGTTGATACTATTTTTACGCCATATTCCCTCTCTTTAATTTCTTGCTGTTATTGTCCCGTTATTTTGCATATTTTTGGTTGCCATTAGATTTTTTTGTTTAAGTTTGATGCACGATAATAGTAGTATTTTGTCGTTGAGCTTGTCGGCGGCGAAGTTTTTTTTTGACGACAAGTACATAAATTTTTCACATTTTGTCTTGAGAACAGCGTTAACGACAGATAAGTGTATGACGATACTTCCTACTGGGTAGCCCTATCCAATCTCTGATACCCATACACAAACACACACATAGCACAGCGACTGCACTGACTAACTACTGTAGGGCAACAAACACTTTTTTCTATTAAGGCCGCAAGTATTTAATGTTTCTGCCGTCCAGAACAACGTTGCTGTGTACTGGCATCTACCTTACACTCGAGAAAAAATCAGGTTTGGCTTCATAAAAATAATTTGAACGTTATGAAGCCAAACCTGATTTGGAAAAGAAATATTAAAAATTATAATTTTTTAATAAACACAGTGATTTCAACAACTTCATAATACTATTTAATAGTTTTTGGACATTACAGGTACATATCCATGAATCGTGTTGACGATTCCGGTCTTCCGGCAATTCAACTCCATTCGGGATCGTATTTGTAATTCGGGTTTGTCAGCAAGTCAGATTTATTTCTATAATTAAATCGACCGAAGTCGCTTTAATCCAACAAAAGTTTCATTTAATAGACCGGAGTTCGATTAAACCGATCAAATTCGGATAAAATACAATACAAAATAAATAAAAATCCAACTGGCTGAATTGCGATGAAACCGTTTGAAATCGTTTTTATCCGATCGAAATTGGATTCAACAGAACGAGGTTCGGTTTATCTAAATGGAGTCGTGTTAAATCAACAAAAGTTGGAATCTACAGACTAAAGTCCGATTAAAACGATCAAAGTCGCGTCAAACCAACAAAAGTTTCATTCAATTCGGATAAAATACACCGAAAATAGATTTAACAGATCGAAGTCCGATAAAACCGATCGGATTCGGACTTAACCAACGAAATTTAGATTCTGGTTAATACAACAAAAGTTAGATCCAACTCGAAATTGAATTCAAGAGGCCGAAGTTCGATTAATCTAATCGGAACCGGAATAAACAACAAAAGTTGGATTCAACAGACCGATGAAATATGATTAAATCAACCGAAGTCGAGTTAAACCAACCAAAGTTTCACACAGCAGACCAAAGTTCGATTAAACCGTTTCGAAATCGGATTAAATCAATCGATATTGGTTTTAATAGATCTAAGTCCGATAAAACCTATCGGAGTCGGGCAAACAACCGACATTTGGACGTAAAAGACTCAACACCGATAGAAATCGTATTAAATCAATCGAAATGGATTAATAAACTGAAGTACAATTAAACCGCTCAACTTTGGGTTAAAATAAAAAAGTTGGATAATTTTCAACAAAAAAGCTCGCTTGTAAGCGAAGTTACTTCTCGATGTAATCAGAATTACATCGAACAACAAATTTTGATGTACTCTTGGCCTCGTGTAGAGTTATGCTGCTGTTTTTGTTATTGTTGGCTTACTCGTGGTGCTACAGCGCTAATTTCATTTAATGCCCAGGGTCGGGTTGTTCGCTCTTTGAAAATGTCAGAGTTCATCTTAATTTATTTTTAATTGAAGACTCACACAAACAAGACCAAGAGGTTGAGGATATGCTTAGCTGTTGCAGTTGACAATATGGAGGTGACCGCCGATCATTGTAATGTAAAAAGATGTGGTAGAGTTCGCACCCAAATCACCCGCATGGTAGTCAAGTGTTCTCACCATCATACCGCTGTCGGTTTTATTTGAACTCATCCACTTATTTTTCGTTTCTGAGTGTTCTCTAAGAGTTTATAGTCTCACACAAACACAAACATTCTTATTACGATGGGTTAAAAAGCTTTGGACCTAGTGTTTACATTCGTTTCGAGCACACGACAAGAATAAGTGGCTGCCTGTGTAACTACGTTCATTTGTGTTGTTACTTAAGTACGTAACTGTGTATACGTTTCGTAATGTGTGCGTGTGACTGTGTAAGCTATGTGTGCGGTTGTTTGGCCCTTAAGGATTTGTTTTGAGTCTTCTAGCATTCTCTTTCTATTACGAATGGCTGCGTCTAGTTAGTAGAACATGTTTTGATATGCTTCATGCCAATTGTAATAGATGTTAAAATAGAAATGTATGTATGTATGTGCGCACCTCTTCATGTTACACATAGAATCCATAAGAATATTCATGTACATATGTGTGTGTGTGTAAATTACTTTTTAAGTTTAGGTTAATCATACGGAAGTAAAGAGTGAGTGCGTGTGGGTATGTGCAGTGTTGTTTGTTTCACTTGTCTATGGTTGTGATTTTGTATGCTTCTATTTGTAAAACGTAAAAGTTGTTGTGTCTGCAAATTGAAATCTGATAAATAGGAATTTGTTTCGAGTCCGCAACTGAAAACATATGTATATGTAGGTTAGGGCTTGGCTTCTTAGCTCATTTATGTTTCCAGTGAACAGAGAATCTGTGATGATATTTTAGTCTCACATTCTCACATTTTCCTTTGTCACATCACACTGACTGACGCCTGGCCTTATTATAAATGTATGCATTTTCTGTTGTAGCAGTTGCTAGGATGGTTATTATTAGCAGGTTTATAGTTTTGGTTGAGTGAAATGTGTCCACTAGGGTAGTAAAAATCGATGTTGAATTTTTGTCAGTGTTATCCCCACAAAACGATAAGTTTTTGCAGATTCTACGATAGCAAAGTTTGTGCTCTATAGGAGTATGTCTACCTGTGCCGATGAGGGATTAAAGTTTCTAACCTCCTACAGCCATGTTTGGGTGGCTTTGATTTGACAGAACTCAAGAAGAACTAGTCCAATTTTTTCTACAAAAAAAAAAAAATATAATACCTTCAATTTATTCATATATCATTTCTCTGCATAATCAACAGTTTAAATAATTTGTGGGGGTAGCACTGACAAAATTGTGCAATTTTTTTCCCCACATCACTGCGACCACCCTAGTGTCCACACAGGCCATAAACTTGTCACTATACAGTGTATTACAAAATGCAGGATGTAACGTTGATATTGCCTTTATTTTATAAATAGATGTCATCCAATTTCTACTTAGAATCAAAACGTAACTCTATTGCCTGGAGTTGTATTCATTTTATCCATTTCTAACTTTTGGTTTAGTTTGAAACTTTTTGAAAGCATTGTTTGTCTGTTTAACTTGTCTGAACATAATGTTTTTGGTGTTATATATTAAAATGTATTCCAAAGTTATTTTCATACAGTATTTGCTGCAAATAAAAAAGCATAAATTTGCACATTTCTCGTACAAATTGTTCTCTTGTTTGTATCAGAGCATAAACTGGTCTTAAATGTAATCGTTGGTAATGATATAAACTTTTTACATTTGCATATTTATTACGTAGCTTATTGTAAAGCGTTTAGATATGGTAATGTAAGAGTTTTCGAGGTGCTTTTAGGAAGTAATAGCGACAAATGATTGAATGTCGAGGGAGTTGTGGTAACGGAAAAGTATTAAATCTGATCTCATAGCAAACTGATTTTGAGAAAATCAATAGTTATCTATTGTTTGGAAAGCAATCAGAGATTATGGGTTGATAAATACAAAATTCCGCAAGAAAAGATGATAAGCACCAATTAGCCTTGGAAAGCCTCGCACAAATCCCAGCAGATCAACGGCCTTGATTAAGGATAATGATATCAGATCTTTCTTCTTCTTTTTTTTCTATGTGTTTTTATAATATATAGTTAGTTTTTTAATTAAGGGTCATTAGGTCACCGCGGCCAATCCTAGTTTCTTGGTGCTGTCAACACCACAAAGAAAGACGTTGTGTTGAGTTTTAGTATCTACTCTGTTGCCTTCTCCCTAAGACGCACCGGAGGTATCATGTCATTCAATTTACTCAAGTGTAAAGCTACTATTGTAAATCACTTATTTGACAGACAGAGCAAAGCCTGCCGGATTGGCCAGTTATAACACAAAGTGTAATATATGTTCGGAAATTTATCTTAATAAAAATCTTAATAGATTGACATAATAGAAGGTATCATACACTCCTTGTGCACTCCTCTAGTCACCAAGTAATTGAACCTAAAAATGGTCATTTATCAACTCTAGACGGTGCAATAATTATGATAGCATTAATTACAAATGGATTTGAATGCATAAATGGAAAGGAACTATAATCAAAGCAAAATCCTTAAATCTAGAACTTTACGGACAACTTCAGATTTATGACAATATTTCAGAAAAACTGTCATGAACCAAAAGAAGAGAAAAGCAAGTAAATTATATAAAAATATATATAAAATATTAAATCTTTACATGTCAATAGTGAACAACTCAACTCACACTGATTCTTTGTTTAATGAAAGTAATTAAAATTTCATATGAAGTGATAAATCACAAACACACTTAAGCAGAATTGCTGTAGTGTAAGTTAATAAGATTAATTACGAACAAGTAGCAACAAAAAAAGTCAGAATGTTAACGGCAACAATAAAAAGATACATTACGTTTCCAGCATCAATGGAATATAAATTAAAAAATTTCATATTTAAGTACAGCACGATGAAAACATTGACTGCAACGCTAGGCAACTCGGCTAGTAGGTGAATTTATAATGAGATTTTTTACGTAATGACTTACTTGTTAAACAATAAATTTCTTACCGGTAGATAGATGGCACTACTGTCTTATAGAAGTGAAGGCATTCAAATATTCATAAGCGCCCACAGGCAGCGGCAAACTTCGACGTAAACTACTACCAGGCTACTGTGTACGTTAAAGTTTTCAACTTCTTAATTTTCGTAGTTCAATTAACTTTTAAATATGAGGAGAAAAGATAAAATACAAAAGTTGGAAAAGAAATCTAGAAAAGTAAATTGCGACTGGACTGTGTCTACGATTAATTGTAAAGGAGATAGGAGTACTACGAGCAACTATTTTTTTTATGTAGTTTGTGTATATTTGCGGTGCCCGGACATAACCCCCACGGACATAATCTCCAACACGATTTTGGGGCTTATGTCCGCCACGCTCTGCGGACATAACCCCCAATTTGCATGTGGGATTATGTCCGCGGGGCATAACGGACATAACACCCAAACTAATTTTGCGACTAAAAGTAATGAAAAAGGTTGATGAAGTTGATGATGGTCGGACGCCTCCCACCGCATTCGTCCCTCGCTACAATAGCAATAAATCGTTCTCTTCATATGTTGAAATACTAAAAACAACAACAAATTCGGTCATAATCCCCATTGGGGCTTATGTCCGCAGATTAGTGTGAAATTGGGGGTTATGTCCGACAAGTTGCCCGGACACAAGCCCCAAAATCGTTTTGGGGATTATGTCCGTGTGGGGTTTTGTCACGGTACCTATATTTGCAGGAGTTGTCTACATTTTGGTGGTTCTTGTTTTCATAATACAGTCTAACTTCTCTAAAACGAACTTCTCTATAGCGAATTTCTCTCTAAACGGATTTCAGTTTAAAACACAACATTTTCCAAACTTTTTTCGTACATTTTTACCTCTCTATATCGAATTTTCTCTTTAACGTCGAAATCGGCGATCCCCAGTAATTACGTTATAGAGAAGTTCGACTGTAGTTGTTTTATTTAAGAAGAGTGTGTTATTAGGCCACCCAGCCGGAACAACTAAGGAATCCATTGTGTTGAAAATTAGTAAATTCTGTTACCTACCTTCTAAGACGCATTCAACTACTTGAATTTTTCAGAAAACCGGTTTCCGATTTATTCGAAAAATGCCTTTTTCCAACAATTCGGTTTTCGAATACATGATTTACTAAAAAACCGGGTTAACCGGTTTCGTTTGGTTTTCCGGAAATTGTAAAATAGAACCAAATATGCAATTAAATATGAAAATATATGAATATCGATACATTCATCCATTTAATTTATATCCTGTCCATCCAACCAGAAGTTATTAGGAAATTTTAACTTAGTATATCACCCATGTTCTGGAAAACCATTCGGTTTAAAAACAGAGCAAAATCTGTAAAAAGGTATTACTTTTTAGTACATTTCTACCAATTTTGCTCTGTTTTTAAACCGTATTGTTTTCCAGAACATGGATGTATAAGTTTATATTACTCACAAACTTTGAATACGTTTCCTTACATTTTACAATTAGCATGGTTTAGAATTAAGGTACCAATTTGACCTTAGCATAGAATATAGAGGCACAAAGTTTTTCAAATGAATATCGACGGCTTCGCACTCATTTCAAAGTGAGATCCCAATCTATTTCAAAATTAGATCCAAACTGTAACTTGGTGATTTCCCAACTATTGTATGGTAATCATAACTTAAGCTCCTTTTTGCGATCGGACACTTAGTTTAGGAGATAACTGCATTTATCTAAATATGGGTGGCTTCCTAGCCATTACAAGATGAGTTCCCTACTATATCTTAGTGACATAGTCCTTTTTCACGATTGGATGGTTAGTTTAGGAGATAGTGACAATTGAAAGTTGTGTATATTAACACAGAAGCCATCCCACCCATTTCAAGATAAGAGGAAAAAGTCATCTAACAGCATTTTCCCAAAAAAATTAGTATTGCATAAAGAAATTTTAATGAAAGCATTCTTTGAGATTTGCCTGAAGAATATCGGATAAGCATTAACAACCTTCTTTGCAGATTTACATATAATTGTCCTAGCAATGTTCTTTGAAATACTGCTTTTCGCAAAACCGGTTAACCGACATCAAAAAACCGGTTAAACCGGGTATACGAAATTGGCATTTTTGAAGAAACCGGCATACGGTTTCGGAGAAAAAACCGGTTTTCTGTTTCGGTTTTGAACACTCTAGTGGTAGCATGCTATTTAGGTATGCTCGCAAGCCAGTATGCACAAAATTTCAAATGAGCTCTCGAGCTGGCTCCAGGCTCGTGAACCGAGTTTTGTACCAGAGTAATCTTTTGTACAAAAAAGTACTTTTCATGTACTTTTCGGTACGAAGTACTTTTTTTGTACCAAAGTACTTTTTTGCACTATAAAGTAAATTTTCTGTTGCAAAATGTACTTTTTGGTACCAGAGTACTTTTTATGTACTTTTCTATATAAATTACTTTTTTGTACCAAAAAGTACTTTTATTGGTCATAAAGTACATTTCTGTTCCACAAAGTACATTTTCATACCAGAGTACTTTTTAGTACGAAAAAATACTTTTAATGTACTTCAATGCCAGTAAATAAAATCCAAATGCAAGGAAATAACAAAAAGTACATTTATTGTACTTTTTGGTACAAAGTACTTTTTTTGGTACTTAAGTACTTTTTTTGGTACTAAAGTACTTTTTTGTACCAAAAAGTACTTTTATTGGCCCAAAAGCACAAAGTACTTTTTTTGTACCAGTTTTTTTTTTGTACCACAAAGTACTTTTAATGTACTTTTTAGTACAAATTACTTTTTTATTGTACCATAGTACTTTTTTTGTATAAAAAAATAAATTTTCTGTTGCACAAAATACTTTTTTTTGTACCAGAGAACTTTTAATGTATTTTTCGGTATAAATTACTTTTTTGTACCAAAAAGTACTTTTACTGGCCATAAACTACTTTTCGGTTCCACTTTTTTATACCAGAGTAATTTTTAGTACGAAAAAGTACTTTTAATGTAATTTTTGGCCCAAGAGGACTTTTCTCTTGCACCAAGTACCTTTTTTTGTTCCAGAGTACTTGTAATGTACTTTTCGGTATAAAGTACTTTTTTGTAACAAAAAGTACTTATCTGTTACAAAAAGTACTTTTATTGACCCAAAAAAAGGGAGAGTTTGTATGGGAGGTGAGAGTAGATTTGACCGATCGTTATCATTTCAATACTCAACCTCCGCATAGAGCAGAAAAGCTTTCATACAATATGTCAGCTTGATTGCTCTTAAATTACTACTGTAATCGCGGGGACTGACATACGGACACCCCAAAAAGAGGGATTTTGTATGGGAGGTGAGAGCAGTTTTTGACCGATCAGTTTCATCTTACTACTTAACCTTCGCTTAGTGTAGGAAAGCTTGCATACAAAATTTCTTGATTGCCCTTAAACTACAGCTGTAATCGTAGGAATAGACCCAAAAAATGGGGAGTTTGTATGGGATGTGGGAGTAGTTTTTGACCTATCGGGCTTATCTTAGAACTCAACCTCCATTTAGGGCAGCAAAGCTTGCATACAATATTTCGGCTTGATTTCTCTTAAATTACTATTGTAACCGCGGGGACTGACATACAAAAACTCCCACAAAAAGAGGGATTTTGTATGGGAGGTGAGAGTAGTTTTTGACCGATCGGTCTCATCTTACTACTCAACCTCCACTTGGTGTAGGGAAGCTTGCATACAAAATTTGCCTTGATTGCTTGATTGCCCTTAAACTACAACTGTAATCGTAGGGATACCCTAAATAGGGGGAGTTTGTATGGAAGGCGAGAGTAGTTTTTGACCGATCGGGCTCATCCTAGAACTCACCCTCCATTTAGGGCAGCAAAATTTGCGTACAATATTTCAGCTTGATTGCTCTTAAATTACTGCTGTAATCGCGGGGACTGACATACGGACACCCCCAAAGAGAGGAACTTTGTATGGGAGGTGGGAGTAGTTTTTACCGATCGGTCTCATCTTACCACCCAATCTCCGCTTAGTGTAGGGAAGCTCACATACAAAATTTCAGCTTGATTGCCCTTAAACTACGGCTGTAATAGCAGGGACAGACCCCAAAAATGGGGAGTTTGTATGGGAGGTGGGAGTAGTTTTTGACCGATCGGGCTCATCTTAGAACTTATCCTCCGCTTTGAAGATAAAAGCTTGCGTTCCAAATTTCAGCTCGATATCTCTTAAACTGCGGCTGTAATCGCGGGGACAGACGGACGGACAGACGGTCACCTTTAAATCGACTCAGATTTCGATGCTGATCATTTATATATATATACTAGTGGGCACGGCAATGCTTCGCTATTGCATATTAACTTGTAATATATTTCACATTTAGGTCTACAAAGTACTTTGAAAACGGTACTTAAGCTCGACAATAATATGTTGAGTTAATTAACTTATATAACTAATTTGAAGTAACTCCTTAACATGGAATTTAACCAATTACGTTTTATTGTTGTAAATGATAATAAAAAGTTCATCAGCAAAGTCATATCTATAGTACCGACATGTAGATTAAGTTTTTTATGTATGTAGGGCGAAAAACCACTTCTTCCACTAATCAGAAACTACATTCCGCTAAGGATCAAAATTTAATTTTTATTTTGATCTGTAGTAGCGGATACTAACTATCTCTTTGAACATAGTTCGCGCTGAGAAGCATAAAGATTTCAGGTTGAGATATATTTTTAGCAATTTTTCAGTTACGTCAGACCTACCATTCCGATGTTTGGAGACCAAGACGAAGAGAATAGTATATTTTTGACATTGTTTTGGATCCCGACCAATATTCTGAAAATTGATTATTAAAAACTTAATTTCCGTATGCCAACTCTCAGAGGCCATAACTTTTTAACCAATGCATAGATTTGCATTATTTAGTTTGCTGGGAAGTTAGTTTTACGCAGAAGATCTCCAAAAATATATATCTGAAGTTTTCGGTTTGTGCTCATTTAAAACCCAAAAAAAATTTCTATCTGAAATCTTCATGCTTCCCAACGCGAGCTAGGAATTGATTTTAGACACAAAGTTTTTTGGTGAAATATTCTTACAATTCATCGTAGATTCCGATTTTGGTTACGATTTTTGCGAATAAAAAAATTGGCCCATCTTTCTATTCATATCTCTAGGCCAATTGCAATTTACTGTGGAATTTTGACAGTTTTAACCGTTTGTTTTAAAAAGGGGTGTGCAATAGCCCACTTCCACCCTTACTGTAATTCATACTGCAACAACAATATATGTTACAAATCACATCTTCATACCTCTGATAGTTCATGGAATATAGTCTTTTTTACTTTAAACTTGTATGGGCGGTGCCACGCTTCTTTATCCAATCACAACTAACTACAGCCAGTGACTAACAACAGGTCATCAGTACCACTTTTTAAAATTATCGTATAAATCAGTATATTAGAAAAGCCGACAGAGCGATTTTTGAAAAGGGGGCGTGGCACCCCCACTTCCACCATGGCTGTAATTAATACTGCTCCAACAACATATATAACAAATCTCATCTGCATACCTCTGATAGTTCATAAGATATAGCAGTTTCGATTTTTACTTTGTATGGGCGGGGACTATCAACAGGTCAACAGTACCACTTGGTACAATTTTCGTATCAATCGTTCTATTAGAAAAACCGTTCGAGGGATTTTTTAAAAGAGGGCGTGGCCCTTTTAATTTTCAAGTTGTATGGGCGGTGCCACGCCCATTTATCCAATCACAACCAAATATAGTCAGGGACTACCAACAGGTCAACAGTACCACTTGGTAAAATTTTCGTATCTATCGGCCTATTAGAAAAGTCGTTAGATTGATTTTTTAAAAGAGGGCGTGGCACCGCCATCTTGCACCCTGTCTGTAATTCTAACTTTACGAACAACATATATACCAAATCTCATCTTCATACCTCTTAAAGTTCATAAAACATAGCCTGTTTAATTTTCAAATTGTATGGGCGGTGCCACGCCCCTTTATCCAATTACAACGAAATGTAGTCAGGAACTATCTACAGGTCAACAGTACCTCATGGTAAAATTTTTGTATCAATCGATCTATTAGAAAAGCCGTTAGAGAGATTTTTGAAAAGGGGGCGTGGCACCGCCCACTTCCATCCTGGCTGTAATTAATACTGCTCAAACAGCATATATACCAAATCTTTACTTCATACCTCTGATAGTTCACGAAATATAGGCTTTTTAATTTTCAAGTTGTATGGGCGGTGCCACGCCCCTTTATCCAATAACAACCAAATGTAGTCAGGAACTATCTAGAGGTCAACAGTACCTCATGGTAAAATTTTTGTATCAATCGGTCTATTAGAAAAGCCGTCTGAGCGATATTTGAAAAAAGGGGCGAGGCGCCGCCCACATTTTGAAAAAGCTATCCTATCTTTCAAGTTGGATCAAACCGAACACGGTGTGCAAATTTTATTCAAATCAGTTAAGTAGTTTAGGAGTTCATCGCGGACCAACAACGTGACACGTAATTTATATATATTAAGATTGTCATACCTACCACGCCTCCTTATGGGCGTTACAAATGGAAGAACAAAATGAATATACCCTTCACTCCGTTCATGCGCATGGTGAAGGGTATAAACAATGTAGACACGAATTAAAGATAATTTTGTTGACGAGTTTCAGTTTCTTTTTTTAATTGAATATGGTGAACCGTTTTCAAGTTATTTAAATATTTGTAGTGGAGGTGCCTTAGTTTTGGACATAACGGTATATCGCGAAAAGTCGAGCTGATACAAAAAAACCAAGTGCAGATTTGGATTCAGCGTCCCAAATTACCTTTAAAACAATATTCAGTTCTAAAACAACAAATACATTGTTCCCTTGTGTAATTGATTATTTCGTACATTTTCCACATGAACTATTTTTGTTTCATCAACAAAGAAAGCGAGATAACAACCACTTCCGTTTTCCTGTTCTTCATTGTTCATCAAGTTATCCCAATATGGACTCGTTGGTTATAAATAACAAACTCTGACAGTTGAAGCAGCATTAATTAAGCCAGTTTTTCTCTATTGTTACTTTATATACATTTCCTTTTCTCTTTGTGTTATACATATACATATATTTATTTATTTACATTTCCGTTTATAATAAATGAAACCATGAGTTTCGGTTAACTACTCCTGACTTTTGCGCTATGATTGAATGTGACTCAAAGGGCACTCTAATGATGACGCATTAATTATTAACGATAAAAACCCTTAATAGAAATCCTTAATGTATTAATCACAATGAAGGCGAACCTAAGACATAATGAATAGCGATGGCAGAAGACTACCACAATGACTTTGTGTGTAGGAGGGGTAGAGATATGAAAAACACGAAAAGAAACCAATACATTTGTGAAAAGTACTGAAGTTGACATAAAATGAAAGTTAGAAGTAAGTAATAATGATTGGAATTTCAAGTCATTGATAAATCCTAAGATGATGAGTTATGACCAAAAAAATTTTAATATTAACTAAGGCATTACGTTCAGGGTAAATAAATTGTTTTTATATTTTGTTTTTCAAATTAAGTTATTTCAATCTGTCAATATTCGTAATGTCATTGAGAATTTAAAGTAGCAAAAAAACAAAATAAAAACATATGCTAAGACCGCCCTACTACGCATTAAAGTCATGCTATTATTTCCAGGATTTCTACGAGAGCTTCCTCTTATAATGAATGCCACGTATAGGCGTATTAAATAACACAAATACAGACATTATCATTAAGAATGTGTACATACAGATGTATTGTTCACATGGTAGCTGGTATTAGCAAGGGAGGTGGAACGTGTGATGTGATGTGTGCTACATTACAGATTCCTACGCTTACTACGCAACATAATATATGTATTTTTATGCTACTTGTATACCAAACCAGTACAGAAATTTCAGTCAAGTAAACTGACTGATAAATACCATCACCCAATATTGAAATGAATAGATTTTTAATTAAAATAAAATTACTTCCCCTGCTTGTGGTGCAAAATCGTCCAAAACTTTACTTATTTGTGTAGGTGCCGGTTTGGAATTTATGTGAGAAATATTAATTTTTCAAAAAAATTTAATTTCGATAGGGGGTACCAAAAGGGGTGAACCGATACAGTCCTTATTTATTCCTGACTCAAATTTTCATACGTACAACTTACGAATAATCTGACAAATTCAGTGCACTTACAAAAAAAGATATGTATGTAAGGCTATGGGGATGAGTTCGGTCCTTTGTATGGGAGGTACCAGAAGGGGTGTGTCAAATAGTTAGGTTTTCTGGGGTTTCGCCTCCTATCACAATATTAACTCCTATCACAATATAACCTCCTATCACAATATAACCTCCTATCACAATATTAACCGACTAATTTTCATTACACCTCAAATGTCCGTTTGGAAGTTATGGTAGAATTATTAATTTTCCAAAAATAGGTAATTTTGTATGGGAGGTACCAGAAGGGTTGACCCGATATAGTCCATATTCACTCCTGATTCATATTTTCATAAGCGTACAAATTACTCATAATTTGACTGAATTCAGTGTACTTAAAAAAAAGATATGTTTGTAAGACTATGGGGGTGAGTTCGGTCATTTGTATGGGAGGTATCAGAAGGGGTATGTCAAATAGTTAGGTTTCCTGGGGTTTTGCCTCCTATAATAACATAAATTAATCGACTAATTTGCATTACCTCCCAAGAGTCGGTTTGGAAGTTATAGGAGAAATTTTATTTTCCAAAAATAGGTAATTTTGTATGGGAGGTACTAGAAGGCGTAAACCGATATAGTCCATATTCATTCTTATTTTCCTAGGGGAACATCATACTCAAAATTTGAGTAAATAAAGTTTACTTACAAAACAGATATGTATGTAAAACTATAATGGTCAATTAGGTCATTTGTATGGGAGGTACCAGAAGGGGCATTGCAAAGTTTTCGGTTTTCTTAGGATTTGTCTACTTTTGCAAGATAAATAAACTGAACAAATTTAAATATCCTACGATCTTCCGTTTGGAAGTTATGAAAGAAATATAAATTATCCAAAAATAAGTAATTTAGCATGGCAGGTACCAGAAGGGGTGGGGCTATTTTGCCCATTTACAATCCCATAAGTTCGTTTTCAAAATATTAATACTGGTAAATTTTCATACCGATCCGTTAAGGTTTTCTCGAGTTATCCTGCTGACCAGCCATCCAGCCAGCCAGACAGACGGACATAGCTCAATCATCTTAAAAAGTCCTGAAACGAATTTGGTCTTAAGATACTTGGGGTCTAACTCGTCTCCTTTAATGCGTTACACTTTTCTTCGTATCAAATGATATATACCCTCATTCCTAAGGGCGATGGTATAAAAATAGATTAACACTCCGTTAACATCTTTGTCATCACAAACCATAACATGAATTATAGAGGTTTATACTTTAAATCGATATCAACAGATTGTCGTATATATAATTTATATTTGGTTTTTTAAATACACTGTTTTAAAGGACTTAACAAGGACACTGTGTTATTTTACATTACATGCATATTACTTACTTACTTACTTAATTTCCCTTTGCACCCCATGAATGAGGTATGGGAAAGCTTCTCGCGTTGTTGTGAATTAACACGCTTTCTATTTTTAGATTCACAACTAACGGCACCTACTTGTTTATCGACGAATGCGAACGTCACTGTTTGAGAAGCTCTTACTAGACACGACGATTGAATCGACGCTTAAATACTGCGAAGTTGCTGTCAACAACATTCGAGGGGAGCCGACAATGAAAGAAAATGCATGCATGTTAAGCTGTGGAAATTTTTGAATGGAAAAGGTTCACATTGAAAATGAATATGGGTCAAGACCATAGGTAACTTTATGATACTTTCGATTAAGTATACATTTTGTAATCCCTACAAATTCTCCCGATTTTTTAAATACATATCTACAGTAAGTTATGTTGTTTTCTTTTAGTTAAGTAGAAAGAATGGATAGATTCATCATTCATTTTAGTGAATTGTAATCTTCTTCTAACTTGGCGGCTGCAACAGATTGTCGCACGATCGTTATAATTCTGAGCAATTCGTCATATTAAGTTTGCATTATAAGCCTGTATGTACGTCAAATTGACATAGAATAACACAGAGATATCCCAACTTAAATTTTTAAAAGATAAGGTCAAAATCAAGAGATATTCCATTTTTAAGTATGTATTGTCTCTCAAGCAATTTGTTGATGTTTTAAGGAAATACATTAATCAAATGGAGTATACCACTGTATTCTACGGTCCAAAATTAAGTTTGGGTATCTCGGTGTCATTTCAAAAGTTAACATTAGATCTACAGTGTAATTAACATCATCCATCCAACGATGTTTTGCCCGCCCTCTACTGGGGTGCCCCTCAAGTATTTTGCAAGATTATTTTCAATAAAAGTGGTTAAGGTAACTAACCATAACAAACTATCGCCCTGCCTGAAGCCTCGATCGTGTCGGATAGTTGCATCTCGCAAGCCGTATCAGTTTAGCAGTGCTACCAACGCCACTAAGAGAGCTGTTGTATTGAGCTTCAGTAACTCATATTTCATACTCCTTAAGAAGCATCGGTGGTAGCGTGCAACTTATTTCTCAAATTTGCTGCAACTGAACTGATATCCATTGAGTCCACTGAGTAGTGGCATTGTTTGCGAAATACATGATTTATCGGACGTTGAAAGCTGCTAGGGGATCTTCGCAGAGAGTTTCTGTTTATCCTCCAGTATTTAAAGGTTAGTACACAAAAATTAGAAAATCGCCCATTCCCTATATTTACTAAAAACAGTGTATGGAAGTGAAGCGAGAACTCAAGAATGCCAAAAATACTTTTTATGCTAGGCGTAAATATAATGAGCTAAACTCGAGACGGAAGTACAAACGGGTTATAGTGCGATGGTAGGTAGTTAGGATGTTTTTCCAATAATAATTCCTGCGAACAACTTATGAAAGACTAGTGCTTCGCTATTGCATAATTGATTAATATTATAAAATTAACTTATTATAATACACAAATATCAATAAAAATTGGCTCACAGTTATAAAAGCTGTGCATTTGCCACTTTAAAACATAATTTCGCAACGTTTCCTTAAGTCGATAATAATATGTTTGGCTTGCTTTCATAATGGGATAATTTTAACCGCTGATCTTATGCCCTCGATAAACAATTTGTTTCCCAAGTAGCAGTTCAATAAACAACGTTTTATTGTGCCGAATGTTATATCTTACTATGACCTTCCGCCCGCTGATCGAGTACTATCTTTACACCAAATTTCATGTCTCTGGGATAATAATATTAAAATTGTCGTCTGCAATATTGTAATTGTTATGCCGAATACTATTTGTGTACCAAATTTTATATTTCTAGGGCTAAGTTTCGATTTAAGCATGCCCTCTCCGCTCACTGATTGAAGTTTTGTAATTGTTGCGCATCGTATTATCTATTTATTGTGTTGCATCTCTAGAGGGCTAAAATACAAATAAAATTTTCTATGTGTGTATCAAATGTTATCTTTTTAGGGCTTAAATACAGTTTCGCCACGCCCTCCACCCACTGGTTAAAAATAAAAATTTGGTCGGAAAATGTCTCTCATTGGGCCCAAATTAAAATTTAGTCTGCATATTCAAATTCGTGTTGTCGAATAGTATCTGGGTATCAAATTGTATCTCTCAAGCTCTAAAAAAAGTTTTGGCACGCCCACTATGCCCATTGGATCCAAAAATAAAATTTTGTCTGCATATTCATATTCTTATTGTCGAGTACTATCTGGGTATCAAATTTTATCTCTTTAGCCTTAAAAAAATGGTTTTGCCACGCCCACTCCGCCCATTGGGTCCAAAATTAAAATTTCGTCTGCATATTCATATTCGTGTTGTCGTGTACTATCTGGGTATCAAATTGTATCTCTCCACTCCGCCAATTGGGTCAACAATTAAAAATTCGTCTGCATATTCATATTCGTGTTGTCGAGAACTATCTGGGTATCAAATTATATCTCCCTAACTCAAAAAAAGTTTTGTCACAACCATTATGCCCATTGTATCCAAAAATAAAATTTCGTCTGTATATTATTATTCGTGTTGTCGAGTACTATCTGGGTATCAAATTTTACCTCTCTAGCTCTGAAAAAAAGTTTTGTAACGCCCATTGGGTCAACAATTTTAATTTCGTCTGCATATTCATATTCGCGTTGTCGAGTACTATCTGGGTATCAAATTTTAACTCTCTAGCTCTACAAAAAAGTTTTGCCACTCTCACTCCGCCCTTTGGGTCTAAAATTAAAATTTCGTCTGCATATTCATATTCGCGTTGTCGAGTACTATCTGGGTATCAAATTTTAACTCTCTAGCTCTAAAAAAAAAAGTTTTGCCACTCCCACTCCGCCCAGGTCAAAACTTAATATTTCGTCTGCATGTTCATATTCGTGTTGGCAAGTACTATCTGGGTGTCAAATATTATCTCTATAGCTCTATAAAAAAGTTTTGCCACTCCCACTCCGCCCATTGGGTCTGAAATTAAAATTTCGTCTGCATATTCATATTCGTGTTGTCAAGTACTATCTGTGTATCAAATTTTATTTCCCTAGCTTCAAAAAAAAAGTTTTGCCACGCCCACTCCGCCTAGGGGGTCAAATAAAAACGCGGATGCATTGAATTTTCATTCTTCCTTACGCCTTCTTATAAATATATTTCCCAACATAGGTTACGAAAGTGTCGGCAGTAGAATAATAATTGTTTAGATATTAGGCATATGGATAGGTGATGGCTACATCTTTCCCACGTGCGTGGGAAATATTGGTATTACTATGACAATAAAGCAGTTTATATGAATTAAAGCCGAAGAAGGTTTTATTGCCTTACCAATTGATTTAAAATAGGCGGCGGACAAACTATGGTTGGTATTAAACTAATATATCAAACTTGATTGCAGCTTAGTGGTCTTAAAATCAAACACCGACACCACGAAACACAAGCTAGACTAATCCACACGCCGCCATAAAATTCACAGTGAACCATTTGCAGCAGCCACTTATTAATCCATGAGAAGCAAAATATTTGTTTATAGTGCATACAAGTGCACACGAAAACGATGAATATTGTGAGTATACTTCACTATTGTCGTTGTCAACACACGCGTGTCTGTTTGTATTTGATGAATGCATGCGAGTGTTAAAGTGAGATAAATTTCAAATATATCAACAACATGATTTGTAAGTTAAGAAGCCAACCAAGTAAATGCAAACTCAATGGATGACATAAATCTTTACCAGTTTGAACTAATCGAGCTGAAGTGGGAATCTTGCAGGGATATCTCTGCCTGAAGAAATAACAGCCAACCATAAGAATATTAATTAAATTAATTTATAAGGATTTAATTACTGACCAAGACAAGCAATGACATATTTCTTAATGTGTTTAGCTCTAAGAAGAGGCTAATGTGGTTGCTGTCGAAGGCACGCAGATTAATTAATGAGATCTGCATAGATCCTAAATCGTCGCATGAGGAATTATATGTATTAACAATTTATGAAAAACGTTGGTTGAGAAAACATAAGTCATGTGTACAGAAATTGTATAGGGGAAAAACACTGACATTAATATTAAGGAATAAATATGAATAAACTGTTTTGTTTGAGGATGAAAAGGCTACATTGATTTTAATAATGGAGGAGGTACTTTTTAAAACTTTTCTATTCCACTTTTGACAGAACTTGGTTTTTTTTTGGTTTTGGTAACACTGAATTGAAAAATCAGCGAAAATAAAATTGTGTGTAATTTGCATAATTACACCAGAAAAGGAATAAATGACATGATTTCATCAAAAGTAGATTATTTTACTTCAAAATAACATTACCTTTTCAAATATACATTTTTAGAACAAACTAGTGGGCCCGGCAATGCTTCGCTATTGCATATTAACTTGTAATATACTTCACATTTAGGTCTACAAAGTACTTTCAAAACGGTACTTAAGCTCGACAATAATATGTTGAGTTTATAATTTTTTGTAACTAATTTCAAGTAACTCCTTAACATGGAAGTTAAGTAATTAACTTTTATTGTTTTAAATTCTAAATATGATAGGCTCTATGACGATAGTAAAAAGTTCATCATCAAAGTCGTATCTACAGTTTCGTCATGTAGATTAAGTTTTGTCTGTATGTAGGGAGAAAAAACACTTCTTTCACAAATCGAAAACAGAAATTCCTCTAAAGATCAATATTAAATTTTTATATTTATCTGTAGTAGCGGGAACCGTCTGTATACTAACTATGTCTTTGGGCGTAAACATCACTTTTGTTATGCCTTCTCCTCTTATTGACCGCAAATGAAAATTTTGTTTGAAGCTTCATGCCTTTAGCCATAAAAACCTCCTAAACCTTCCATATATCCTGTTCATTAGGGCGGATCAATATTTTCGATCGGAATCCACGATCATCAATACCTAGTTCGCGCTGAGAAGCATGAAGATTTCAGGTAGACATATTTTTTTAACAATGAGCAACTATTGAAACCTTCAGACCTATAGGCCCCGGCTGTAATTTTTACCTACTATTCCGATGGTGGGAGACCAAGACGAAGAGAGTGGTATATTTTTGACATTGTTTTCTGTATGCCAACACTCAGAGACCATAATTTTTTAACCAATACATAGATTTACTTCTGTAATACTTCATTTAGTTTGTTTGGAAGTTAGTTTTACGCAAGACTTTTCGTTTTGTGCTCATTTAAAAACAAAAAAAATTCTATCTGAAATATTTCTGCTTATTAGCGCAAGCTAGGAATTGATTTTAGACACAAAATTTATTGGTGAAATTTTCTAACAATTCATCGTAGATTCCGATTTTGGTTACGATTTTTGCAAATTAAAAAATAGCCCACCTTACTATTTATATCTCTAGGCGAACTGCAATATACTGTGGAATTTTGACAGTTATAACTACTTATTTTAAAAGGGGTGTGGAACAGCCCACTTCCACTCTTACTGTAATTCATACTGCAACAATAACATATGTAACAAATTACATCTTCATACCTCTGAGATATAGCCCTTCTGCTTGTCAAGTTGTATGGGCGGTGCCACGCCCCTTTAACCAATCACAACCTATTATAGCCAGGGACTATCAACAGGTCAACAGTACCACTTGGTAAAGTTTTCGTATCAATCGGCCTATTAGATAAGCCGTTAGAGCGATTTTTGAAAAGGGGGCGTGGCACCGCCCACTTTCACCTTGGCTGAAATTAATACTGCTCCAACAACATATATACCAAATCTCATCTTCATACCTCTGATAGTTCATGAGATATAGCCCTTTTGATTTTCAAGTTGTATGGGCGGTGCCACGCCCCTTTGTCCAATTGGACCGAATTGTAAATCTAAACCATCCGGGGCACCAACCAAACGCATGCAAATCGGTCCAGCCGTTTAAGAGGAGTTCAGTCACAACACACGTACGGTAGAATTTTATATATAAATATATGATCAATGTGATTAATCCAGAAGTTTATATAGAATTCTTTTGTAGAAGCATTTGTCACTGATCCAATTCTCAAGGAGAATGTTTAGGAGTAACGTTTAAATTTAGTTTGTTTTATTAAGTTTTTCTAAGCGCTACGTTTTTTATAAGTGTATGTTAATTTTTTGAAGAGAAAACTACCGGTAAATTAAAATTACCGGTGACCAGTTTCTACTTATTACAAACTTAATGCCCCAAAAGACTTTTTGCCTTTCGTATTATTTGCGTACAGAGATCGCTGGTCTTGCAAAACTTTAATCTATCAAAAATCACGCTATCGTCGAGATAGACCTATATCCTAAAATTTCCTGAATCGGTGGTAAGTACATGATAGTATCGTGTATATAATACATTGCTCAATTTTCAATCACAAATTATGTGGAATACTTACATACATAGAATTACAGAATAGCCCAATGTACTACGTTATAATGTCTGCCCTTTATTATCCCGGGATTCTAAGTGTGTTCGTCCGAAAAACAATGTGTGACATGTAAGGTTCTTATTTCTTTGGTTTTTTCTTAGATAAAATTGCAAAAAAAAATCAACAGCCATTTATTGTGGCTTCAAAAAAAAAAAATTTAATACAAGTTAGTTTCCTTTGTCTACAATTACATTCAAAACAGAGTGAAAACCATTTCTAAAACTTTAACCATCAAGTTGAGCAACCTAAATGTCAAATAAGTCTAATTCTGAAAGATACCGCCCTTCGGAAATATGTAGTAATAAAAACTAATAAAGTTTTTATCAAAAGGAAGTAAGTAGCACAGCAATATTGGTAAGTCTATGCCACATAAATTACTTTTTTCATTCTTCAACTGTCTCACATTTTCCACACACTATATTAAAGTTTCAGGATGTGATATAACTTTGTTGTTTTGTCTGCTGTTGATTTGACATCATGTTGATGACATTCTGGATTCTGTGTGTGTGTGTTTTTTTGTGTTTTGCAGAGGGAGTGAGTGACAGACATGTCATCACTTCACTTGTGGCTTAGGGTGTTTGCTCCACCACAGTCTGCTGTAGAGTAGAAGACAAACTCGTGAAATAATGCATTTTTAATGAGATGCTTTTGTTAGTCTAGTCAATTTCTCCCCCTTTCTCCCCTTTTTTTGTAGAACTTTTGCAAATTGTTGCTGTGATGTAAATTAAGTAGAGAGGAAGATTTTTGCGAATATCAGACAAGTGATTAATAGTTTGACTTTGAATAGTTTTTACTTGAGTAATCTACAGGTTTAGTGTATGTTAATCTAAATTAATTGTCTAAGGCACTAGGGTGGGTGGACAAAATGTTGACGCCAGGTGTTAAAAATTTGCTACGCTGTAAAGTTAATAACCACTATCAGTAGAGACCGAGCAACTGTCTTAAACAGTAAAATTTGAAAGGAATAGACAACTTGAAAGAATAAAAAAATTTATGAAATACGATATTTTATTCTAGATCTATGTTGACACATAATATGTATTTGTGATGCAAAACAAAAAATGTATTCTTTTAGCTGAAATTTATATTAAATCTGAATGCTGTTACTATATACGTTTACACACAATTTGTTAAGCAATATACTTTGCTGCGCTACAAATCTTATCAGTTTGTTTTTATATTTTGTTATCAAGTTCAAGTCAAATTCCTTTCACATACTATACGGTACAACATTTTTCAGCTCATTGATTTGGGACTCAATTCTGAAAACTACACGTGAAAGTAACCCCAAAAAGATGAAGTTCTGCATCATTCGTATTATCAAGTTATATGCAATAATGATTTAATACTTACTTACTTACTTACTTAGCTGGCACTTCTATGCAATTCCAGTGGATTATATACCGCACGTAGAAAAATATTATAAGCGCCTCGATCTTCTGCGCTTCTTCTCCAGTTAGTCACACCGAGTTCTGTAAGGTTCTCGCTTGTGTCATAACCCAGGATTCTGAGCCATACATTAGGACAGGTAGAACCAGTATCTGGTATAGCTGGAGTTTTGTTCGTCGAGAGAGGGTTCTGTCATTGAATCGCTTGCTTAGTCCGTAGTAGCATTTATTTGCAAGCAGTATTCTTCTTCGGATTTCTAGGCTGACATTATTTTCTTTGTTGATGGCGGAGCCTAGGTAAACAAAATTATCTACCACCTTGAAATTATAGTTGTCAACGTTCACGCAGTTTCCAAACGAGTAGATTCTTTGTTCGTTGCAACTAATAACTTCGTTTTGTCCTCGTTCACCGTTAGGCCCATTTTCGCTGATTCCTTCTGTATACCTGAGAATGCTGCAGTCACATCCCGCAGTTTTCGACCGATGATGTCTACGTCATCAACGTACGCGAGTAGCATGTGGCTTTTGCTGAATATAGTGCCACTCCTGTTTACTGCAGCTTTTCTCATTATCATCTCCATCACAATGTTGAAGAGATCGCACGATAGGCCGTCGCCTTGTTTTAGGCCTCGTCTGGTATAGAATGGCTCCGTAAGGTCCTTGCCAATCTTCACTGAAGACTTCGTGTCAGTCAGCGTCATTCCGCAAAGACGTATCAGCTTCGCTGGAATACCAAACTCAGCCATGGCTTCAAGTAATTTCTGCCGTATCGGGCTGTCAAAGGCAGCTTTATAGTCGACAAAAAGATGGTACGTGTCGATCTGTTTCTCTTGGGTCTTTTCCAGGATTTGCCAAAGTGTGAAAATCTGGTCAGTTGTTGATTTTCCAGGTCTAAAGCCACACTGATAAGGCCCGATCAGGTTGGATAACACTGGCTTTAGTCTTTCACATAGCACACTCGACAGGACCTTATATGCGATGGGTAAAAGGCTGATCCCACGGTAGTTGAAGCACACACTTGGATCCCCTTTTTTCAGCACAGGACATAATACGTTTACATTCCAAACGTCGGGCATGCACTCTTTAAGTTAAACCGTGCGCAGGAGCTGGTGCATGCTCGTTATCAGCTCCTCGCCACCGGACTTAAAGAGCTCTGCGGGCAGACCGGCTGCTTTGTTGTTTTTCAGCCGCCATATTGCTCTTCTTACCTCGGCTTGACTTGGTGGTGGGCAATCTAAGCCATCGTCGACAATTGGCGTGATAACTTCACGTGCGCTGCCTTCTGGAACAGCAGTTGCTGGAAGTGTTCTCTCCATATGTGCAGCACACTTTGCGTATCCGTGACCAGATTTCCATAACTGTCCTTACAGGTGGGGAGGCCATTACCGTATCCATTTGATCTTACTTTCTTTTTTTTTCGCCTAAATAGCTGTCTCGCCCGTTTTGCTTTCTCCTTATGCCGTTCCTTAACAGCACGGGTTGCAATTGGCTGTAGCGTTGCCCTATAAGCAGCATCCTGTTCCTCAGACGCTATGCGACATTCTTCATCGTACCAGGATTCGTCTGAGCGCCGCTTTTCATATCCTAGCACGGTTGTTGCGGCGGTTGCCATGGAATGCGCAATATGCTGCCACTGTGTATCGGGAACGTCAGAAGTAGAGGCGTTGTGTCGTAAAAGTTGGGAGAGCTGGTTCTGGGGTTTGCAGCTTCGCGATGTCCAGCTTTCTTTGTGTTTGGTTACGTGAGTTTTTCGCTCTGCTCAATCTTGTGCGCACCTTGGCTGCAAACAGGTAATGATCCGAGCCAATATTAGCACCACGGATCACATGCACGTCCATGACACTAGATGCATGCTTGCCATCAATTACCACATGATCAATTTGATTTTTGGTGTTTTGATCGGGGGATAGCCAAGTTGCCTTGTGGATATCTTTGTGCTGGAATCTGGTTCCACTCACTACCATGTTCCTTCCCGCTGCGAAGCTATCCAGCCTAAACCCGTTGTCTGACGTGTCGGTATGCAGGCTGAATTTACCGATCGATGGACCAAGAACATCTTCCCTTCCTATTTTTGCATTAAAGTCTCCCAGAACAATTTTAATGTCGTGGCCAGGGCAGCGGTCGTATGTTTCCTCTAGGCGCTCGTAAAATGCATCTTTAATCCCATCGTCTTTATCTTCTGTCGGGGCGTGTACACAAATCAGCGTGGTGTAAAAATATTTCGCCCGGATGCGAATGGTGGCTATTCGGTCACTTACAGAGTTAAACCGCGAGACCAGGTGTCGAAGTCTCTTGCCGACTATGAAACCACATCCAAATTCGTGTCTTTCTGCATGGCTGCTGTAAAAGATGTCACAGTTCTTTCGTCGTGTACATCCCTGTCCCGTCCATCTCATTTCCTGTATGGCGGTGATGTCAGCCTTGTATTTGTCGAGGACATCCGCCAGTTGGATAGAGGCACCATCTCTGTAAAGAGTTCGTATAGGGGAATTTGTCATGTTTAGGGCTCTTTTGTTTGACATAACTCGAGAACTTCTGATTTAAATTTAAAAAAAAATAAGAATTACAATTTCTTTAATCCGTTCATATAACGTTTCCCTACATAAGCAACAGTTTCACTTTTTCATTCATCAACTGATTTTGAACTGGTTTTATTTTCTATCAGTTACAATGAAACTGTTGTACTCCGTGGCGTATGATTTACGTGGAATATTATTTATGATAATCATACGCCACCATAAAGTATTTATGTTTTGTCAAACAAAAGAGTCTAAATCGTGGCAAATTCCCCTATACGATACTTACTAACTCAAATCAAATCATGGGGAAATTATAATGTAATTGAGGGAGCTGGATTCATACAAACTTCTTTATACCAAAAAAAAAAACAAAAAAAAACCAGTAAAGTTAAAAATATATGTAACTTTTATAATTTAGCAGCTATAATAAAGCTATAAAAAATTTTTAAGAATATTAAAAACATTTCTGTTTTCTTTTAATTGCAAGTATGTACTAAAAATCGAGCACTATTAAGATAAGTATTTATATTTATATTATAAATAAAATTTTAAATATTCATTTGCAATACGTATTTCTGTTTAAATTACAACCATAAAAAAGTTGTTTTATATTTCGGTGTAGCTGGGATAATATTTTCGGTAACATTGTTAACATAGAAAAAAGGCAAGTTTACCAAAAATAAATAGAAGCCTGAGATTCGGGACCGGACGTATTTCCCGCATAGGAGATCTCCCTCTTACTATCTTACCTATGTAATCATTTGACGTTTTATACAAAAAATACTTTGGAGTGTTCAATTATTCATCTTTTAGAAATCTAAACAGCATACGTTCTGCAAATGGTTCTCTATCCAGCAAAAAAAAAATTGATTACCTAGAACTAATAACAAAGAGATATACTGATCCGGAAGTATTTCGGATTTTGGTGATTCATCAATTTAACATTGGGCTGTCATAGGAGAGAAGAAAAAATATATAAAACTAGCTGACCCGGCAAACGTTGTTCTGCCATACAACTTCGGTCCCGGCAAACTTCATCTCGCTCCTAAGGTAACGAATTCATATAAGCTTCAGGGGTATAGTAAACCACAGTTTGTTCAAGTTTTAATGTGATTTATTTAAATTTAATCGAAATTAGTGAAGAGCGATCTGACTAACAATATTTTTTGATTTGTTTTCCGGCGTAAAAACAAACAATGAAGACGGTTTGCCAATATGCGAACAGACAACGTACGGCTGATATTGTTAAAAGCAGGGAAATTCGAGATTGATCCCACAAACTTTCAATAATGGGTTTTGCGATTTATTGATTATCATCGCAAAAGCCAGTAGAATGGGGAGTTGAATTCGCTTGAATTGGGAAGGGAAGATCGGTTAGAATAATAGGAATTTGTGGAATAAGGATTTCCTCTCCTTGGAATTTGTCCCTGATGAACATCGCTATAATCACAATGATGATCAGTTTCTTGACAGACAATTGCGTACCGTTGCACAATTTAAGATGATTCAGATTCCGCAACATTGTTATGATCGATCCCACTGTCAGCTGAAAATTATGCGGCGGAGTTCCTGACACATCTAAGAAATTCAAAAATTCTGTTGGATCTATTGGTCGCCTCATTCTCGTTGGTCACACTTCCAACGGATTTGTATGAATGCAGTTCTCCATCGATTCGACTTTGAATAATAACATTCAAGCTATCGACGACCTTATTCTTCGCTGCTAGTATGGCCCGTTCTAAAATTTTATAATTTTTTGTAATGCCGGGGCAAACTTTGGTGATGAGTTCCTCTTTTGACGGTTTAAACTCGAAAAAATTTGCCGAGAACGTCATCAATCCAGTTGAAACATCAACAGGAATTTGGCCATTACCAAGTGCCAGTAGCTGTCTTGAAAGTTCAGTAACGCAAAGATGACGATTTCAGGCATGCGTTTATTTCATAAGCAGCAGTAGATTTTGGGATGACAGGAAGCGTTTGACGATAATACCATAGCCAACCAAATCATCTCGAATCACCTCGTAAATCCTTAATCGTTCGGTCAACTGTCTTCAAAACTTGTTTATGTGCCTTCGAGCATTCATCCTAAGTGATGATTTTGCATTCTCGCAACAATTTCGCTGCATGTTGGCTTGTAAACCGTGAGAAGATTCCTCAGCAGCTTCAAAGCGGATAGTACAGGTCGCCGCCTTTCAACAATGTGGCAGAAATACCAGCGGATGCAACAGCTAACGAAATTTGCGATCTTGACCAAATGTTGCCAGAATCAAAGAAATGACGAATGTTTTGCCTGGGGGAGCATCAAGAATGTAAATGCCTCCCGTTCCATCGTCAACAACCTCCATCAGCGAATCGTACACGTTCGTTTGCTCGGCATTCAATGGCGGCACATTTTTTCGGACTCTTTCAGTCAGCTCATCTCGATCAATGCTTGATCTCGTTGCAATTCGCATCATGCATCGTGCATCGAACGATTTGACGCTGGTATTCCAATTTCGACAGTAGACTGCCGCACATGAGCACACACATGTCTTCGATCGATAGTTAATTTCAAGATCGAAATTGAAACTTAAATGGAGAAAGAAAAATAAGTGATGACTTGTAAACAAACCTTTTGTTCTATTGACTGTTTTTAAATTGAGGTGATAGCCATCCTCTCTACGACAGAACATCAACGGGTATTGAAGTGCATCATATGACCGATGAGTCATGCCTCAGTTGTCTACCATCCCGAGGCTTGAGAAAAATATCGCGTGACTCCACATTCTTATTAACAATCACCACTGCGACTTTATTTAAAGTGGGAGCATTGTTATGTCCTGCATGGCAACCAGAGGGTCGTTTGTCTGCTCTGATAATGATTTTGTGGTCGTCGGAATGCATTGTGTTCAATGCGGTTTTGAACAATCGGACCAGTGCGTTATTCTCATGTAGAAGATTTTGAAATTGTTTGATCCTTTCGTGTTTAATCTTTTTACATAATTATCCCAAATTTTCCAAGCATCATAATGAATTTTCCACCTTCACGTCGACAGAAATCATTAAATCAAGCGATATAGTGCAAAATTTCGTCGAAAAAACTATATTTTTCGAGTTTTTGCGTAATATTTCGGGGTTTCCAGCAAGAATTTTTCTATTATCCGAAATATTACACATTAACATCTTCCAAAACTATCAATCATACGATAAAATTCAAAATTTCGTCTAAAAAAAATTAAATCTGTTGGCATTTTTCCATAATTTTTCGACAAAAATTTTCTATTTTTCCATTCGCACTAAATTTAAACAAAAATTCAATTTTCGATTTTTATCAAATCAAGCGATACAATGCAAAATGTTGCAGAAAAAATCCAAGTTATTCCGGAATTTTCCGAGTTTTCCACCAAAAATTTGTCTATTTTTCCATTCGAAAAGTCATTTTGAAATAATTATCCGAAATTTTTCACAGTTCTATCGTCCAAATTTATTTAATCATACTATAAAATGCAAAATTTCGTCGAAAAAACAAATTCAAACTTTTTGAATTTTTCCGGAATTTTCCACTTTTTCAACAAAAATTTTCCATTTTTCTATTCGAAAAGCCATCCTGTAACAATTGCACACAAAATTCCATACAAAAAGGCAGATTTCGATTTTTCCAATTTTCCGACTTTTTCGGAAGATTTGCCCTAAATTTTCTTTCACATAAACCTTCTCTGAGCAATAACGAACAACTGAAAAAAAGTTGTAGCAAAATCGGCCCAACCGTTCTCAATTGATTTTTCCCACCATTTTCATTTTTCTATCCATTTCATTTATGAACCGTTGTATTTTGGAGTAATGAATCTTCTGGGTGCGAACATTGCTCATTTCGGTTTTTATGGATTCTAAGAGATCCTGGAGGAAATATCTGACAGCTGCCCTGGTCATGATATTACCGCTGGATAATCAATGTCTATTCAAACCGACAATCTTAAGTACTACAAACAAATGCGTCTAGTTTCGGTGTTTATGGTTCACAGTGGCAGAAGTTCTATGACTACTGCTACTGCCTTTTGTCTGGAAAAAAGAATACTGCCAACAAGGCAATACTGCAGCCAATTGTCTATCGTACTGAGAGGGAAGATGGAAAAAGCGTTTATGGAGGAGAAGAGGGAAAGAGAAAGCCATGATACCAAAAAAAGCTGGAACGAAGGCCACAGATGGTACAAAAAGATACAATGTAAAGTTATAGGAACAGGAATCCTCATCTGTAAAGAGAGAGAGAGATATAAATCTGGTCACGGACAACCAGAGTCTACTGAAAACATGGTGGACATTGCTTGGTTTTGAAGGCTGCACAGGTGACGAAATAACGGTAATCATCGACGATGGAGAAGATTGTCCACCACCGATTTAAAAAAACAATATCTGTAATGGAGTGTATCATCGCAGTATAAATTACAAGATGTGTGCGCTGTATAACTACATTGACGTAGTCAAGCGCTGCCTATGACATGGTATGTTTGAAAAACTTCTATCGAGTGTCGGATCAATCGGCGTCTAGTAAAAGCTTCTCACACAGTGATGTTCGCCTTCATCGATAAACAAGTAGGTGCCCTTTGTTTTGTAAATCTATATATATAAAACAGGATGTGTGTATATATGTAACGTATGGACTCGAAAACGGCTGGTCCGATTTTGATGAAATTTTCAGGGAATCTCCCGAATAACCCAGCGAGTAACATAGGCTACACATTGTTTGGATTTAGGGGGTGAAAATGGCAATATTCGATAACACAAGGTATTCCGCGCTTACAACAAGTTAAAAATAATATATTATCAATCGATGATAAACAACTTTGTGTACTCTTTTAAGATACCTGCGTACGTCCATGGAAAACCTTTAAAAAAATTCTTTAAATAACTCTCTGTATTCCAATATAACGGGACATCTAATATAACGGGATATGCAATACCGGGCCCACTAGTCTTAAATAAAATGTGTGTTAATTCATAACAACGCGAGTATCCCATACTTTATTCATTGGGTGTAAAGGGAAATTAGGTCTTTTTTAAGTAGAACTTACAACGGAATGAAAAATGCAGACTGTTGTTCATAGAAATCAACCATTCTCATATTCTATCCCAATATTATAACATAAGACTATTTCTTACTTACTTGCTTACATCACATGACTGAGGAAATTTGAGGGTTAAGAAGGTTCTACATCTAGTACCATTCAAATGGAACCTACAATTTTAACGACGAATCCGAACATCAGTTGTTGGTAAAGCTTTAACTTATCTCGAATACTGCGATGATGCGAAGAAAATTTAAGGTGACTGAGGCAGGAATTGAAACCTAACCTCACCATTATGTCACGAACGAACCAGAAAGGCTGTTATTTTCATTAAATCCTTAGGTTTTGGTTGCAAGTTGCAAAATTCGCATAATATGTTAAAATTTTGTAAATATATTAGACTAGTAAAAGCAGTTTTTGTGTCAACGGACTACTTTATAGGGAAATAAATTCAAGTTCAAATGAAATACATCCTTGTCTTAAGATTTCCGAAGTACTTTGCCTAATATATCATCTTCTAGCTAATTTTCATAGAATTCCCTTTAAATAATTACAAATTATCAAACCTTTAAACTATCATCCTAAAGATGTCCTCGTAGCAACACCCACAGACTTAAGTCTATTTTGTATATTTTCTTGTGATCAATTTGTTCATTCATTTAAAAGCTAAAAAGGCTGTCACAAACATCCATTAATTCTCCTCATAACAGCAAAGAAGTGCTTTGTTGGCTCATTATTACAGTTTCCTCTTGCTCAAAGACCTAATAACTTTGTTTTCTAGTTTGTTATTTTTTTCGTATCTCTCTCTCCCTTCGTTGTGGTGAAATTAAATGATTTTGGGACGGTGTGTTTTTTGTTTTTGCTGGAACCAACAACTTAAATGTGACCGTAAATATAAAGGTAAAAAAAAACGTTTAGGAACAAAAGTTTAAACTCTGTACAAAGCAGGCAATTAAACAAGCAAAAGAGGGAAATATTTCTATGCCGTTAAAGGTCCTTACATCTCCTTAAATAACTTTTGTTATCGGAATCCTAAAAGTTTACGCATTCATGATTGTCAGCACTTCTGCAGTAAGGTTCTACGTGTTTGTGTTTACATAAATTACGTTTTTTTTTGTGTAATCATGTCACTGTGGTTATTACTGCACATATGTTTGTCTTTAAAGGTGTTTTATTGGAGGCGGAATAACGAATGGATTTGGTATATCTTACAGTATTCGTGTACTATGCTGTGTTGCAGACGTTTAGTTAAACATTAAATTAAAATTTTGGTTAATGGTCTAGGAAAATTTGACTTGAAATGCCTATATAGTATCAATGCTCCAGAGTGTTGGTGAAGTAACTATTCTGAAATCAGTAAAACCAAGGTAAATAAAATTGAAATGAGATCTCGCTATACAATTAAGTAAAACTTAAATGTGTGTTGCCTTCCTTATATTTTACACATTATCAGCCCATAAGTAGAACATTACTAAGTGGTGCCGGCCAGCAATTACCAACACTTATGTGATATGAGCTCAATTTCAAACCACTGTGTTTGTAGGACAACTTCATTCGTTGTGTTGTCTTATTGTCGTTCTTTTTTTGTTTTGCTTAACAATGATGCAAACGTGCCGACCTTTGTGGATACCAGCTTTAGTCATTGCTGTGGTTGACTGTTTCTGATTTTATTGTTGTTGCTACTGCCTGCTATTGTTCCATTTACTATTGTCATTGCATTTAATGGATAAACTTAAATATTCTCTTTTTATAAGGTTATTTTATGGAGACTTTAAAAGTCAATTGAAAGAGAAAACAAATAAAGTTTAAAGGAAATTCACAATGTCGATAAAGAAATACTATGTGCACAAGCACAATAAATTATTGAGAGTTATTTTTGGCTATTACGAATTGGCCGTAGGATCATGAAAATTAGCTAACAGGTTACTAGTTTTGAATGCTAGTTATATTTATTGCCTTACAGTTTTAAGATCGTTGCTTGTGCATTTGCTTTACATGCGAGTGAAAACTGCAAGACTGGAAACTTAACTGAAGTATTTTAAAGGGAAAATACATAAACTGAATGTTGATTATGAATGGAATATGGAATATGGACACAACTGCGTGGACATATACATATGCATGTATGAGTGACCACAACTTCCAATTCAATGCTCCCTTTGAAATGCCTTCAGTATTTTGATGATTGCTATTTCAAATTCATTTCCATAGCACTGATGTTATGTTGCTAATAAAGGGTGTCCCAACAAGAGCGCAATTTTTAAATCTATATATATAAAAATGAAATGGTCCACGTATGTAATACCATCACTGGAGAACGGCTGGAGCGATTTGGCTAATTTTTTAATTTATATCGAAAATTTGAATGCATGTACCAATTCGACTGAAATTTAGAATGGATATTCGTTTAATCATGAAAAAACATTTTATGTACAAAGAGACCCGGTAGGTAGCGCTGGGGTGGGTTTATAACGAATGGACAAATTTAACTGAAATTCAGAACGTACGTTTGTTTGATCATTAGAAACAATTGTATGTACAAAGGGACCTGGTAGATGGCGCTGGGGTGTATTTATATCGAAAATTTTAATGGATGGACCAATTTTGCTTAAATTCAGAATGTATGTTTGTTTAATCACCCGGTGGCGTTTGGGTGGATTTTTAATCAAAATTTGAACGATTGAACCAATTTAACTGAACTTTAGTATGTATATTTGTGTGATCATGAGAACAACGTTTTGTATAAATGGACCCGGTAGGTGCCGCTGTGGAATTATAGTGAAAATGTTAACGAATCAACAATTTTTCTGAAATTAAGTATGTACATTTGTTTTATAATGAGAATTTTTTTTTTGTATAAATGGATTCGCTTTTGAGGTGGTTGGAGCTGAATTATTTCGAATATTTATGTCGATTGTCTGATTTTACTCAAACTTAAATTGTATGCATTTTTTAACATGAGAAAATTTTGGATGTATGTTTGCACCCAGTTGCTGGTGTTTGGCTTATGATACACTTAATTTTTGAAAGTCATTTACTCTCCATTGATTACATTACATATAAACTTTTTTTAAAAATCAAAATTATTGAAAACTCTATATATACATATATAAATAGATGTCCATTTTGATGACACCACTAATTGCGAAAACTTTTAAACCGATTTTGAGCAAAATTGCAGTGAAAGTTGGGATAGGCTGCAGATGGTCACCCAGGCCGCAAACGGCGCACTTCCTATAGAATTACAGAGCTTCAGGAAGAGGTTTTTCGCATATAGAACTTTTAGGGGACAAACCCGAAAATGAGAAAACTGATGCTATCACCCAGACTAAACGGTTAATAGGGTTGTTGAGCCAAATGAAGCAATTTTTGGAAATTCGTACTCCTTGGGATAAAAGGGGCAAAGTGTTATCATTACTCCAATGGAGAATGTAATACTTATGACAGTTAATTTTGTTTTAGAATATATGCCTAACAATAAGTAAGTTTTCATCATATCATGGTCGACACTGCTGATCCATTTTAGCAATTCTTACAATAATATATAATAATCGTTTAGATATATGAAGTACAGAATTTGTCCGTCAAAACCTCGCCCTTCAAATAAGAATATTTCAGAGGCCAATGTAATGATCCAATCGGAATTAGATTTCAACTGTACCCAACATATTTTACAATAATTTGGAGGCAGTACGAAGTCTGCCGGGCCAGCTAGTTTTAAATAAAACACAGATATTTAAAAAAAAATCGTGAAACTTTATTATATCGTAAAGTAGACAGAATGAGGTTATGTATGGAACAATATATCGTACAGATGGCCGCCACGACTTTTCTGGCATGCACGCGATCTTTTAATGAAATTTTCAATGACCGTTTCGCATAAATGCTGCGGTATTTCATTAATGCAGCGTCCAATTTCCTCTTTTAAGGCTTGAGTCGTCGTCGCCTTATTCGCGTAAACCATCGACTTCAAAAACCCCCAAAGAAAAAAATCTAATAGTGTTAAATCGCTCGATCTAGGCGGCCAATTCTGATCTCCAAAACGCGAAATAACACGACCGGGAAATGACTGATGCAGCAATTGAATTGTTTCTCTGTCTGTATGACATGTGGCACCGTCTTGTTGGAACCACATGCCCTCCACATTCATTTCTTTAATTCGAGGCAAGAAAAAACTGGTTATCATTTCACGATACCGAACACGATTGATTGTTTGCGCTTGACCTGCCTCATTTTCATAAAAAAAGGTCCAATGATTCCTTCAGCCCAAAAACCACACCACACAGTGACACGTTGAGTATGCATTTGCTTCTCGCGAATCACTCGAGGATTTTCCTCAACTCAAATGTGACAATTTAGCCTATTGACGAAGCCATCAAGGTGGAAATGGGCCTCGTCACTGAAGATGATTTTAGCGGCAAAATCAGCATTTTCATGTTGCAAAACTTTCACCATTTTGGTAAAACAATTTCACAATGAGAATGCGTTGTTCATTCGTGTAGCGCTTCATTTTTACCAACCTCGTACCTTCTACTAGCAAACAATAACAATTGTTCAAATGTCAAACAATGACACTTCGAAAAATTGCGTTCTTGTTGGGATACCCTTTATTATTTGAAGCATTTTTTTCTAGAGCAGCAAAATTGTATTATCAATCACAGTTGCATATACAACTAACCTTCACCCGTTTGAATACAAGTAGTGTATATGTGTTATATACATACACTACATACGAGTATCATGATAAATGTTTTTCAATTACTAAAGTATACTTGCAGAAATGCAATACACTGTTCAAGGCCACGCACTAAAAGTATTAAATGAATAAAGACTTTAGTATTAAAGTGGGAAACAAATGATATGAAATGTTTGTTATTACATCAACTCTAATAGAAATATCTAGGAGAAATGTTAAATCCATTTTCCAATTCTCCAATGTCTCAGTGCGACGCGACTATTGTTACGCTATCGCTGACAGATCATAATGCATCGAATAATTGCTGTTTGCACCACAACATATGTGGACAGACAACATCAATCACTCAAATGTTTGATGACGTTTTCATACACATTCATTATCATCACAAGCATTAGCGGAAAGGAGTCACTAATATGCCACATATGGCTCTGATGTGATTGTGAGACATAAATAGAAGTATGAGGGAATTGAGTTGATAGATAGTTGATATTTTCAAATACAGAAGTGGTAAATAGAATAACAAATAGAAAACCAACATAATACTAAATGAGTTGCCGATCACTGTTTGTCATTGTTACATCTACACTTTTGTTCCAATGCTTAAACTGCAATTACTTAGCTGAGAAATCTTCTCGAGCTTATTTTCATTAAACCATTATTTTCATGAACCCCCAGAAAATGAAGTGCAATGCAAAGATCTCTGCGGCCTTTGGGTCAAGTTATTTCTTGAGATAATGCGATTTGGGAACTTTGTTTGAGATATGTAGCAAGTGACGCAGCTATGATAAAACCACATATTTTCTAAGTCCAAGACATCTTATTCAGACCATATAAATGTTGTTACCATCTCATAATAACGTTGACCGTAACAGTGTTACCGGCATCATTATCGAAAAAGTGCGGCCCGATGATTCTAACAGGCAAAAAACCACACCAAGCACCGGTTCATTGGGAATGAATTTTTGGAAAATAGAAAATGCAAAATATTCGGCTCTGCAAATGGTCTTTGGCCTTAAGCAAGAAATATTTCAGCCGATAGATCTTTATATAGTGGCACGGGTATTGTCACGTTTTGACTTAGATTACCGGTTATGTAACGCAATTCGCTAATGCGCTTCATGCGAAACATTTGGATACCTTTTTGTGTTGCACATCTGCATATCCCTCGGGGACGCCAAAGCCTGTAGTACCAAAGAATAAGAAATAAATTGCCATTAAAGGCCTGCATTGCAACATTGCATTGAAACACTCAATATTTGTAAGTATTTTTAAGTTAAAAAACACATCATAGTTTTTTAGACATGACCCTACATAGTTTATCGTACCTCGTATACAATTTTTCTGATATTGTTGTATTAAATGTGAAAATAATTGAAATTACCTTCAACTAAAATACTATTACACTTTTACCTATGAACTCTGTGAAGTGGACTTTTTATATTAGCGGAATTTCATATAACCAATATCTACTGTACATCGAAGCCATATGACGTATGAGTAATATATGGGTCATATACATTAATCCACATACCTCATACGTTACACCACACCAACACTTCGAATGAACATTATTCTTTTAGACAAAACATGAAAACTAACCACATCTTTAATAAGAGCAACAACCAATTCACAAAATAAATGTCGGCCAGCCACTTTTTCCAGGCCTTAATTTCCCCCTTTTGATAAAAATGATATCGAAATTAGTAGCAGCATGAAACAAAGAACTACAAACAAAGTTTTGTAAATGGAAAACAAACAAAAGCAACAACAAATGATTTGCATCTGGCTGTATTTGTAATTATATAGTTCAGACGAATAATGAAAATGAAATGGTTTTTCGGACTTTTAGCATCATTCGAAGCCGCAAAAAAGCAAAATAAACAGATTGCCATATAATGCAACATATTCAAATTTAAATTGTTATTGAACTACATAGGAATGTACATAAACAGCGAAATTTAAATCTAAATAAAAACGTCAACCGTACAGAGTGACGACATTGGAGGCGGCATACAATTTTATTAGCAGTTTTTATTTCTACTAAGCTATAAAATAATATGTTGTATTTTATTGTCAAAGAGAATGCTGTTGGTTTGAAGCAAAATATTTTTTAGTGTTTGAGTCAAATTTATATGGAAAAGATGGTTAAACTGCTTGTCACCGGTTTTGTGTTTAAAATGTATAAAACGAGTAATTAAAACGGACAGAAAACAGAGGATAAATTCCTGATCGTTAGGGAAATGAGAGGAATAAAAAGTAGTTTTTACGGTATTGTTACAGTGATGGGCACTATGTTCTCGTTGGCTGCATTTTACAGTTTAATGCGGCAAAATAGATTGCGGTTATTAAATATAATTAAAATATTTCCTGCACTTATATGCATCACATTTATTGATGGTCATCAGCCAACTTTTCTCACCATGATACTAACACACCTGTTGTCTACACTTGTTTTACAATATTAATCTAATATGTAAATGTAGTATAGACCAGATTACACTATGACACAATTTAAGGGTCATTGTCTCGGGGGTGAACCAAACCGCTTTCAAACGATAGCATTTGACCTCAGTAAAAAAACCCTAAATTCCTTTTTGCTCCACTACGTAACAAATTTTTTTTACAGTGGTTTGAAGTTTGAATTTTTTGGTCAAAAGTCGATTCAAAGAATATGAAAAATCATCTATAAAAGTACATTTGGGGTATTTCATGTCTTCGGAGACCTATACTAAAACATTCAGGGGAATATTTCATCAGATCATTTGAAATGTCTAGCTCCCACCCGTATGGGACATCTTAGGATGAATTTAAAAAAAAAACAGGTTAAAAGTCAAATTTCTTAAAATGTATAGCATGGGTGGCAGATAGAGGGTTAAAATGTTCCGTGGAAAGTTTTAATGTAGGTCTCTGAAGACATGAACTATCCCAAATCTATTTTTACACATGATTTTTCATTTTCTTTTATTTAACTTTTGACCAAAAAAAATCAAACTTTAAACCACTGTAAACAAAAATTGTGACATAGTGGAGCAAAATGGAGTTGAGGGTTTTGTTACTGAGGCTTAATGCTATTGTTTGATATTGGTTTGGTTCACTCCCGAAAAAGTGTGTTGCACTGTTTGCTCAAAAATAAATATTTTAACGTTCCATTAACATTTCATTTTGATTTTATTTTGGAACCTTTGACTCATAGAGGCTATTTGTCTTTAGTGACTCTTAGTGAAATTTTCCGGAGAATATTTCTATCGAAGATTCTAAGCCTTGACGTCCGTTCAAAGTTGACATATAAACAGTTTTTCAAAATTGGGCCAAAAATGTCACACACGGGTGGCAACTAGAGGGTTGAAATGTTCCGAGGAAATATTCCTCTGAATGTTTTAATATAGGTCTCCAAAGACATGAAATACCCCAAACGTACTTTTATAGGTGATTTTTCATTTTCTTTTATTTAACTTTTGACCAAAAAAAAAATTCAAACTTCAAACCACTGTAAACAAAAATTGTGACGTAGTGGAGCAAAATGGAGTTTAGGGTTTTGTTACTGAGGCTTAATGCTATTGTTTGATATTGGTTTGGTTCACCCCCGAAAAAGTGTGTTGCACTGTGTTATTCAGGATTTTTAATTTTTGGATTTAAGTAAATCATCAATGATTTTTGTTTTGCCATACGGAAAAAAATTCGATCTATTTAAAATAATTTTTTGAAACGATGCAGCGATGTTTGGTCCACTTTCCGTATATTATTGCTAAAAACAAAACATATTTTAGACCAATGAATATTTTTTGCAACTTTGAATACAATGCAATTTTCTTTTTGATACAATAAAAGTACTTGTTGAAATATCAAAAGTATTTTTTAATATAATCATAATACTTGTAGGTGAAGAAAAAGTAAATTTTGGTACAATATGAATACTTGTAGGTACAAAAAGCGTACTTGTTGATAGAATAAATATACGCCTTCTTACAATTAAATGTCTGTTTGGTACAAAAAATTCTTTCTGGTACTTGCAGTTACAAAAAGTACTTATTGCTGCAACAATAGTACTTTCCACTGTTATAAATGCTTTTTGGTGTAATAACAATAGTTTTTGATACAATAACAGTACTAAAATGGTTCAAAAGCCTACAAGTTGATGCAAAAAAGGACTTCTTTATACCAAAAAGTACCTTTTGGTAACATAAAAGTACTTTTTGGTACAATTTAAATACTTTTTGGTACAAAAAAAATAACGACATTAAAAAGTTTAATACTTGTTTTTAATACAATAAAATTACTTTTTGAAATAATGAATGAACTTTTGGGTACAATTAAAGTATTTGTTCAATAAAAAAGTACAAGTTGGTACAATTAATGTACTTGTTTAACAAAAAAGTACTTGTTGGTACAATTAAAGTCTTTTTGTTGCAATAAAAGTACGTTTTGGTATCATAAAAGTACTTCTGGGTACAATAAAAGTACAAAGAAAATTTTTTAGGTACAAAAAAAGTACTTGCTAATAAGATACAAGTAGGTTTTGGTACCATCATAGTTTTTTTTTGGTACAATGACAGTGCTTATTGGTACAATAAAATTACTTGTTAAAAAAAGAAATCAAAAAAATACTTTTAAATACAAAGGAAAAAGATTGAGATATTTGAGAATAACTTTTATTTATCAATTAACTTGGCATATTTTTTACTAAAGGCGAGTTATACAATTTTTTATTTTCATTTTGTTTTCGTTTTTTTTTTAGTTTAATACAAGTCATATTTTTTTGTTAAATTACCTTTGCGCACCTTATTACTATTATAATCCTCATATGTTACTTATACGTGAGTGTTTGCGTTGGTTGCTTACTAAATTTTTGTGTGTGTTAATTTCGTCCTTATAGCCATTGAGGTAACACTAAGTGATCACTTGAGACTACCAAATGGTAGACACTCACGCAAACAAACACACTCAATCGACATGTACATATATAATAATCCTTCAGTTGTCATAAGCTTCATCACATCTGGAGATAAAAAAAACAATGCAGTGAATTATATTTTTTTTCAAAATCTCTGAATGACACTTAAGTTTGAAGACGACGTGAAAATTAACATAAACGTAAAAATGCAGGACCAGTTAAATGGACAGAATAAGGTTGTGCTTTAAGAATGATTTTGCAAGAGGAATAAATAAGAGAGGGGTCATAATGATTTCTACATTTGCTGGCTATTTACTCTGTAATCATAAAAAAAAATATTTCCCTTTGCATCCCATGAATGAGGTCTGCGATAGTCTCGCTTTGTTGTGAATTAACACACTTACTATTTTAGATTCATAACAAACGGCACCAACTTGTTTATCGACAATTGCGAACGTCAATTATTCAGGAGCTTTTTACTTGACATGCCAATGACATCGACAACATCGAAGGGGGCCGGTTCAAAAAATGTTACCTACTTTCATGATATGTATGCATTTATCCCACTTAAAAGACCCTTGCCGTATATACATGAGCATGTAGTGCTTATCTATATATATAAAAATGGTGGCAAAAATGTATAGTAATTCATCAATTGAGAACGGCTGAGCCGATTTTGCTCAAACTTTTTTTCAGTTGTTCGTAATTGCAAAATCTTCTTTTTGGAAAATCTTCTGGAAAATCGGAAAATTGGATAAATCGAAAATTGCCTTTTTGTATGGAATTTTGTGTGCAATTGTTACAGAATGGCTTTTCGAATGGAAAATTTTTGTTGTAAAATGTGAAAAATTCCGAAAAATTTCAAAAAGTTTGAATTTGTTTTTTCGACGAAATTTTGAATTTTATAGTAGGTTTAATAAACTTGGACAATGGAACTGTGAAAAATTTCGGATAATTATTTCAAAATGACTGCAAATGGGAAAAATAGAAAAAAATTTCCACCAAACTCGGAAAAATTCCGGAAAAATTTGGATTTTTTCTACAAAATGTTGAATTGTATCGCTTGATTTGATCAAAATCGATAATAGAATTTTTGTTTAAAATTATGTGTGCAATTTTTCCGTAGTGTCTTTTCGAATGGGAAAATTGGAAATTTTTGTCGAAAAATTATGGAAAAATGCCTACAAATTTAATTTTTTTTAGACGAAATTTTGAATTTTATCGTATGATTGAAAGTTTTGGAAGATGTTAATCTGTAATATTTCGGATAATAGAAAAATTCTTGGTGGAAAACCCGAAATATTACACAAAAACTCGAAAAATATAGATTTTTCGACAAAATTTTGCACTGTATCGCTTGATTTAATGATTTCTGTTGACGTGAAGGTGGAAAATTCATTATGATGCTTGGAAAATTTGGGATAATTATGTAAAAAGATTAAACACGAAATGATCAAACAATTTCCAAATCTTCTGCATGAGAATAACGCATTGGTTCGATTTTTCAAAACCGTATTGAATACAATGCATTCCGACGACCTCAAAAATCATTATCAGAGCAGACAAAAGACCCTCTGGTTGCCATGCAAGACAATTCGATGCTCCCACTATAAATGAAGTCGCAGTGGTGATTGTTGAGAAGAATGTGGAATCACGCGATATTGTTCTCAAGCGTCGGGGTGATAGACAACTGCGGCATGACTCATCGATCATATAATGCAATTCAATACCCGATGATGTTCTGTCGTGGAGAGGATGGCTATCACCTTAATTTAAAAACGGCCAATAGAACAAAAGGTTTGTTTACAAGTCATCACTTCTTTTTCATTCTCCATTTAAGTTCGAATTTCGATCTTGAAATTAACTTCTGATCGAAGACATGTGCGTGCTCATGTGCGGCAGTCTACTGTCGAAATTGGAATACCAGCGTCAAATCGTTCGATGCACGATGCATTCAATCACGAATCGCAACGAGATCAAGCATTGATCGAGATGAGCTGACTGAAAGAGTCCGAAAAAATGTGCCGCCATTGAATGCCGAGCAAACGAACGTGTTTGATTCGCTGATGGAGGTTGTTGACGATGAAACGGGAGGCATTTACATTCTTGATGCTCCCGCAGGCAAGACATTCGTCATTTCTTTGATTCTGGTAACAATTCGGTCAAGATCGCAAATTTCGTTAGCTGTTGCATCCGCTGGTATTTCTGCCACATTGTTGAAACGCGGTCGACCTGTACTTTGCGCTTTGAAACTGCCGAGTTTTGGAGGCAGTTGACTGAACTATTAAGGATTTACGAGGTGATTCGAGATGATTTGGTGTGGCTATGGTATTTTCGTCAAACGCTTCCCGTCATCCCAAAATCTACTGCTGCTTATAAAATTAACGCATGCCTGAAATCGTCATCTTTGTGTTACTGAATTTTCAAAGACAGCTACTGGCACTTGGTAATGGCCAAATTCCTGTTGATGTTTCAACTGGATTGATGACGTTCCCGGCAAATTTTCTCGAGTTTACATCGTCAAAGGAGGAACTTATCACAAAAGTTATCACCTGCATTGCCAAAAAATATAAAAAAAATTATAAAATCTAGATTGGATAAGTGAACGGGCCATACTAGCAGCGAAGAATAAGGACGTCGATAGCGTGAATGCTATATTTCAAAGTCGAATCAATGAAGAACTGCATTCATACAAATCCGTTGACAGGGTGACCAACAAAAATGAGGAGACCAACTATCCGACAGAATTTTTGAATTTGTTAGATGTATTAGGAACTGCGCCGCATAATTTACAGTTGACGGTGGGATCGATCATAAGCATGTTGCGAAATTTGAATCATCTTAAATTGTGCAACGATACGCGTTTGTCGGTCAAGAAACTGATCATCAATGTGATTAAAGCGACGTTCATCAGGGGCAAATTCCAAGGAGAGGAAATCCTTATGTCACGAATTCCTATTATTCTAACCGATCTTTCCTTCAAAACTCAACGATTTTAACTCCCCTATTGGCTTTTGCGATCACAATCAATAAATTGCAAAACACCTCAATGAAAGTTTGTGGGATCAATCTCGAATTTCCCTGTTTTTCACAAGATCAGCCGTACGTTGTCTGTTCCCATTTTGGTCAACCGTTTTCAGTGTTTGTTTTTATGTTGTTTGTTTCAGATCGCTCTTCACCGCTCTTCTCTAAATTCGGTTAAATTCTAATAAATAAATTTAAACTTTAACTAACTGTGTTTATTTACTATACCCCTGGACCTTATATGAATTCGTTGCCTTAGATGCGAGACGAAGTTTACCGGATCCGAACTTGTATGGCAGAACAACGTTTGCCGGGTCAGCTAGTATGGATATATAATTGTATTTGCCTGCCATGCAAACAGTTTCCTTATTAAAAATGATGCACATTTGGTGCGTATCTGTGTCAAACTTTCACCACGAAAGTGTCGCACTTCATTTCGTTGTATGCCACTTCCGGGTGATAAAATTGGCATAAACGGTGAAAGGCAGTTGCTAACACGACAGCATCGAAAACATCAGCAACCACTTGATATCTATCGAGATAGTCAGTAAAGTCGTTGGTGTACCTTAAGTCTGATACTTTTGTTTAAAGAAAAAGTCTGCCGTATTTTCAACTACAGTTTTAAACGACTTAATAACTGGTGTATATTATTATTTAAAGTAAAATTCATCATAAAGTCTTGAATTGTTTTTCATCCATAACCTTTTTATACTCTAATCTAAAAAGCGCCTTACTTTAATAAACTGTAATGAATTTACAACAATTTTCATCAACTTAACATACGAGCTGACTTTCGTCACTCATTCAGACTGTCATAAATAACGTAAGTGCAAAGTCGAAGCATAGAACTATATTTCAAGCTCAGAACTCAGTCAATTGGACGTTTTAATTTAATTGATATAAATGTGTGCGGCTACACTATAAGTCCTCTGGGAGGATAATAAAAGAGAAACTGAAAAGTCACAATGATTGCATATATTCATATCAAGATACGGATTTATACGTATGCGCATACATATGTGTTGACGTTAAGCATATTCTACTTCTATTGCCAGTATTCACCGCAGTCAAAGTCCCAGTGTGGAAGTATTTCAATGGATATGAATGTAATTCCTTTTTATAGGTCTCGATGAAATATTTGCGTTGTACGCAATACATTTTAATACAAACGGCTAAAGCTAGAACCGTGAAATTTGGAATGTTGGTTTCTTTTATGACATAGGCGCGCACTAAGAAGGGATTTTTGGAAATTCGGGTTGCAAAGCTGTAAAATGAGCGTGGTACCGCCCCATACAACTGGAATTTGTAAATGGCTGTATCTTTTAAACCATTATAGGTGCGAAGTCGAGATTTGGTACGCATATCGGTCGTATAAGAACAAATAATATTTGTTTATAGAAAGTGGGCGGTGCCCGCCCCTTATTGAAAAATTGTTATACTGGCTGAATGAATGGACCGATTGTAATGAAATTTTTACTGTGAGGTACTGTCCGCAGGGCCTCTATCATAGGCTACATGAAAACAAAATTAGACAAAGGGGCGTGGCACCGCCCACACAAACCGAAATTGCAATCGGTCATATCTCAATAGCCATTAGAGGTATAAAGATGAGATTTGCTATAAATGTTACTGATACAAAGAGGAATACGTCTGGCTGGAAAATGGGCGGTGCCACGCCCGTTTTAAAAAAATCGTTTTCTGGGCAAAATAAATGGACCGATTGCAATGATATTTTAACTGTGTAGGGCCCCTATTATAGGCTACATGAAAACATAATTAGACAAAGGGGTGTGGCACAGCCCTCTCAAACCAAAATTTCAATCGGTCAGAGCCATTAAAGGTAAGAAGTTGACATTTGTTACATATGTAAATGGTACATGGGGGATTACGTTTCGCTGGGAAATGGGCAGTGCCACGCCCCTTTAGAAAAAACGTTTGTAATAACATTTTCATAATCTATGTATTTATTTAAAATTGGTTACTGGCTGTAGATAGAATGATGAAATTTGGGGTGGTTGTTCCCCTTATCGAATAAAAGTCAGCTAAGAATGGATTTTTGGATATTCTAACTTTAGGGGTTAAAATAACCCGACCAATCGGCTAATGCGATAATATCAAAAATTGATATGGGCATGCTGACTATCAAATTGGATTGAAGGTTTTTTGATATCCGATATTTCTGGGTAAAAAAACCGAAAAGGAGATATCGCCTAGACCAAACGGATAATGATATAATCATGATAATTTATATGGCCTTGCTCCCTATGGAATAAGAACGAAGCAAGGACGGTTTACGAAATTCTCACCTTTTAGGAGTATAAAAGGCCGAAAAGGGATAAATCCGGTACTTAACCCATTAGTGACGACTGTTACCGTATGGTAACGTCGACAGCGTTAGATATTGCACGCAATAAAATAAACATGAAAATAAATGTCAAGAATTTTCTTTTTGATTTCATCAAAGCATGCTTTGATCTTTTATTTTGATTTACTGCTATGCGACCAGACGTCAGTAGCGAGCGTGGGGTATCATTTAAAATAGGTGTTTTTCACATGTGCGCAACCCAGCAATATGGAGGGATATAAAAAGTCACTCCATATTAAGAATATTTTTTGGTTGTTTAAAGACTTATATATTAAAGACTTTTAGTTTTTGTTATTAGAGAAGAATATGAAATATCATAAAAACGTATTGCATCAATTATTTTGTACTTGGTTCTTTTTATTTAATTGCTTTAAAGCTGTTACCATATGGTCACAGTCGTCATAACGTTAGTAAAAATGGATATTTTTCTGAAATTTTTCGACTTACTTTTTTTATGTAAAATTCGTTTTTTAACTAATTTATATGTAGTACTGACAAAATCTTTGAAAAACTCCCATTATTTCGCTCTCGTCATTAAAGGGTTAAAGGCAAAAGGTATAGTCGCAAAAATTTATGCGAACATTTTAGTTGTGCGATGTGAAGTAATTTTTCGAAATACGTTCTTAAGTTGTAACAATACCGAAAAAGGGATAAAACTGGTATTATCGCATAGACCGTAAAGGTAAAGTTAAGAAAATGTATATATAATTGCTCCCTATAGATGGAGTTTTTAGAAATTTGAACATTAAGGGGTAAAAAGGCCGAATAGAGATAAAACTGGTACCATTACCCAGACCAAACGGCTCAATCTTTAATCGGATATGAACATGCTTCCTATAGAATTAGAGGGAGTACCAGTCCATTTTAGTTGTGGGATACGAATGTATCTTTTGAAATTCGTACTTTTAGGGACAATAAGGGATTATAGCGGTACAATCACTTAGACCAATGGGATAATGCTACAATCACATAAATGGGGTGGTCGTACGTCTTATAAAGCGTTTGCATTTTAACTGTATTGAAGAAGATTCATTGTAAGTACGGGTGAAGCAACGCGAGCCGGGGAAGCTAGTAACTACATATGTTGGTCAAAAAAAGTTTTTAAAATGATTCATATAGCAATTTTAATAGACTGTAAATTCACGTTTAAATGTTATGGAATGAAAATAAATAAAATTCGGTTCTGAAATAAATTTGGAATAATTATAAAAGTAGCACTTGGATCATTTTTAAATTTTTATATTTTAATATCTTACTAATTTTGTATTTTAATATGTTTTTTATGTAACACAAGCCATGTTACTAAATTTAAACATGAAAAATCTTTACACTTTAATAAATGTAAATAAGCTTTTTGGCTTTAACGCACATCAAGACTGAAAAATGTATCCCAATTTAAACCTCACAACAATATCTAATGCGTATGAACGAGCGTTCGAGGGTATTTTTCTCGTAAAAAAATCTTAAACGTATTAAATTGAAACCAAACTTCGTCTTTGCACCTACATTCAAACGAACATTGGTTTAGACGGCTACATACAAAAATATATATTGTGTGCTTGTGTTTGTTGTGGTTACTGTTACCAGTATTGTGGTCAAGATGGGTGGTCTTCGCATTATTCTCAATTTGGGTTTGTGTGATTTTCGTGTTTTGCGGACTATATTTCATCGGATTAAACTAAGAAAAGCCACAACTTTAACTAGAACAAAGAACTGTATGACTACGGAAAGATAAACTGTAGACATTCGATGGTTGTAAGTAAAATGGAAACATGTTTGCTATAATTATATGAGGGCAAGCCAGTTGCTTCTTAGAAGTCTTGGGGACATGTTACATTTCCAATTTACAAATTGCGTTTTAAGCTTTTTGCCACTATCGGAATAGTGTCAAAATTCACGTAGGAGTCAAAAGTGTGAGTAGGGCGAAATGTTGCGCTTTAGACAAATGTCGGATCAAATTAGATACAATTAGTTAAGTGCTGATCTAATTAGATATAACCATTTTTCGGATCTGGCCAGATACACTTAGATCATATAGATGCATATAGATTTTTTTACAAGGGTATTTCGAGTGTTTTTTGTTAAAACCTCTTGACCTTTTCTAAATAACAAAAATATTATTTACAAACAAAAAAAGATTAATGACTCCTCCTTTCGTTGCATCCTCTACTTACTGTGTATGACTATATTTTGAATTATGACTCAATTTTCACGATATGTTGGCATTTAGCCCATTTTGTAGCCCAAAACATTGGTGTGAAAATGTACATTAGGCATATAACTTTTTTAAAATTTTTGCAAATAGGAAAAATTGCAAAAAAGTTTCCGCACCAAACGGAATTACTTTTTTTCATAACATATAGCCATTCAAGTTTTTCCTACAAAGGTAACGTCATTCCGTCAGCTGTTTTTGACGTTTTGCTGTGTTGATTTATTTCTTCGCAAATTTGTCAAAGTGATTTCAATTACAGAGCTGCCAACTCGCTGCAATACATAAATTTTTTCACTTGAAATCTTGAATATAAAAAAATTTGTGACGTAGTTTTACTAGATGGGGCTTTGCTGCAACACTTTACTGCAATATCCTACACTGGCACGAAGTATAAAGTGCTGGCATGTTGTGAGATATATTGCAGAAATTGTTAAGAGAAAAGTTGACATCATTATTTTTCGCAATGTTTAACGATGTGAGGTTGTGTGCAGTTAAAATTTAAACACTTGCTAGTTTGTTAGGTTTCTGGGGCTGGCATAATATTGAGCCTTTAGAGGGATTGCAATGTCAATCTGATTTATTTAAATTTTTGTAAATATAATATGTTCAAATAAAGGACGGCGTAATTATGAAAAATCAACACTTCTTTAACGATTTTTGTGCGCGAATATCAAAAATTTACTACCGATTTATTTACTCAAAACTATTATAATATGTTTTTTCGTACGACTTACTAAGCCCGACGAAATTGACCCGCCAAAAAAAATTTTTTACTTATGGGATTTTTTACTGATTACCTTCTAAAAGAAAAAGGTTTCTAACACATTTATCGCTTAAATCATAAAATATATAGAAACAAGGAGAAAGTGTTGTTTCATCTAGACAATTCACCAGCTCACACCTCCACTATTGCGATGGCCATACTCCATAGCGATTTTGAATCTTCTATACTACCAACATTTACGATAATATAAACTCAACAAGATTATCATATACAAGTAGGACATTTGAAGGTTACCAAGTATGTTAGCCTCCTAATACAATAAATTAGTCCCTTAAAATTTCTCAACTTTTACTACTAATGTTTTTTTTTTCGTTAGCAACATCACAATTTAGAAAAAGGCACCCATTTTAAACAAAATAAAAAGACATCCACAAAAAAAAACTTTTATTGCTTTGTAATACAAAATAGCACAAACCACATAAAATTGTCACACACGCACAAAATTATCACATCTGCATACAAATGCCTACTAACTCCACATGTAGCCACGACGCACAGTGGCATTTCGGCGGAAAAAATAGGGGTTTTCAACTTTCCAATTTTAAAATTTTAATGATTTGGTTTTGTAAAGAAATATTTGGATAAGAAAAATTCAACAAGGTTTTTTACGAAAAGTGAAATTTTGTAGTTAAAAAAACTAACAGAAGTCAACGGAAACTTATTCAATGGAATTAGATTAAAATTATTGTCTAAATAAATAACTTTTTGTATGTGCAAGTTTATAGCTATGGCTTTTGTTTTATTTTTTAATGAAAATATAGCATTTACTTTTTTATAAAAAAAAAATTATTGAAATTGGAAAAGTAAACTAATTATTATAACTTATCAAAAATTATACTAAAAAATATCAACTTTTCACTTTTTGATGAAAAAAAACTTCATGTGATTTGCCTTGCTTTGCCCTCTAACTATAAAAAAATGAAAGGTGCGAGTCTGTACTTTCAATTAAGAAAAAAAAACCGCCAAATACCATCCCTTTTAGTAACATCGATTTTAATGCATGCATTTGTGCGATATTTTCGGTGTATTGGAAGGCTAATATTTTTCGCAAAGGGTTGTTGGGGATATTATCTTCTTTTGTATGGAGACAACACATGTTTAACTTTTGAATAAAAATTAAAATTTTTTAACTTATATGAAATGTTCATATGATTCTAGACAGGGAAGAAAAACTCCCTAAATCTACAACTTACAATGGGCACAAAATCTAAAGTAGGAGCGCATCCCCAATATGTTTAATTTTTTTCATAAGGAGAACTCAATTAAGAAGTGTGCCGAATATCGAGTCCTTAGGTCCAAAAAAAAATTTTGGCAAGTGCAGTTATATGGGAGGTGGGTGTGGCAGTAGGCGGTTTTCCAAGATTTTTTCAAAATTTCTTAATTTAGGCCAGAGAAGTGTTTCTGCAAAACTTCTTTGCTGTACGACCACTCCTTCTATTTTTTCCAAGAAATGTATGGGGCGGTGCCACTGTGCGACGTTTTATTGAAATAATATATTCTCATATGTTTGTATGTAGTACAACATATGTATAGCATAGTAAAGAATGCAAACGTGTCTACCTAGAGATATGGTTGTGGGCACAATATTATAGCGAGGCAATGACAACTGTTTTTGTTGAAATCTGTCATGATGACGATAGAAGTGGAAATACGTGAAAATTGCGATTGTGTAACATATGGCATGCAGGTTTAGATACGCTTATGCATGTACGTATATTCATGTAGCTTTGAACATTTTAATTAAATAAAATTTAAGTATACATCTTTACCAATACAAGTCAAAAAATTTTGTTTGCCAACTTGATCACGGTTGACATTTCTGTGGAAATACATATACATATGTTATAGAAAAGAATGCTTAATCAATTAATTTAGCAAACATGGTTAGTTCTTTTTATAGGAAACTATATTAATTAAGCGTTTTAATCAGATGTAAGTGGAATTTTTTTTGTAGGGGGAAATCGTGCATATTATGCAGCGCTCTCACACTGAATTTTCAAACATTGTATTGTTATATCAGACTTTGTGAGTTATTTTTAGTACTAAGCAGACTTTAGATTTATTTACATATTTTCTTTGTCTTCCATTTAATATATCAAACATTCTTTGTATTTCCTTTTTTAACAAATTCATGGCATATTTTGAATTATTATCATACATTATATATATATATATACATTATACATATATATATATACATTATGTATATATTTAGTAGATTAAATTAATTAAAAAAAAAAATTCCCTATATCTCAAAAGCACATATCGCAATTTTCAGTTTCTCTTCCCACCAGCGTTTGAAAAAAACTCAAAAATGTGCACAAAATGTATGCAAAACTCTTTTCATGAGAGTGTTTGAGAGACAAATGTGACACAAACTCTGCACCGTTGAGCATGTTAACATGCCAACACATCTTGCCAAGTGTCGGAAAACGATGTTGCTCTTTTTTCTCACTCCCGTCGTGTGTGCGATAAAGACGACACAACTCATATGTGCACTGAGAAACGAAAATACCCAAACACGGAGTAACATTCATATGGGGAAAAAACACATATATACATATACTTATACATATACTCACATATCCAGCTATATTTCTACTTCTTCTCTACCAATCTTAGTGCCGCTCGTTTATGTGTGCACATTAGACCGGGTCGGTCCCCATACAAATTTTTTTTTTCTCCAAAGTCGAGGGCAAATATTAAAGACCACTTCGAGACAAGTTCAAAAAAAAATTTTTTTTTCCTCCCCCACCTCCGGAAAAACAGCCAAAATAGTTTTTTTATCGCTACTTTTTTGTTTGCAGCTCAATCTTTAAATCCAAGGCATCGGTGTATAGGTTTCGCGGAGTACTACATTTGTCCTATAGATGTCGCTGACATACGACATCATCTTGTAATGTTGGCCTCATTTACATCCCCTAAAATTTAAAAATATTTTTTTCTATAATTAAAGCCCTTTAAAAACCAAGAACATTTTGCTTTGGAAGTATACAGTTTTATTCAAAAACAAAAAAAGTTACGTATGAAAAGATGTATTTACAGCATCAATACTAATATCTTTTCCTGTTGTTTGCATTATTATCGCAAATTATTGCATACTTTTTAGCGCTGACGAAAAATTTTTATAAAAACGATTCCATACTTTGTAGCTCAAATTGTTGCATAAGTCTTAACGACATCGAAAAAAAATTTAAATATTTCCTTGAGATAATTCATTTGTTATCTAGTTACCGACGAAATATGATTTGTATTACAAATAAAATCCCAAAAAGAGCAAAGATATGTATGTTATTACAAATATTGGCGCCACTCAAGTTCCGTTCACTACTTTCTAGTTTTGCAAAAATTTTCCATTTCGATTAGTCATTCTAAGCGCTGATTCACTTACATTTCGCACAAATGTTGAGTGTGGCATATTGCATGATAAGAATACAAGTGCAAAATTAATTCTATATTTTATTATTAATACTTCCATTGTGGACCTATCTTTATAATTTCGTTGCTTTAATATTGGTGACGCTGAATATTTTTATCCGCATGTTTAAAAACACTGTTTGCGCTAAAAAGTACACAATAACTTGTATTTAATTTTTTTCGATATCGCTGAGAAGTATGCAATAATTTTCTGTAATAATGAGAACAACAGGAAAAAATATTAATGTTGATGCTGTAAATACATCTTTTCATACGTAACTTTTTTTGTTTTTGAATAAAACTGTATACTTCCAAAGCAAAATATTTTTGATTTTTAAAGGACTTTAATCCTAGGAAAAAATATTTTCGAATTTTAGGGGTAGAAATTGCTCTAAGTGAGGCCATCATTACAAGATGATGTCGTATGTCAGCGACATCTATAGGACAAATGAAGTACTCGTCGAAACCTATACACCGATATCTTGAATGTTACGATTGAACCACAAACAAAAAAGCAGTGATAAAAAAAACGATTTTCGCTGTTTTTCCGGGGGGTGGGGGAGGAAAAAAGTTGTTTTGAAGTTGTCTCGAGATTATCTTTAATATTTGCCCTCGACTTTGGAATTTTTTTTTTCGTGACCCGGTCTAGTGCACATCATCTTTGAGTGCTCAGGAAAAAATTGTAAAAAAGAGTTTTGTTATGTGTTGACTCTGTGTGCGGAGCATCTTCGATCATTAAACTATTGTGTTTTGAGTTCGCCTGCGCACATTATCGACATTTAAAATGTGTTGAGTATAGTGTTTTAATCCCTGCTTCGCACATACTGCATCTCAATTACGGAAACGAAGCTACAGCATCGACTGGCGTTAATATCGTTTTTTTATTCGCTTGTTATGCTATTTAATTGTTATTGTTGACATTGTTTTCCACTTCTGCAGCCAAATTGTTTATTTACCATTTGCGTAGGAAGGCAAATTAGTTTGTCTGTAGTAGCTTAAGCACTTAGGCTGCGGATTTTATATTCACTTTAATTTCAAGTAAGAGATAGTACCTAATTTCTGTTAAAAGGAATAATACTAAAATTTAATTGAAAACTTTTTCATTGTTATGTATATACATGTTGATCATTTAGACGTGATTGACGCACAATCAAAAAAAAAAAAAAACAGCAAACATTAATTATATCTTCCTGGTATACGAATATAAGTTCCTAGTGTACATATAGCACGCTAATCTCCGAAACCTCCAAAGCGATTTAGAAGACATTTTGTGAGTGAGTATGATTGGTTCCAGCTTAAAAGACAGGACACATTAAGACGCAATATGCACTGTTGTTGAGATTTAAAATGTTCCATTTTAGAGCCTATGGAACTAATAATTTTTTTGGCGCAACAGCGTTTGGTTGTCAACTGTTTATAAAATAATTTTATCAGTTTTTTTTAATGTGCATTTTTTTACTCATCTGTTCTAAAAAACATGTGAATTAACGCAATCATAGTTATTCAGGCATACAAACATTCTGGTAAATATATTAATACTTTTACTCTCAGCCTCTGTAGCGTATACATATTGCTTAATTTGTTTGAAATCTCTATATATATAAAAATGGTGGCAAAAATGTATAGTAATTCATCAATTCATCAAGAACGGCTGAGCCGATTTTGGTCGACCTTCACCTCAATTCCGTACTTTTCGATATCGCTCTATTTCCTCCATTATACACGCTTATTCTATTTAAAGATGTGTCTCGTCGAAGCCAGTCGAAAGAAGAAGAAATTATGGCTTTCGGCTTTGAAAGTAAAACTACCTTGTCGCCTTTTAACTTTCAAGTCCAACAGTAGCTTGAGGTCCAATTTTTTTATGTAGTGCTGATCTACACAATTTTTTTTGTTTGTTGTACCAATGAAGAGCTAAAGTGTTAAACATAAATGACCATTAAAAATAACGGTGGTAATATTTTTTTCAATAGTCTGTCCACATGTATGGTGGGCGTATAATTTATATAAAACCAACTAGCTGACCCGGCAAACGTTGTTCTGCCATACAACTTCGCATCCGGTAAACTTCGTCTCGTTTCTAAGGCAACGAATTCATATAAGGTCCAGGGGTAAAGTAAATAAACACAATTAGTTAAAGTTTAAATTTATTTATTTGAATTTAACCGAAATTAGAGAAGAGCGGTGAAGAGCGATCTGAAACAAACAACGTAAAAACAAACAATGGAAACGGTTAGCCAAAACGCGAACAGACAACGTATGGCTGATCTTGTGAAAAACAGGGAAATTCGAAATTGATCCCACAAACTTTCATTGAGGAGTTTTGCGATTTATTGATTGTCATCGCAAAGGCCAATAGGAGAGTTAAATTCGCTTGAATTTTGAAGGAAAGATCGGTTGGAATAATAGGAATTCGTGACATAAGGATTTCCTCTCCTTGGAATTTGCCCCTGATAAACGTCGCTTTAATCACATTGATGATCAGTTTCTTGACCGACAAACGCGTATCGTTGCACAATTTAAGATGATTCAGATTTCGCAACATGCTTATGATTGATCCCACCGTCAACTGTAAATTATGCGGCGCAGTTTCTAATACATCTAACAAATTCAAAAATTCTGTCGGATAGTTGGTCTCCTCATTTTTGTTGGTCACCCTGTCAACGGATTTGTATGAATGCAGTTTTCCATTGATTCGACTATGAAATATAGCATTCAAGCTATCGACGTCCTTATTCTTCGCTGCTAGTATGGCCCGTTCACTTATCCAATCTAGATTTTATAATTTTTTTTATAATTTTTTGCAATGCCGGTGATAACTTTTGTGATGAGTTCCTCCTTTGACGATGTAAACTCGAGAAAATGTGCGGGGAACGTCATCAATCTAGTTGAAACATCAACAGGAATTTGGCCATTACCAAGTGCCAGTAGCTGTCTTTGAAAATTCAGTAACACAAAGATGACGATTTCAGGCAGGCGTTAATTTCATAAGCAGCAGTAGATTTTAGGATGATGGGAAGCGTTTGACGAAAATACCATAGCCACAACAAATCATCTCGAATAACCTCGTAAATCCTTAATAGTTCAGTCAACTGCCTCCAAAACTCGGCAGTTTCAAAGCGGAAATTGCAAGTCGACGTTTCAACAATGTGGCAGAAATACCAGCGGATGCAACAGCTAACGGAATTTGCGATCTTGACTAAATGTTGGCAGAATCAAAGAAATGACGAATGTCTTGCCTGAGGGAGCATCCTGAATGTAAATGTCTACCACCCCGACGCTTGAGAACAATATCGCGTGATTCCACATTCTTCTCAACAATCACCACTGCAACTTCATTTATAGTGGGAGCATTGAATTGTCCTGCATGGCAACCAGAGGGACTTTTGTCTGTTCTGATAATGAATCGAAATGCATTATATTAAATGCGGTTTTGAACAATCGTTCCAATGCGGTATTCTCATGCAGAAGATTTTGAAATTGTTTGATGATTTCGAGTTTAATCTTTTTACATAATTATCCCAAATTTTCCAAGCACCGTGCGAATTTTCCACCTTCACGTCGACAGAAATCATTAAAACAAGCGATACAGTGCAAAATTTCGTCGAAAAATCTATATTTTTCGAGTTTTTGCGTAATATTTCGGGTTTTCCACCAAGAATTTTTCTATTATCCGAAATATTACAGATTAACATCGTCCAAAACTATCAATCATAGGATAAAATGTAAAATTTCGTCTAAAAAAATTAAATTTGTTGCCATTTTCCCATAATTTTCGACACAAATTTCCAATTTTCCCATTCGTAAAGACACTACGGAACAGTTGCACACATAATTTTAAACAAAAATTCTATTATCGATTTTAATCAAATCAAGCGATACAATTCAAAATTTTGTAGAAAAAATCCAAATTTTTCCGGAATTTTTCGATTTATCCAATTTTCCGACTTTTCCGGAAGATTTTCCCAAAATTTTCTTTCACATGAACCTTCTCCTGGCAATTACGAACAACTGAAAATAAGTTTGAGCAAAATCGGCTCAGCCGTTCTCAATTGATGAATTACTATACATTTTTGCCACCATTTTTATATATATAGATTCAAGAACTCTTTAGGCAATGTTAGAAGGAAACAAATCTAAGCCACTATATACTTACAAAAATCTACAAATATAATGTGGAATATGCAGCAAATTTCTTTTTCAACCAAGGTGAAAATTCAGTCTTGTAAAGGTGGATTTTGGATTTTTATTGGATAAAAGTATAATATTTGAATGGTTGGGAAAAGTTTACATATTTACGTTAAAACCGTTGATGCTATATTAAAATAATTTTTCGTATAACACAGACACAGAAATCAATTAAAAACCTGTCAGCCTCATTTACTAATTTCTAGCTTCCGTTTGGCGGGGATAGACAGGTTACTGGAACCTTGTTCTGTCTTCCTACTAAACCTTTTGTAAAAATTATAAAAATGTTTGCATTTGTATCTCTAACTTAACACCAGGCGGTAATATATATTTCAATTAGTCACCAGTACCATTCACTTAAAGTAAACGCTACACTGAACAACTACTTTTAAACACTGCTGTTTAGAGATTTAAGTATACAAACCATCATAAAAATCAGCAATGACGTCAATGAGCTTCACCTAAAAAAGGCAACTTCAAATTTTACAAATAGTTAAAATTACAATTCTTTCTTAACAACAAATCACAGCCTCCATAATTTGTGTTTTATTCTGCAGCAACCATAAAACCGGGTCTGCAGACATACACATTTTCCAACACTCTAAAGTGCAAACAGCATTAACCCATATTCCATCTGCATGTCATTAACAAACAATCACACACACGTACGACACATGCATTTTTATTCAATTAATCTTGAAGTATGGCCATTGCTCACAACACTACAACCATTTTGCCTACTACATTGCCATCCCGTTGATAGCAGTGTGTTACACTGATACATATGCAAATGTTGTGCACATCGGCACACATCTGCAAACTTGTGTGTTTGTAGTCATTAGTGTTGTTTTATTTAAATGACTTCTTCATACACAAATAGTAACAAGTGGTAATAACTTATGTCAAATAATCTTCATAAATTACACTCATAGTCATACACACAGTAACACGCACAGTCAAACATACAACGATGTTGTACAAATAAAAACAATTTAATTTGTTATTTGCATAGTTGATTGCATTGGAATGAATACAAAATGATGTCATTTGAAATCTTTAGCTTTTTATTTGTTTAGTTCTATTTACATAAATACACTCTGCTACCTGAATAATGCAAAGTGCTAGTGACGATTAGAAGGAATTTTGTTGCAGTCTGTGATTTCATTAATTGTGGCGAACATTATATAAACCAAAATTATTAAAGATCACAAGATTCATCCTAGTGACCTAATTCATATATTGGTAAATAATTAAATTCTGAAAAAAACAACAACAACAACTTCAACGGTAGCAAATCTCGCGATACAATCATCGCATTGCGATAGTTGTGATATCACTTCATACAAAACCCATTTTTAAATGTATCACAATCGAGATAGAAGCTAGCCTAGAGGAAGCGTGTCCGCTTAGAAATTGACAAAGCCGAGTTCAAACCCCAGCTGGGTCAAATTAAGATTTTTTTTTTTAAATGCAATGCGCTATTTACATTGAGTATTGTCTGTAAGAGAGAGTTTTTGCGGTTCCCTTTTGATGGTTTTTGTAGCTTGTTGCAGTATTGAATCGACCAATCAACAGCGATTATAGTTCTATTTTTAGAACAGCGGCTTTAATATTGTAGCTTTGGATAGTCGGCTTTTGCTTTGTTGTTCATCGCGCGAGAGGTCAAACTGGTAATGAGAACTGTTCCCAACCTAAGTTAATTGGTTTGATCGAAAGTATCACTAAGTCTTTTGCGTTGTAATTATTGGCGAGTGCACAACTTAAAAAGTCTAGCTACGGCATAACTTAGTAAATTGGTAATGTGAAACATTTTTGTGCGATTACCTAAAGTGAATTATTCGGCGATATTTCAAACGATAATTTTAAATAATTACATAAATTCGTCCCAATACAACTTTTGCTGGAAATCATTAAACGACTTTCCTAAATCCCACATCTGGGTGACAATTCTTCCGATAGATTTGGATATAAAAGGTATGATGAATAAATTTTTTTTGTGTATACAGTGGAAGTGTAAAAACAACTTCTTCATTTAGTGGCACCAAATTCAGCGAACTTCAGGAAGAAGTCCTTCAAAAGTCCTTATTTCCGTGGATTTTCTCCCGTCACGGAAATAAGGCACGTGGATTTTCAGTTCTTATTATGCAACCGACGATATCAAACACCATTTTTGCATAAAAACCATCAGCAGACAGCTAAACTAAAACCAGAAGAGTTCCTACCAAAGACATTTTAAAAATAATCTGCTTGCTACACTCGCCATAATTTCTCCAAACCCCTAACTAAGCCAGAGTATGCCCTGGGCCTACAGCAGTTATGCCTCTATTACATAAGGAAATTTCGACCACAAGCTGCATGTAATCTATCAACAACAACCCCGTACATTGCTGTAAAATTCATAAACCACATGGAAGATTACATCATCTAATATGATCTGCTTATGCAACAGACGTCAGCATCCTAAAATTAAGAAAGCAACATTAATTTGTATATAATCGCAAGTTTTTAATAAGTTTATTTTATTTATCCAAATCAATTGCAAAATTTATGAGATAATATTTGTCTTCAATAGCCACAATAGAGAAAATCATCGAGGCCTCGGCGAGCAGCTCTACATTACATAAAATTGGTGAGTGGTCAATTACTTTTAGATAATAGTTTTTTTTTTTTGATTTAGTACCAAATTCAAAAATTTTGCAATGAATTATTGATTATGAATTTTAATGATAAATTATTAAAAGTAATTCAATTATTTAGACGTAGGTTTATTTTAATTCTCTTATATATTGTTTTTTTTTTGTTTAAAGCTAGTTTTGGTTTCATCTCGTGTTAAAAAGTAAAAATAACCTTAAGTAAAGTTCAGCTTAGAATTATTATGAAAGATTTGTGTTTAATAGTTAACTGAACTGAAACTACAAATGTCTTGAATTAACATTTTTTTGGTTTAAATATGAATATTTGAAATTATTGTAAATAAATTATAACGTGATGAAAATGCATCCATAGTCTCCTAAAATTCTTTACGGTGGGAAGTTAATGGCAGAATAGAGTCATATTCGGGATCTTAAATATTTATTTCGCTTAGAAGATCACGGTGGGAAAAGGGTTAAGAAGCAAGGTGTCCTAACATCATCCAGGATACCATATATGATATTCGATTGAACATATTTTGTGTTAAAACTTGCTTGACCATAAAGGGCCTTTGATTTGTTTATGGTTATATTGTTCTAAACATTTAGTTTCCGTTATAAGATATCTGTTACATATCAGGGAGTCTATAATAATTTTGTCTATGTTGTAGGTGTAGTGAAAAGAATTGAAATGTAGAATCGAACCCCCCGCCCGACTGTTATCTAGTAAATTAATGGCTCCCGTCTACATTCCTCTTCACCATATTATCTCTTATTTTTTCATCTTCTACAACCTTTAAATCCAGTTTGGACATTACATAATTCAAGATCATAAGTAAATATTACTGGATTTACTTGCAACTTGAGCCAAGTATTATAGATGTACAATATTATTTGCTTAGTTGAAATGTAAAGGATGTTGAATATTTTATTCTATTAGTTGGATCATAAATGATTGTAGAAAAAATTTATATAAAACAGTAGTGTTTGAGTTATCCCATTACGATTGCCGCATTCTGAAAAGAATTCCGAGCATTTAGGACTATTACGCTCCACAGATAGTTCGTCACAACAAATTAAGATAATGACTCCTTAACCTGGTCCATCCATCGACGTTTTGATCGCCCCTGTACATTGATTTGCGAAGACTTTTCATTTATTTTTTTCTCGTAGTAACTTTTCGCTGTTCTCGGCTAACAAAATCTATGCTAACAGCAGACGTGTTTACTGTAGCTTTCCATTTGATCATGATCCCCATTAGGAAATGTTACAGATATCGCATAACAGACTACCGCCTTGTCTGAAGCTTGGTATCAATTGCTTTGTCTTTGTAGAAAATGGCTTTGTCAGATTTTTTCCTATTTTCACGAAAAACTTCGCGTGGGTCAGTGTCACCCTGCAATGTTAAATCAGCTTTGCAAGCATGCTAACCACAGCCATGGCATCTACAAGTTGCTGTCGTATAGGTTCGTCGAGTGTTGCTTTATAGACGTGAAAATGGCAATAGGTGCAGGTTTGACTTGCATCTTCTCCAGTAATTGGAATATTGCAAATATTTGATCGGTTATGGATTTACCAGGTCTAAAGCCACACTGGTAAGCTCCAATCAAGTTTGATAAGAAATGATGTAGTATTTCACATAACTCCTTGTTTGACTCAGGAAAAAAGCTAATCTCGCAATAGTTGGTGCATACGCTTAAAACAAGGTATCGAACTCTTAGATTCGAAACAACAGGCACGCATTCCTGTGGCCGAATCGTGTTTATGAGCTAATGATTTTTTTTTTGCATTGTCTCGGCATTGGTTACGACTTTTTATAATTAAATTGTAAAGAAAACTTATAATAGCTTAGTCGAATCGGTACATGATTTATTAAGTAGGACAAGCTGAGTGTAGTGTCGTTACTGTATGAAACTTTAGTTTTGATTTACATTTTACTTGCATTTTTATGTATAATTTGGCATCATTTCTTATAAGAATGTCAACTACGTGTTAGATAAGTATTACAGCTAATACAAGGACATGATGGAATTTTTTTTTATCCTCTTTAGATGTTGTCTAAGGATACCTTAATAAGATAAGATTACAGTAAAGTTTTCTGATGTAATACAAAAACAAAAGAAATAAAGATATTTAAATAGGATAATTAGGTCATATATGTTAATTTATTTATAACAACATAAGTGACAAATACAAGTTTATGTATATATTGTGTTTGTGTTAGGTCAGTTAAGAAGTATTCTTGAAAACAGGATGATTTACTGGCTTTTCAAATGACAGAGCAAAGAGCAAAAGATAAAAAATATCCATCAAAATTTCCATAATACTTTAAACGCTGGCGCCATAATTACAAATAGAAACCATGCCGACATTTTTGTCTCTCTCTAATACAGACACTATGGCGTATATGTTTGCGATAAACTTAACTTCACATAAATCATACGCCCTCACGAACACACACAACACACTTGAATGTAAGCATATACGCAAACTAATAGTTTTATCATAGTTCTATAGGTTTCGGTCTGTTTTCCGTCACTGTGATTTGTTTACCTTTGTTGGTTTGGCCAATCAATGAAACAAGTTTTTAAATTGTGTACACCCATACTCTGCAAACCTAAACAAACAGTACTTAAGAGAACAATATTTAAATATTTACTAAATTTTATATAGCCATTTGTGCTCACTTGATACTAAGCTGCCACAATTAGCACTAGTGGAAGGTGGCCATGGAACAGTGCTCGCAGACTCTATGGTCATTTCGCCATGATTAAAATATTCGTAAGCATAACCACTATTCAACAGGTAATGCCATACTTTCATACCGAACAGAGATTCTTAGAATAACACAACCCCTGGATTAAAGGAAAAGTTTAATTTCTACTTTGGTTGGTCGAAATGAATGATCAGGTACTATAGTTGTATAGGCCACGCGGACTTCCTGTTCACTGTAGTTTGTGCCAGGTAAAAATATTCAGCCAACTGTTAGGGTTCAATTTTTATATTAGTTTTATTATATTATATTTGATATTATTATTATCATTATCATTATTATGTTATTTTTACTACTCCATAAGTTAATTATTAGTATTATTGTTTACTATTATATGAGTTAATTATTATTATTATTATTATTAGTATTTTAGTTTACTATTACCCGGCCCTCGTATGTGTCTTAAACATACAACCGTCGTGTATTCATTTCGCGGCGTTACCTACTTTCAGGTGTGATACTTATTTCCGCATGTGAATGCTCGTCGGAAAGTGTACCATACGTGAAATTTGCTAGCAATGTAAATTTGCTGCAACAGCAAATTTTCGGTATTGTGAATGACCGCGAAATAAGTGACACATTTATGTGTATTTTTATTGTTGTAAAATTTTTAAACAAATTGTTAATGTTGGTTAAGAATAATATAAATAAAGTGGGTCGGCGACTATTTGGGGCGGCAGATTGCAACCAAGTAGCAAAGAAAGGACTTAACATCAAATTGAGTGTTTCATTAGAATTGGGAAAAAGGTAAGTAGGACCTGGCTGGGAAGTAATACTTCCCAGCGATGAATTAGTTGCCCGTCGGCAACGATGGTAAAGGTGCCGCCGCACCCTAAAAAGGCAAACAGTGTACTCCCCAAAATGAGTACACTAACACCACTTACATTAGACTGGTGGAAGTCAATGTATCTTCTGATAGTCAGGCTGCAATTAAATTCCCGAAGTCAAGATCGGCCCAATACCACAGATTTCTTAATGAGATGCGCTAGTGGTACCATATTTATCCGTTACACATATGGCTTAAATGAATTGTGTGATAATTTCATATTTCATTATGTTCGATATTTTAGTCATAACAGCTTCACAGACCTTCTTTTTTTGCAGCCATGTCGCTAACTATTTGACAAAAAATTGTAAAATTATTGAATCTTTTTCCATATTTATAAATATTTTTGTACCATCTAAATTTATATTCATTTTACATTATTATTATTATTATAAGCCTTTGAAACAACTTGACACATATATATATTTATATCTTAGTGCCTTAGTCAGAGGCCGAAATGAACAAAGATTCGCTTCGATCTTGTGCGCACCGTCTCCAGTCAGTCCTACCAAGCAGCGTCAGTGATTCCTCCACCTGGTCCTTCCAACGTAGTCGCGGTCTCCCTCTTTTGCGCCGTCCTTCGAGGTCTTGATAGAATACCTTTCGCGCTGGAGTTTCCTCATCCATTCTCACGACATGGCCTAGCCAGCGTAATCGTTGCACTTTGATTCGCTTGACGACATCAATGTCGTGGTATAACTCGTACAGCTCATGGTTCATCCGAATCCTAAACTCGCCGTTTACGCAAATGGTTCCATATATTTTGCGGAGTATTTTTCTCTCAAACACCGCCAGATGAGCTGCATCTGCCTGTGTAAGCACCCAAGATTCGGAGGCGTACAACAGGACCGGTAAAATTAGTACCTGGTACAGCTGGACTTTGGTAGTTCGAGACAGGGTGGTGTTTATAAAGTGCTCGCGTAGTCCAAAGAAACAACTGTTGGCAAGCACTATTCTCCGTTTTATTTCGAGGCTGACACTGTTGTTTTTGTTCATGGCGGATGCAAGGTAGATAAATTCAGGCTGCAGAAGTGATCTTTATATATTCTCAGAACGCTCTCGGAGTCAGTAACGAGATGACCATCCTTGTCTTTACAGGAGGGAAGATCTGTTCCATGTACCTTTCCTTTTATCTTCTGATAGAATTTGCGGGCTTCACCTCTGTTCCTTTAATCTTCAATACACACATTATTTCGCTCCTTAAGCTCTCGTTTTTTTCGCCTGAAGAGTCGAGTCGCCTCCCGCCTCTTCTCCCTATGCTTTTTATGAACTGCTCGCGTTTCCATTGGCTGCAGTTTGGCCCTGTATGCAGCATCTTGTTCCCGGGAGGCATCGCGGCAGTCGTCATCGTACCAGGCATTATCGTTAAAGGGCTTCACATACCCCAGTACGGACCGCGCAGTCATTTCCATCGAGTGGGCTATAGTGAGTGAGTTAGTCAGAATAGGCATTGGCTATCTCGGCGGTCTGCAGTTTAGCGATGTCCAGCTTTCTCTGTGCCTGGTTACGCAGGGTTTTCGCTCTGCTTAGCCTAGTACGCACCTTCACTGCAGTGAGGTGGTGATCCGAGTTGATGTTCCCACCTCTGATCACTCGTACGTCTAAGACACTTAACGCGTGCCTTCCATCGATTACCACGTGATCAATTTGGTTTCTCGTTACTTGATCGGGAGATATCCACGTTGCTTTGTGAATGTTTTTGTGGTCAAATCGTCCTTGCTGCAGAGAAATCAATCAGTCTGATTCCGTTTGACGATGTGTCAGTATGCAGACTAAATTTTCCGACTGTTGGGCTAAAGACATTCTCCCGGCCTATTTTGGCATTAAAATCTCCCAGCACGATTTTAACATCATGGCCCGGGCTACTGTTATATGTTTCTTCAAGTTGGGCGTAGAATTCGTCTTTGACCTCGTCACTTTTCTCGTCCGTCGGAGCATGAGCACATATCAGCGTGATGTAGAAAAATTTTGCCTTTAGTCTTATGGTGGCGATTCGTTCACTGACAGGAGTAAACCTAGAGACCAGGTGTCGTAGTCTCTTGCCGACAAATCCACAACCAAACTCATGCTTTTCCGCGTGGTAGCTGTAGTACACGTTACACATCCTCATCCGCGAGCATCCATATCCAGTCCACCGAATTTCCTGTATAGCAGTAATGTCAGCCCTATACTCTTCGAGAACATTCGCCAGTTGAATAGAGGCACCTGGTCGGTAAAGAGTTATAACATTCCAAGTGCATATTCTCAAATCATGGTCCTTAAAACGTTTGCGGTGGTCGTCAACATTTTGGGGGTTTCTTTTTCTCTTATTTCTCATTTTATTCACTGCCATTATACTGGTGGCGGGTGGCAAGCCCAGCCCACCAGGTTCTGCATTTTATTCCTACTGCCAGGAAACATTTCAGCCGCTCATTCTGAGCAGACGCTGAAAAGGAAGCCGCCCAATATGGAACAGACGCTATGGATTTTCGCTATTTAGTTTTCGGAAGATGTGGGTTACTAACCCTCGTCTCCTAGATTGGTAATACGGCGGCTATCTGCACGTCCAATTCCACGATGCAACCATGCTTCATCGGTTCAAGCCTTCTTTCCTGAGACGTCTCTTTGACCACTCAGGATACATGGTTGTAATGCCTTCTAACTTTAGCTAACTTCTAAGCGGTTGCTTTGAAGTCATTGCCTGGGGAATACTTGGTCTAAGACCGGAAGTAGTTAGCTGCTTGGACAGTGCCATTTTATTCATTTTACATTACTTTCCAAATAAATTTGACTTAAAGATTATACGTCAAATTTCATTTTATCTAGACACGCCTCTAAACGTAACATAAACACTTCTCAGGTGGGCGCAAACGAGTATCGTTAACTTGGGTTTCTTTCGTTTTCCTTATATTGGCTTACAAATTAAAAAAACACGGCAACATGCGAAAGTGTCTGAAAGAACTATTGCAGCTGTGTATTTGTGCTGTCATGCATGGGTAGTGAGTGTGAACGCTTTTCTCTATGTTCTCCCCCTAAGTATTTCAGCATTTTCATCCAATTATGTGTGGTGGGCGCTATTGCTGTTTGATCTCTTCACATTTCTCAAGTCAATGCTGAATGGATGCCAAAGTAGATGTGCACAAGCTGCATGTGTTTTGTGTGTAGTGGCATGTCCATAGATGTACAGACGAAAACCTGATGGACATGATGAAAATATATGTAGTAAGTTTATTTGTACGTGACATTTCACTTAACATATTCGTAAGTGCATAAAAATTACATTTGTATACAATTGAGATTTTGTAGATAGGTGAAGAGTAAACAGTAGTCTCTTGAAATGATAAAAATATATACATATCTCAAACAATTTTGGACAAGCAGATATCTAAATTTATCGATAGTTACTACATAGCATGTTGTCTTGAGACCTTTTTTAAATCAAAATATGATATAATTTTTAAAGTTTGCCGTCTTTTTCAACTAACTCCAAAAGTGTGGAATGGAATCTAAAAATAAACTGAAATCCAATTTTTTGAAGTTGAGCCCTTTATTGCTAACCGTTTTTCCCAGATTTCGTGGTCCTATCCTTGAAGATTGATTAGAAGAGCATCGATTCGTTTCTCCAAAATAATGTTCGTCATCGAAACCAGAGAAGGCTTTGTCGCCCTTCCCACGACAATCAGTAATGGGGGATTTTGCCTCTCAGCGTAAATTCCTCTTCCGAATCTTCAAACAGGTTGTCCATATTTTTCACATATTCGTGTCTACTCAATACTAGCCTTATAAGTTGTCTGCCAGCAGGGAAAAACGGCAACTGTATGATTCATTGAATAGGTGTAACCTCCTCTTCAATTCCTGTAAAATGTTAATTTTCACAATTTAATATATAACATTAACGATATTTGATCGTTTATAGAAAATGCCATTGCATAAATTAACTGAAGTAAAGAGGTCATGAATAAGCATCGTTGTGTAATGTCAATATGGTAATATTTATGTAAATTATTCTCAATTGGTTGGCTCTTACACACAGATATCCTCAAAAGCGTTCTTCCGGCAAGTACAATTAATTATGCACACATATGTATTATTAACACAAACCGACGACTTACAGACTAGTCAACAAAAGAAACCCAAAGCTAAGGAGAGAAAGCAAAGAAATAATAAAAAACATGAAACAAATGTGTAATGACTGTCTCTTTATACCATGTAAAAGAGTACTGGATGACCCTACACTTTGTCTGAACAAGCGAGCAAGCATGAATTAATGAGTTTTAGGTGTTTGACTATGTTGTCAGAGGCGGCAGCCTAAACTGCAATTTCTTGCAGAGCAAAGCGAAAACGAAAGAAAACGTTTATGATTATTAGCACTAGAAGCATTTGCATATAAGTCATGTAGATAACACACACAGAACCACATGCATACTGGAATGATAACGTAGCACAGAGAGTTATATATTCATATACATGTGTATTTGTGAATTTTTTTATTCAACCACATGATACAGTTATATTATTATAACCATGGCCAACAAAAGTATGCAATGCATACTTGCATATGCAAATGCATATATCAGACTTACAGGCATGTATTGTAAAATATTGCATATTTTAGGGTTTTTAGGTTTTGTTTATTTTTTTTTTATTTCAAAAATATTTTTCGCACTATAGGCTGTATTTTTTAATATATATGTTTCCGGTTTTAACTTATCGAAATATTATTTTTGTGTTTATACCAAGAATCTATTCCGTCGTCATGAATTTCAGTGAGCTTTACCTAGAGTTGCGTTGCTACCTGTTTCATCCATCACTCATGGGGTAGTTGGCTGAAACCAGGAAAGGAAAGTTGTGGAATAGTGTAACAGTGAGGAGACTGAAGCAATGCGTACTTCCAAAGAGAAACAGTCAATTAGCGTTTAATTTTTCAAATATGACAACTTTACGTTGAAACTATGGGCGGTGACACTTTTTAAGTCAACACAAAGTTGGACCTTAGAAACCTAAGTTTCCATATAAAACTTTTTCACATATAAAGCACGTTGCCAAGTTTACTTTTATATTTAAAAAAAAAATTATCAAAATTTCAATAGCGGAAATCATGAATATGTGAGAAAAATTAGTGTGAAGCTGTATACATAATATTTAGTATCAATAAAGATTAAGTACGCCATTGAATTCAGTACGACTGAAATTTATAGAGATGTTAGTCAAAAAATTTCACGTAATTTTTTTACAATAGAGTAATTTTATAATAATAATCTTATAAATGTAATTAACGATTTAATTTTCGACTATTATTGATGAAATTTAATTAAAATGAAATGTATTCAGTGAATAAATTAATTAAAATCAAAATTTATTGTGCATTTTTTATCAGTTTTGAAGGCAATTTTTAGAGTTTTTTGTGCTTATCTAATGCGCATATTTTTAGTTTTTCCGGGCATATTTGTGTTGGCCCTGATTATAACAGACATGTACATTAAGCATATAACTAATTTGGCATGCCACTACGTGGTGGAAAATATTGTACAGTTAATGAATATAACCTTTTTAGGTGATTTTGTTCAAAAATGTTCCGCACCAAACGCGATTTCTAAAACAAGTCAGATTTTTTATAATATTTTTGTTTTTAATATTTTCAATTGTTATCTATATATATAAAAAATTGTTGCAAGTGTGTTGTGACTTTATAACTAACGAATAAATTTGTATGCGTTTGGGTAGCGCCCCGGTTGGTTTATATTTACAATTCGGTCCAATTAGACAAAGGGGCGTGGCACCGCCCATACAACTTGAAAATCAAAAGGGCTGTATCTCTTGAACTATCAGAGGTATGAAGATGAGATTTGGTATATATGTTGTTGGAGCAGTATTAATTACAGCCAAGGTGGAAGCGGGCGGTGCCACGCCCCCTTTTCAAAAATCGCTCTAACGGCTTTTCTAATAGACCGATTCATACGAAAATTTTAACAAGTGCCACTGTTGACCTGTTGATAGTCCCTGGCAATAATAGGTTGTGATTGGATAAAGGGGCGTGGCACCGCTGATACAACTTGAAAATCAAAAGGGCTTTATCTCATGAACTATCAAAGGCATGAAGATGAGATTTTGTATATATGTTGTTGCAGCAGTATTAATTACAGCCAGCGTGGAAGTGGGGGGTGCCACGCCCCCTTTTCAAAACCGCTCTGCAGGCTTTCCCAATAGACAGATTGATACGAAAATTACCAAGTGGTACTGATGACCTGTAGATAGTCCCTGGCTATATTTGGTTGCGATTGGATAAAGGGGCGTGGCACCACCCATACAACATGATTTTGCATCGGTTGTGTTAGTTAAGTTCTTTAGGCGTCTAAAATACTGTAACCACATAACCACTTTCAAATATACGCATATACAGATATCTGTCCGTCATATGTTTCCTGTTTCCAGTTGTAAACTAACGTTTATGGTGCTAAATTTTTTCGTTAGGTTGAATTATTCTACCGTTAGATAACATTTATTATAATTTAATAATCGTCTCAAACAACAATACAAAATTGGTCATTGTGTTTGATGATAATCAATTGATAATCAATAGTGTACTACATCAAGCACTGGTGCAACTTATTATGATAGTTACTCACCACACCTCATATAAGCGTACACATGAAATTAAATGAAATATTAACAAGTGATACTAACTTATGTCAAATAATCTTCATGCGTCACAGAAACACAGAGCCATGCACACAAGGACTATGTACATTATTTATCTTTGTTTTGTTATTTGCATAGTTGATTGCATTTGAATGAATATAAAATGATGTCATCTAAAATATTTGCTTTTTATTTGCATAGTTCTATTTATATAAAGACACTCTGTGGACTGTTTAATGCTAAGTGTTGGTGACGACTAAAAGGAATTATGTTTCAGTCTGTGTTTTCATAAATTCAAGATCATAAGTAAATATTACTGGATAATGTTGAAAGTTGAGCCAAGTATTGCTGGTGAACAATATAATTTGGCTAGTTGAAATTTAAATGATGTTGCAAATATTATTCAATTATTATGATAACAAATGATTGTAGAAAATAAGTTTATAATAAAGTAGTGTTTGAGTAATCCCGTAATGTTTGCCTCATGTAGAAAAGATTTCCAAGCTTTTCAGCCTTTTACACTCCATAGATACTTCGTCACAACAAGTTTAGATAATAACTCCTTGTCCTGGTCCATCCATCGACTTTGATCGCCCCCTTCTGCGGCGCCCATCTATTTTATTTGCAAAGGCTATTTATTCAATCTTTTCGCAAATCACGTCTTAGCCAGCGCATATGCAGTAACATCCCGCTGTTCTCGGCCAATGATATTTTTATCATCAGCGTAAGCTTGCAGCAAGTGATTTTTATTAATGATAATAACAGACTTGTTTATTGCAGCTTTCCCCAATATTATGATCCCCAATCGGATGTTATAGACATCGCATAACAGTCTATTGCCTTGTCTGAAGCTTGGTAAAAATTGTATCTAACTTGGTAGAAAATGGCTTTGTCAGATTTATGCCTATCTTCATGGAAGACTTCCGTGTCGGTTAGTGTCATCCGGCAAGAATACCAACCGCAGCCATGACGTCTAATAGTTTTTGTCGTATCGGACCGTTGAATGCTGATTTATATTCGTGAAAATTGTAATATGAAGGTATCGATCTGAATTTTTAGCATCTTCTCTAATATTTGCCGTAGTGTATCTGAACCTTCATATAAGTTGTTAACATATGCTTTAATCCTTCATATTAAACCTTGTTTGAGATAGAAAAAAGGCTGAACCCGCGATAGTTGGTGCACACAATTGAAATGTCTCTCTATAGCACAGGACATGGAACACTCAGATTCTTATCCTCAGGCATGAATTCCTTTAATCGAATAGTGTTTATGAGCCGATGATTTTTAAGCATAGTCTCAACATTGTTTACGACTCTTTATGATCAAATTGTAAATGAAAGTTTTAATAGCTTAACCGAATCAGTACATGATTATTCAAGTAGGGCGAACTCCACTACTCTACTAGTAGCATCTACTACTTATACTTTTGTAGTTTTTTTAATCGTTTACATATTAAAACTAGTACATGGACATGATGGAATTGTTTCGTACCCTCTTAAGATGTTGTCTTAATATAAAATGAATAATTGCTGGCTAAAGTTTTAAAGGACTAGAAACTACTTGAATATACCAAGAGCAATGAAAAAGATTTGATGACGATGGTATCCACAACATTGCAGTAAAGTTTTGTGATGTGATACAAAAACAAAAGATATTAAAATTTCGAAAGATTTCACAGATCACTAAATACTTTGCTATTTATAGATAGATCGTATAATTTTGTTATAACAACAAAAGTGACAATTTTAGTTTACGTTCATGTTGTGTTTGTATTAGATCAGTTAAGAAGTTTTCCTCAAATCAAGGTGTATATGACAGAGCATTAACATCAAAGGCAAAAGATACAAAATATACATCAAAATTGCATAATAATACGCTGGCGCTGTACTACCAATTAAAGACCATGCAACATTTGTGCCTATCTCTAATACAGACACTGTGGCGTAGGAAACATTTGCGATAAACTTAACTTCACATAAATCATACGCCCTCACGTACACACAATCCACTTGGATGTAAAAATGTACGCCATGTTAGGTGCAGACCAACAACATATCATGTTACGGTTGTTGGCATTGGTCCACATGTGTCACCAAAAAGTTTGAACACAAACATCACAAAAAAGCAAGAAGAATGTTTGCTCGCCTAATTTATTGTTGTCACTGCTGCGGTATAAAAATGTCCAAACAAAAAGATTTTGCAGTTAAAAGAAGATACAAACAAAAACATGACATCATCAACTGGCGCAAACTAAAAGTTATATCGTAGTTTTGTTGGTTTCGCTCTGTTTTCCGTCACTGGGAATTGTTTACCTTTGTTGGGTTGACCAAACAATGAAACAAGTTTTTAAATTGTATACACCCATACACTGCCCACCTACACAAACAATAGTTAAAGAGAAAAATATTTAAATATTTACTATTTGTTGTATAGTTATTTGTGCTAATTTCCTACTAAGCTGCCACAATTGGTACTAGTGGAAGTTGGTCATGAAACAGCACTCGCAGACTCTAGTGTCATGCCGCTGTTCAATAGGTAATGTCTTACGCACACACTGAACAGAGACTCTTGGAGCAACACAACCCCCGGTTTAAAAGAATTCGTGAATTTCTACTTTGATTGGCAGAAAATTAATAATCAGTTAGGATATGTGGTTTACTCTATGAAACTATAGATGTATAGCCCTCGCCGACTATCTGAACGATGAAAGACCAGTATTAGTGAAAGTCAATGTATCTTCTGATAGACAGTTTGCTATTAATTCCCTGAAATCAAAATTCCCGAAGTCAACATTGGCCCAAGACCACAGATTTCTTAATGAGATGCCCTAGTGGTACGATATTCATTCGTTTCACAATTTCATATTTCATTATGTTCAATATTTTGGTTATAAAAAACAGCTATATATTATACTGTTCTTTTTTTGTCAGCCGTGTCGTTAAGGCTTTATCTGAAGTAACGTCGTCAGCGTCAATTATTTGATGACAGTTTGTGAAATTATTGAATCACATTCTATATTTATGAATATATTTTATGTACCATCTAAATTTATATCCATCTTACATTACTTACAATATAAATTAGATTTAAATATTTTAAGTAATATTTCGTTTTAAATTGATCTATATCAAAAAACTTTTCAAGTTGCTGTAACTAGTAACTCTACCTTGGGTTTCTATAGTTTTCCGTGTAGTTGCGCCTCCAGTCCTTTGTGTCATCATAGGTTACCACCTAAAAAACACGACAACAAGCGAAAGTGTTTAAAAGACACATTGCAGCTGTGTATTTGTGCTGTCGTGCATTTGAAGTGAATGTGAGCGCTCTGCTGTGTGTTCTCCCCCTAAGGATTTCAGTATTCTCTTACAATTACTTGTGGTGGGCGCTATTCCTGTATGATCTCTTCACATGTCTCAAGTCAATTCAATCGGATGTCAAGTATATGTACACAAGCTTCATGTGTGATGTGTGTAGTATTATTTGTGGGATGTCCATAGATATACAGATGGAAATCTGACGGTGATGTGATGAAAATATATGTAGTAAGTTTGTTTGTACGTGACATTACACTTTACTTATTCGTACGTGCATAAAATTAAATTTGTATACAGCTGAAATTTTGTAGTTACGTATAGAGTTAATAGTAAAACATGCTGAACTCTCTTGAAAAGACAAAATGAAATAATTTTCTCAAACAATTTTGGACAAGCAGATATCTAGATTTATCTGAATTTAACTCCATTGCTAGTTGACTTGGGTCGTTTTTGTAAATCAAAATATGACATATTTATCGAAGTTTGCCGCCTGTTTCAACTATATTATAAAGTGTAAAATGTTGTCTACTTGCGGTTAAAAATATATTAAAATACAATATTTGAAGTTGAGTTATGCTTGCTTAGCGACAGTTCCAGATTTCGTTCCAGATTTTCGAAATCAGAGAAGGCTTTGGCCCTTCCCATAACAATCTTCGGGGAAAAACGGCAACTGTATGCATATTTTAGGTGAGACCTCCTCTCAATTCCTGTATAGTGTTAATTTTCACAATTTAATATATCACATGAACCATATTTGATCGTGTACAGAAAATACTCTGCCCAGATTAACTGTAGCAAAAAGATCATGAAAACTCATCGTTGCGCAATGTCAATGTGATAATATTTATGTAAATTATTCTCGATTGGTTGGCTCTTACACACAGATATCCTGAAATGCGTGCTTCCCGCATTCACATTTAATTATGCACACATATGCATGTGTATACAAACCCTCATAAATGTTGAGAGATTCAATTGTGGACGACTTAAAAACAAGTCAACAAACGAAACCTAGAACAAAGGAGAGAAAGCAATAATATAATGAGTAAAACGAAACAAATATGTAATTAATGTCTCTTTTTACTATGTAAGAGGGCACTGGATGACCCTACACTTTTTGTATTTGAGTATGTTATAACAAGCGGCTGCTTTAATTGCAATATCTTGCATAGAAAAGGCATAAAGGACAACAACACGTTTACGTTTATTTGCACTAGAAGTATTTGAATGTAAGTCTTGTAGACAAAAACACACGAATACATACATAACAGAATGATAATAATATACAGAGAGCTGTATATCCATAAACATGTATAACGTACACATGACGTTAAAGGATTCCCTTTATTATTATTTGATATATACACAATTTGATACAGTTACATTATGATCCCAGATTACAATTACAGCTTTATAAATCATCTCAATTACAACTGGCAAACGTAATCTCATATATATTAGCTCTGGTAATTGATTTCATTAGCCTGAACAATGAACATTGCACAACTCTATTACCTTCATGCACTCAAAGTGATTTTAAGTCAATTAGTTAAACTTTTAACACTTTTAAATTTCCTAAAGCAGCAAATGAGTAATTGCTGCTGTAACTTAATTTTCTTATCACCTCTAACTAAGCAAACAAATCATAGTCACATCTCGACTTTGAATGTTATTCTGTAAAACTATTTTTAATCTAATGGGAAGATGGCATTGCATTTTTCCAATGCTATTCGTGTTCCAAACAAACTGTGTGAATGTGCAAACTATTATCTGTTATAGCTGTCGTTGGCAGCCACCAGCAGCAGGAGACTTTCGGATGAAGAAATCTAGTGCTTCAATTTTTTTAGCCTTGGTACTACAAAAGTTCTCACCAGGTGCTTTGGAACTGGTTGTAATAAATTTTGATACAACAACAAATATTTTATGAATGATAGTTATTTTTTAAAAACAAGTCCTCAGTCACATGCTTGACACGCACAGCATGCATGCGAGGGTCATTTGACAACTGCCTTGCAGAAGACGCAAAATTTTTGGTGATGGTTAAAAATGAAAGGAATTTAGACTTAGCATAGGTCAAGTAATTTAAATTCTTCAGTCGCCTAAAGTACTGTCACCACAGAAATTCAAATATTCAAACCAATCTGCATAAATGCCTTCGCATATACAGATATCTATCCTGTTTGGCAGGTGGAATTATTCTACCGTTAGATAATATTTGTTATAATTAAACAATCGTTTCAGGCAACAACACAAAATTGGTCATTGTGTTTGATGATAATTCTTTGATAACACTGTGCAACAACCAAAATCGGAATGGGATGAAACCAAATGCAAATGAAAATTGACATTATGTATAACAAAACCCTCAAGGGATTTCTTAAGTTTAGTGCGAGATTTTTTTTACACGCATTTGAAGTTGGTGATTTTTGAACGCTGGCTAACAAGAAAAATTCATTAAAAAAGTCATAAAATAATGCTATTTATCCCGGAAAGTTGTGGTATCTTACTGTTTTTGGGGTCGAGGAATCCATTTTTGACATTTATTTTTATTTTAAATCTCCGCTAGAGGGCGCTTTCGTAAATTTTTTTGGTTTAGATCGAATTTTTTGTCTTTCCACACGATTACAGCCGTAGATTAAGAGCTATCGAGCTTAAATTTGGTATGCGAGCTTATATCCATCATGCGGAGATTGGGTTCTTAGATGGGCATGATCGGACAAAACCTACTCCCACCTCCCATTTAAATTGTACCTTTTTTGAGGTCTGCCCCTGGGATCACAGTCGCAGACTAAGAGCTATCGAGCTGAAATTTGGTATGCAAGCTTCTATCCCCTAAGCGGAGATTGAGTTCTAAAATGGGAATGATCGAACAAAAACTACTACCACCTACCATACAAACTTGCCCTATTTGAGGGTGTTCGTCTGTTTGTCTTCTCAATTACAGCCTTAGATTAAGAGCTATCGAACTGAAACTTGGTACGCAAACTTCTTACCTCTTAGGGAAAGTTAAGTTCTGAGAAGATCAAGATCAGACAAAAACTCCTCAAACCCCAAAATATGGGAAGTTTGCATTGGAGGTAGGAGAAGTTTTTGTCCAATCATGCTCATCTTAGAACTTAACTTTCTCTAAGAGGTTAGAAGCTTGCATACCAAATTTCAGCTCGATAGCTCTAAATCCTAGGTTGTAATAGCTAAGAAAAATAGACGGACATACCCAAAAAGGGTTATTTTGTATGGGAGGTGGGAGTAGTTTTTGTCCGATCATGCCCATCTTAGAACATAATCTCCGCTTAGAGGATTGAAGCTAGCATACCAAATTCCAGCTCGATAGCTCTTAATCTACGACTTTGATTGTAGGGATAGACCTCAAAAAAGGTACAATTTGTATGGGAGGTGGGAGTAGGTTTTGTCCAATCATGCCCATCTAAGAACCAAATCTCCGCTTGGTGGATAGAAGCTCGCATACCAAATTTCAGCTCGAAAGCTCTTAATCTACGGCTGTAATCGTGTGGAAAGGCAAACAATTCGATCTAAACCAAAAAAATGTACGAAAGCGCCCTCTAGCGGAGATTAAAAAAAATAAAGGTCAAAATGGATTCCTCGACCCCAAAAACAGTAAGATACCACAACTTTCCGGGATAAATAGCATTATTTTATGACTTTTTTAATGAATTTTTCTTGTTAGCCAGCGTTCAAAAATCACCAACTTCAAATGCGTGTAAAAAAAATCTCGCACTAAACTTAAGAAAACCCTTGAGGGTTTTGTTATACATAATGTCAACTTCCATTTCCTTTTGGTTTCATCCCATTCCGATTCCAAAAGTTCAATTTTGTGTCACAGTGTAATCAATAATGTGCTATATCAAGCAGTTGTGCAACTTATTATGATAGTTACTCACCACACCTCATATAAGCGTACACATGTTCTTGGCTTTACACTTGAGTTATTATAATACCATCATATGCACACTAGGGTAATAACTTTTTTTGGGCAACATTTTCCCCAGGGCTTTTCTAATGGCAAATATTGTATTAATGATAAAAAAAACTATTTCAGTTCAATTTGCTTAAAAAACCTTACGCACCGACAACGATTTCTAAAATGCCTTTAATATATGTTTTTAATTTTTTTTTTAATAACAATTTTTTTTATATATGGTTTATACATATGTAAGTATGTAAACAAATAATAACAATAAATGATTAAAAGTAGGTATTGTAAGATATAAACTTTAGGTTCAGAATACGCGATGTTTTCCAAAGCGGATATATATCTTGTACTACTTTTATTTGAAAAAAATTTTTTTTTAACTTTGTTTGATTTAAGACTTTAACGCGTTTGGTGCGTAACCTTTTTTAACGATAGCGAAAAACTTAAAACGCAGTTCTTAATATTTGTCCATGCCCAACACGATTTTGCCTGGGGAGATTTGATATTTGCAAAAAATGCAAAAAGTTATTACCCTAATGCACACGTGTCATTCAATTTACACTCTTCACAGCATTCCAAGTGAAACATTGGTACCAATGACAGCGGCTGCCATAAGCAGCTTGTTTTATGATGTATCCAAATTGGATTTTAAATTAAAGAATCCTTTTGAATTAGGAATTTACATTTATGGTAAAGTGAGTATGATAATGAATTATGCGTGGGTGACTTGAAAATAAAATTATGCGTGGTTTTTACAAAATCTTCAGAATAAACAATTCTTGAGTTTAGTTTAATATCCTCGGTAGGATATCCTCCCAGTGTGTTGGTGTTTTTATATTATGCTGATTTCTGTACTGGGGAATGGGACTTTGCCCAGGCGCTGAAAGTTACTGATTGCCACTCACTTGGGAGTGACCAGAATCGATTCCTTTGCGGCACTGTCCAAGCAGCTAACTACTTCCGGTCTTAGACCAAGTATTCCCTGGGCAATGACTTTAAAGCAACCGCTTAGAAGTTAGCTAGAGTTAGAAGGCGAAACGTTTGAGTAACCTAATCGGCATGCTACCACCGATGCGTCTTAGGAAGTAGGTAACAGAAGTTACTGAAGCTCAACACAGGCTCTCCTAGTGGCTTTGGCAGCCCCAAGAAACTAGGTTCGGGAGCGGTGGCCTAATAAGCCACTCTCCTTAAACAAAATATATTATGAAAACACGGAGAATAAATATAACAAGAACCCCCCTAAATGTTGACGACCCCCGCAAACGATATAAGGACCATGATTTAAGGATATGCACCTGGAATGTCCGAACTCTTTACAGAGATGGTACCTCTATCCAACTGGCGGATGTCCTCGACAAATACAAGGCAGACATCACCGCCATACAGGAAATGAGATGGACGGGACAGGGATGCACACGGCGAAAGAACTGTGACACCTTTTACAGCTGCCATGCAGAAAGACACGAATTTGGATGTGGTTTCATAGTCGGCAAGAGACTTCGACACCTGGTCTCGCGGTTTAACCCTGTAAGTGACCGAATAGCCACCATTCGCATCCGGGCGAAATATTTTTACATCACGCTGATTTGTGTACACGCCCCGACGGAAGATAAAGACGATGAGATTAAAGATGCATTTTACGAGCGCCTAGAGGAAACATACGACCGCTGCCCTGGCCACGACATTAAAATTGTTCTGGGAGACTTTAATGCAAAAATAGGAAGGGAAGATGTTCTTGGTCCATCGATCGGTAAATTCAGCCTGCATACCGACACGTCAGACAATGGGTTTAGGCTGGTTAGCTTCGCAGCGGGAAGGAACATGGTAATGAGTGGAACCAGATTCCAGCACAAAGATATCCACAAGGCAACTTGGCTATCCCCCGATCAACACACCAAAAATCAAATTGATCATGTGGTAATTGATGGCAGGCATGCATCTAGTGTCATGGACGTGCGTGTGATCCATGGTGCTAATATTGGCTCGGCTCATTACCTGGTTGCAGCCAAGGTTCACACAAGATTGAGCAGAGCGAAAAACGCTCGTAACCAAACACAAAGAAAGCTGGACATCGCGAAGCTGCAAACCCCAGAGATAGCTACTGCCTACTCCGACCACCTCTCCCAACTTTTACGACACAACGCCTTTACTTCTGACGTTCCCGATACACAGGGGCAGCATATTGCGCATTCCATGGCAACCGCCGCAACAACCGTGCTAGGATATGAAAAACGGTGCTCAGACGAATCCTGGTAGGATGAAGAATGTCGCATAGCGTCTGAGGAACAGGAACAGGCTTATACGGCAACGCTACAGCCAATTGTAACCCGTGCTGTTAGGGAACGGCATAAGGAGAAAGCAAAACGGGCGAGACAGCTATATAGGCGAAAAAAACTTCAGGTGAAGGAACGGGAGAGCGAGGATATAGAGCGATACAGGGATAGAGGTGAGGCCCGAAAATTTTACCAGAAAGTAAGAGCAAATGGATACGGTAATGGCCTCCCCACCTGTAAGGAAAGTGATGGAAATCTGGTCACGGATACGCAGAGTGTGCTGCACATATGGAGAGAACACTTCCAGCAACTGCTGGTTCCAGAAGGCAGCGCACGTGAAGTTATCACGCCAATTGTCGACGACGGCTTAGATTGCCCACCACCAAGTCAAGCCTAGGTAAGAAGAGCAATATCGCGGCTGAAAAACAACAAAGCAGCCAGTGCCGACGGTCTGCCCGCAGAGCTCTTCAAGTCCGGTGGCGAGAGTTAATAACGAGCATGCACCAGCTCCTGCGCACGGTTTGGCTTAAAGAGTGCATGCCCGACGATTGGAATGTAAGCGTATTATGTCCTGTGCTGAAAAAAGGTGATCCAAGTGTGTGCTCCAACTACCACGGGATCAGCCTTTTACCCATCGCATATAAGGTCCTGTCGAGTGTGCTATGTGAAAGACTAAAGCCAGTGTTATCCAACCTGATCGGGCCTTATCAGTGTGGCTTAAGACCTGGAAAATCAACAACTGACCAGATTTTCACACTTCGGCAAATCCTGGAAATGACCCAAGAAGAACAGATATTCCAGTGAAGCTGATACGTCTTTGCGGAATGACGCTGACTGACACGAAGTCTTCAGTGAAGATTGGCAAGGACCTTACGGAGCCATTCTATACCAGACGAGGCCTAAAACAAGGCGACGGCCTATCGTGCGATCTCTTCAACATTGTGATGGAGATGATAATGAGAAAAGCTGCAGTAAACACGAGTGCCACTATATTCAACAAAAGCCACATGCTACTCGCGTACGCTGATGACGTAGACATAAAAAAAAAAAAACTTAATTTCCCTTTGCACCCCATGAATGAGGTATGGGATAGCTTCTCGCGTTGTTGTGAATTAACACGCTTTCTATTTTTAGATTCACAACTAACGGCACCTACTTTTTTATCGACGAATGCGAACGTCACTGTTTGAGAAGCTCTTACTAGACACGACGATTGAATCGACGCTTAATACTGCGAAGTTGCTGTCACCAACATTCGAGGGGAGCCGACAATGAAAGAAAATTTTATTTTTTTTTTAAGATGGCTGGAGCCAGGTTTGAACCTGCGATCTCCCGCATGGTAGTCGCGTGTTCTAACCACTATGCCACGGCCGTAGACATCATCGGTCGAAAACTGCGGGATGTGACTGCAGCCTTCTCAGGTATTCCGAAGGAATCAGCGAAAATGGGCCTAACGGTGAACGAGGACAAAACGAAGTTATTAGTTTCAACGAACAAAGAATTTACTCGTTTGGGAAAATGCGTGAACGTTGACAACTAAAAATTCGAGGTGGTAGATAATTTTGTCTACCTAGGCTCTGCCATCAACAAAGCAAATAGTGTCAGCCTAGAAATCCGGAGAAGAATCCTGCTTGCAAATAAATGCTACTACGGACTAAGCAAGCGATTCAATGACAGAGCCCTCTCTCGACGAACAAAACTCAAGCTATACCAGATACTAGTTCTATCTGTCTTAATGTATGGCTCAGAATCCTGGGTTATGACTAGAGATGGGCACGTGAGTAAATTTGACTCACGTTCACGCACGCTCACGTGATTGAAATTTTCAATCACGCACACTCACGCTCAAAAATTTTTTCGCTACTCACGTTCACGCACGCTCACGTGAGTAAATTTTGTGCTCACGCACGTTCACGTGAGCGTGAATCACGACAATCATGCCAAATAAAAAGTAAATAAATGTTATTGTTATGTTTCTATAATTACACTATGCAACAAATGAAGACTTTTTGCAAAATAAATACAAGAACTTAACAGTATAGGTTCGATTAGACTATAGAAGGGAAATAAAACCATATACTCAGTTTGGCGAGATAGTTGACCAATTTTTTTTATAGACCCCAAAAGATTCTCGATGAATAACTTAACTATTTGGTAACCGATTTTGACAAACAAGTATGCGTTTCACTCAGGAAAGCATGTATTTTGTGAATAAAATAGTAAACATTAAGGTGTCATTAGAAAATAGTTGCTACAAACTTCTTCAAACTAAAAAAATAGTGAAAAAAAAAATTTGCAATTTCGAGGCAAAACAGAACGATATGACGAGACACCAATACAAATATATATACAGTGCACTCCGCATAACGTCAACCCCCCATTACGTCAACATCCCAAAACGTCAACCCTTTTTCATTTGTATTGTCTACTCTAAAACGTCAACCAAACCTCAAAGCTCTAAAACGTCAACTCAAATAACTCAAAGTTTTAGCTTTAGTAACGGTTAAAATACTTTCATACAACCGTGTCTAATTAGTTTTAGTTTTGGGGATTCCCCTTGTGTCTATTGATGGGTAGTTATTGTCGTTTTCTGTTCAGTTGCTTCATTGATCTCGTTAGAGTTGCGCCTATAAAATGAGCTCAAAGAACCAAAAGTTCTTCAATTGCAAGAAAAAGCTAATATTTTGGATTTATTACAAAAAGGTGCAAGTGCGACGGCTTTAGCGAAACAATATGGTGTAACAAAATCAAAGATTAGTAAGATAAAATCCAAAAAAAAGGCAATTTTGAAATGTGTTAATAACACATTTTCTGGACCGAGAAAAAGGAAGACATTAAGGGCATCAGAGCTGCCCAAAATGGAGAAATGTTTGTACCGTTGGTTTATTAAGCAGCGGGAAAGAAATTATCCTATAAATGCATTAGCGCTGAAGGAAAAAGATTCATCTAAAACTGAAAGATGAATTCACATTCAAAAACGTCAACAATTTGATAAATGTCAACACTCGCGGTTTTAATTAGTTGACGTTATCCCGAGCGTACTATATCGATGGAAAGACAACAGTCTCTTTTTTCCAAATCCACTGAGAAATTTTAAATCTGTTGATATTCAACCACATTACTGGCTTATATGTGCGGAAAGGTACGAAAAACTGATCTCATAGTAGTCTTTATGAGCAATTAAGGGTAAGGATCGGATTGTAATGATATGTTCACGAAAGTCGTTCAACGTTACCGTGGCTAAAATTTGGCGAACATTGTTAGTGAAAAATTTGGACTCATTCAAAGTAATACTCGTATTGCAAAAAGTGAAAAAAAATAATTTCTTCCTCATTTTTTTTTAAAAAATATGCAGAAATAGGTAAAATTTTTGAAATAAATTTTTTATAATATTTGTGCGCAAAACTCACAGCTACATTTTTACCGAATATAGTTTAGCGCTATCATGAAGTATCTGTTAGCTGTTGGACAACAACTGATGACACCTTTATCCAAGGGATTCACTGATTTTGAGAATCTTTTGGGGTCCATAAAAAAAAATTGAATACCAATCTCGCTAAACTGTGTTTTATTTTTATCGTATAATCGAACCTATACTGTCAAGGTCTTGTTTTTTTCACAGTTGTACTGTGTTATTTGCCTTCTGTTATATATTTTAATAGATTAATATGGAAATAAATAAATTGATGAACCCATGAATACATAACATCAAAATAAAATATAATAATTTTATTTATTTTATTTTACTTTAAACTGTTTCTTTGTTAGTTTTAGTCGATCGTGTTTAATATATTAAATTTACGTTAAAGTGTATCAAATTCGGCTTACGAATGTTTGATATTTTTTGGTTAAATTCAGTGTGTCACGCACTAGGATGACGCGTTTCGAACTCCAAGACGAGTTCATCTTCAGACCCCTTTGTGACCAACTGATGTACAATGGTACATCATCGGCTGTATATATATCTACAATTATGTCAAACATGTACATTCGGAGTAGATATCAGCCGAAAATGTCCAGCACCAATTATAGTTTGAATTTGACCGTTAATATTCAAACATGAGAAATGGAGGAAATTCTTTCCCCACGATTCCCCTTTTTACCTCAAAGCCTCAAACTTTGGTATATAGGGTCATGCTGTACTCGACCAGACCAACAACATGCACTATGTCACTCCTCAAGTTCCAAATGACTGTCACATAGTGTTATTATATTTATTATTTTTATTATACAAATATTATTAAACATTATATATTGTAATATATTTATAATATATTATTATATTTTATTATATATATTATTTTATATTATAATATTACAAAGAATAATATAAAACATTCACACAAAAAATGAAATCTTTATCAATGTAATGACGAATGTAAATAACCAGTTCTGTGTTAAGCTAATTTTTTTTTTGCTTTGCGTGATTAGCGTGAGTAGCGTGATTCACGCAAAGTATGCACTCACACACGCTCATGCACGAAGATATTTTTGATGCTCACGTTCATGCACGCTCACGTGAGCAAATTTCCAACTTACTCACATTCACGCGTGAATCACGCATGATTCACGTGATTCACGCCAATCACGTGCCGAGTGCCCATCTCTAGTTATGACACAAGCGGATGAATCGGTTCTGGCGGTATTCGAGAGAAAAATACTCCGTAAAATATATGGTCCCATCATCGTTAACGGAGAGTATCGGGGTCGTATGAATCATGAGCTGTACGAGCTGTACACTGACATTGACGTGGTCAAACGCATTAAGGTCATGTTGTACGAATGAACGAAAATGCTCCAGCTCGAAAAGTCTTCGACAATGAACTCGATGGACGTCGCAGAAGAGGGCGACCTAAACTCCGTTGGAAAGACCAGGTTACTGAGAACCTTACAGAACTCGGTGTGACTAACTGGAGAAGAAGCGCAGAAGATCGAGGCGCTTATAATATTTTTCTACGTGCGGTATATAATCCACTGGGATTGCATAGAAGTAACAGCTAAGTAAGTAAGTAAGATTTCTGTACTCGCATGTTTTAAGTACCAGGCAGAAATATATGTCAACTGCCCTAGCAAGGCACTTGGTTCCGTAGGGAATGTAATGTGAAATTAGCATATTAAGACGAGTCAAATCCTCCCCCGTTGTGTGCAATGTTGTTTTATAGTTGTCGGGCAACGGCTGATAGTGGGCGACGAACTCTCATGGTACAAACGCCATTAAGTGCCACTATCCGATTATATGACGCCGATTTGTAATTGGCATAAGACTTACATATCTTGTCTCGCGGCTCAAGTCTGGAAGCCACAATTTGTTTCAAAGCGAAATACTTTGTGCACATGCCACGACGGAAGATAACGTCAGTGAGACTTTGTAAAGTCTAAAATATTATACCAAAAACCCCAATCATATTCAAAATCCCCATCCCCGAAATCATGCAAACACGTTTGTTTGAGCGATAGCACTTAACCGTAAATGTGGTTTAGTTTCTCGATTTAAACACAAGTATACAATCGAAAAGAGACAGTTTGTGTGAAAAAGAAAAAAAAGTAAACCAAAAACATTTTTCTTTGTTATTTTTCTAATCCTATGGAATTTGAAAGACTCTGTGGGGGTAAAATATTAATAAAGGTGTCACAGCATATGCATTGATGTAGGCTGGCATATGAACACAAGTAAACTAAATGAATACATGTACTCGGCGTTACCTTCTCCCTCCTGTCATGTAATTTTGTATCTTTTATATGTGTTTTTTTTTCTTTCATGCACCACCAAATTGGAGTGTCATGTTGACTTATCTCTTTTTTATTCCTCTGTTGGTTGTTGTTATATCCCCTCCCTAGCGTCAGTTTTTTTTTTGACATCCTGTGGATGTGGCAGAGTGCTTGGGTTGGTGAATGAGTGAATGACATGTCATCACTTTGTTAGTGACCCAGTATAACAGACAATTCCTCTTGTATATAAGGGAACAACTTTTGGTGTAATAAATTCTTAATGAGTTGTTTTTTATCAAAATTTTTGTTGTACCCTTTTGGTGGCAGGCTTTAACTGTTTTTGGTAAAACGAAATCATTGATGTAAAATATAAGTACGAAAAACTTTAACAAAAGTACTTGTTTTGGGTATGAGTAAAGTATAAGCTTATTATATTATTTAAGTATAATGTTAATCTATATATATTTTTGGTGTGATGCGTCGTAATATTAACAGATTTATGATATGTCATATGTTTCATATAAAGCAGCCCTACAAATCACAAGTTCATATGTCCTGTATTTTTCGGTTTGGAAGTTATAAATTTTTCCGAGAATAGGTAATTTTTTATGGGAAGTATCAATTTACAATACCATAACACATTTTGAAAAATATTAATGGTAGTATAAAAAAAAACAAAAAAAAGTTCTAAAAGAGGAACTTTTAAAAATAAATAATATAACATTTCATGTCCCAGCAATATTTATATGTAAACCTTAATCTTATGTATATAAGTTAAACAAAAAATAATAAAAACATATTTTTCATCTTTTAAAATATAAACATTTGAATAACAAGTAAGGTCACATAAATCGATTTCAAAACAGTCTAATAGACATATTCTAGCATTGCGGGAGAGTAGCGTAACTCTGATATAAGTTGAAAGCATCACAGCAATATTTTAATATGTAATACACGTAAGCGAATCGATTTCCGATGAGTATCATGTATCAGAGTGTAAACAATTGCAAACTCCTATTACTGGTAACTGATTTTTTTAAAAAAAAATATCAGTATAGCGCTGTCTAATCCTGTTATATATAACTTTTTTTGTTTTGTTTCTTTTTTGCTCCTAACTATTGCTATCAAACATGTATTGACTAAGAGAGGTCGGTAGATTGAGCCCGTGTAACTTGCATATAATATCCTTCGGCAATTAAAAATAAAACACAGCTATATATATCACAAACGGAAATTGTAAAATTTTGTGACACCAGCATTTGATGAATTGATACTGTGTATATATGCTTGTTGATACCTCGCCGCAAATCAGACAAATTGACTCACTACAAAGCAGCATTTTGCAGACAGCTTGAGTGGTTCACATGAGTGAGCTGAGTAATGTGGTTAGTGGTAGTAGATATTTGCGTTTGCAGCATATGTATTTGAAGTACAAATCTCTCATCGATTTAATGCATTTTTTTTTTTTTTGATTATTTAGACAAATTTCATATACGTTATATTTTGTTTTTCGTTTTTATTGTTTTTTATATCAATAGTATATTGTAAAAAGAAGAAGATTGATAATAGCGTTAAAATAAAAAAATCTCCTATCAACTCTTGGAGTAAGGTGTGGGCTAACAATTTTGAACTGACCTCAATTAATTTGAACATATATTATGAAGTCCTCGAAGAATACAAGGCTGACATAACCGCTTTACAAGAAATCCGGTGGACGGGACACGTGTGCTCGCGCATGGAGACGTGCTACATCTACTATAGTGGCCATGCGGACAAGCACGAGTTTGGATGTGGATTTGTGGTTGGCAACAGACTGCGACACCTAGTCTCAAGGTTCAACCCGGTGTGTGAACGTATAGCCACCATAAGAGTCAAACAAAGTTTTTCCACATATATGTGCCCATGCTCCGACAGAAGAGAAAAGCGATGAGGACAAGGACGAGTTCTACGAGAGCCTAGAAAATGTATATGACCGTAGCCCGAGCCATGACACTAAAATTGTACTAGGCGATTTTAATGCTAAAATAGGCAGGGAGACCGCATTTGAGACTACAATCGGAAAATTCAGTCTGCACAACGAAACGTCGAACAATGGCATCAGACTGATTGATTTCTCTGCGGCAAGAAATATGGTAGTTAGCAGCACTAGATTTGACCATACAAATACTCATAAGGCAACATGGTTATATCCAGATCAATTGACGAGGAATCAGATTGATCATGTGGTAGTCGATGGAAGGCACGCATCAAGTGTTCTGGACGTACGAGTGATTAGGGGTGCGAACATTGACTCCGATCACTTCCTTACCGCAGTTAAGGTACGCACAAGGCTAAGCATGGCGAAAAAAGTACGTAACCAGGCACAACGAAAGCTGGACATCGGTAAACTGCGGACCACAGAGGTAGCAAACGCCTACTCCAACCACCTAACTCAACTGCTGCGGAATGCTCCAACCCCTGACAATATAACCCCGCAGTGGCAAAATATAGCCGACTCCATAGAACGGGCTGCGAGAAGCGTACTTGGGCACTCAAAGCCGTCTCAAGAAGATGCCTGGTACGATGATGAATGTCACAATGCCATGAGAGAGACGGTTGCTGCATACAGGGCGAAACTGCAGCCAATGGCAACGCGAGCTGTTCGTGAACGGCACAGGGAGAAGAGACGAGAGGCAACTCGTCTTTTTAGACGGAAAAAGAAGGAGCTGAAGAAGAGGCAGGATGAGTGCACAGAGTTGCTCCGAATCAGAGGGGAAGCCCGAAAATTCTACAAGAGGGTTAAGGCGAGAATGCGTGGAACAGTGTTACCCTCCTGCAAGGACAGCAATGGTCAGCTAGTGACGGACCCGGATAACGTTCTGAGGATATGGAGAAATCATTTTAAAAAATTTATTGGATGCAGACACCACTCCAGTAGACCCCGCGCCAATCCACGACGATGGTGTTTACTGTCCGCCTCCGAGCCAGAGCGAGATACGTGTGGCAATCTCCCGCCTTAAAAACAACAAAGCTGCTGGAGCCGATGGTCTCCCTGCTGAATTGTTTAAGGCTGGCGGGGAGGAGCTTATTAGGAGCATGCATCAGCTCATGGAAAACATCTGGCAAGAGGAAAGCATGCCCGTAGATTGGTGTCTCAGTCTGTTATGTCCCATATACAAGAAAGGAGATCGTAGTGAATGTAAGAACTACCGTGGAATAAGCCTATTACCAATTGCGTACAAGGTCATTTCAAGCATGTTGTGTGAACGTCTAAAGCCAATTGTAGAAAAACTAATTGGACCATATCAGCGCGGCTTTAGACCTGGCAAATCTACGACGGATCAAATATTCACCTTACGACAAATCCTGGAAAAACCCATGAAAAGCAGATCGACACCTACCACCTCTTTGTCGACTACAAAACTGCCTTCGACTCTCCGATATGGAATAGGCTTTATGAGGCCATGTCTGAGTTTGGTATTCCTGCAAAGCTGATTCGACTTTGCAAATGTACCTTAGACAACACCAAATCCTCGGTTAAGATTGGTAAGGATCAGTCTGAGCCATTCAACACGGAAAGAGGTCTCAGGCAGGGCGATAGCCTGTCCTGTACACTATTTAATATAGTTATGGAGAAGGTGATGAGAAAGGCTGGTGTCAACATGTCTGGCACCATATTCCACAAGAGCCACATGCCACTAGCCTATGCCGATGATATAGACATCATTGGCTGAAATCTGCGGGATGTTACTGCAGTTTTCTCATCACTAGAAAAGGAGTCAGCAAAAATGGGTTTAGCGGTCAACGAGGGCAAAACAAAAATAATGATTTCGACGAACAAAGAGTCCTCTTGATGGGGACGTACCGTGAACGTTGACAATTATTGTTTTGAGGTAGTCGACGAATTTACCTTCCTCGGATCATGCGTCAACAAGAAAAAATAATGTCAGCCAATAAATTAAACGGAGAATAGTATAGATGTTTCTACGGACTTCGGCAGCACTTTAGTAAAACCACCTTCTCTCGGAATACTAAGAAACAGCTATGCCAGGTGCTTATCTTACCTGTTCTGTTGTATGCTGCCGAATCATTGGTGCTTACTACAACGGACATACAAAACCTGGGAGTATTCGAGAGAATAGTACTCCGAAAAATATATGGACCTATCTGTGTCGAAGGCGAGTTTCGCCATCGGATGAACCATGAGCTATATGAGCTTTACCACGACATCGACGTAGCTAAAAGAGTCAGAATCCAACGACTTCGATGGCTGGGACATGTTGCCAGGATGGATGTAAATGCTCCAGCGAGAAAGGTGTTTGAAGGCGAACCTGAAGGACGGCGCAGAGCAGGGAGACCCAAACTCCGTTGGAAGGACCAAGTGGTAGGCGATGTGCCATCATCTGGTAGGACTAACTGGAGAACACACGCAGAAGACCGAAGCGTGTGGAATTCTTTATTACTTCAGGCCTCAAGTTTATGAACTACGTTTCGTAAATTGTAATTGGCCACTTAAGTAAGTAAGTAAGTGTTATGAATTAAACAAAGTGAAAATAAAATGAAAAATTATATTTTTAACTCAACTGCAAGTAAATACCTAAATGCATTATTTTCACACTTTAAGTCGGTGTCCTGCTCACAATTATTATACAATAGAACAAAACTAAATATACAACCTAGAAACGTTGTAAGAAAGTTTTCTGTAAAACAAAAGTAGTGTGCTTTTTATTTTAAAAGACTAATACCATAATATGTTACATTATCTGCCAAACACATTACTCATAATTTTGTTTAAAAATTCTATCCAGTTATGTTATATATTCGAAGTTTCAACATTAAAAATTTATTTCTTTTTCCTACAAGTCTGGAGTAAATTGAAATGTCTTAATGCATCATCTTGAAAATTTAAAAATTTGAGTTGTTACAGTGTGAAAATCTTATGCTGATCACCAGTTAATGACTAAAACTAAGGTCAACGTAAGTAAGTTGTATTGTAATGCAACAGATTCGACACCCTCTAATATTATTCACAGATTCGCCCTTGCGTGTGTATAATTTCTAAGACATCAAAATAACGACTTACATGAAAAGTTTCATTGCACTTGCTATCGCCTCCTATTTCAAGGTTATATTGTTATTGCTGTTTATGCTTGTGCAGAGGATGCTGCTTATTTCATCATCTCTCTATTATAAGGAGGGAGTGCCAACGAAGCGAATTACATTTGGCGTGAGGCCAACAACATGAAACAAATATTTTCTATATGCAAATGTACTATTGTAGATTGCACTGTTTTTCTTTTTTTTTTTGTACATGTGTATTTTAAATATCAGTTTGTATTGCGTTGGATTTCATTGTTATGTTTAACATGGTTCATGTCAGTAGTTGTTATTTTGTTATAAGGACATTTTTGTTAACGCAATCAGTAAACATTATTAGTGAATTATTAATTGTTATTCATTTCAATTTGTTTGTGTTGCAGGGTACTACTTCTTTAGAGGGTTAAATAATATCAGATGTTTACGTTTAATATAAATTCAAATTCATGTTTTTTTTGCATAGCAGCTCTAAGATAAGTTGCAATGCTATCATTTTGTGCATCACTAGCACGATCATTTTTTTGTCTAAAAGATATAAGGCACACATGTAAGCATGTGTTTACAGACATTCAGAAGTACAACATAACTGCAAATTATCTTAATAAGAATTGTTCTACCAATAGCCACAATCCCTAGAGATTCGAAAAGTTGTCATGATACGATAATCCCTTGTATAAATTGCGCAAAAGTAGATAAAAATTCAGATAAATTCTCAGTTATTACAAAGATATTGAAATTAAATTTTTTTTCGTCTGTGTTCCATTTTAAATTAAATTTTTATTTCCAAAGGGCAGTGAATAGAACTGAGCGTTTTATTTAAGCATTCAAGTGGTGATTTGTATGAAGCACACCCAACAATACGTGGACACATATGCATGAGTTCTTGTGTATGGATGTACTGCTAAAAGTTCCACTACTAAAAGTTAAGTTACCAAGTAAACTCAATTGAAAGCGTATGTTATATGTAACACTCAAAAAAAAATTCATTTATACAATTTTTATAGATTTTATATATTATTATATATCGGGGTTATATAAGTAAGTTGTTCAGAGTTTTTTTTATTTTAATATAATTTTATTTTTTAAGAAAATGGTCATAGTTTACTCAAGTTGTTAGAGCTGTTGGTTTCAAAATCTTGATAATAAAAATTTTGCTATTACTAAACCAAACAACAGTATCCCATATATATATAGGAAGTCTTGATTATACCGGTTGTACCGTTTATATGACAGTAATGTTTGATTACCAGTTTAATTTTGAATTAATTTCGAAGTGAGCTTATTCTGAACACCCCAAGTTGATATACTCAACTAGTCAACTTCACAAAAGCATAATTTTTTCGTTTATGAAGCAATAGTATTTAATATGGTTATTATTCTAAAATTTTGAAAAAGGTGCCCAAACTATAAAATCATTGTACTACACATTTTTCGCGAGTTTATAGCAATACTATGCACTGTTCGAAGTATTGCTATAGCAAAACGGAAACTTATACTTTTTTAGTGCTGAAACAAATAAAGAACGAGTTTTTAATATACTGACGGTAAAACACAAAAAAAAATAATATATTTTATATAACGGAAACGGGAATGATTCTTACGGAAATATGAGTTCAAAACAAGTAATCAAATACATGGGCAGTAGGACAGTTGTAAACTTATAATAATTGGAAAATATTGCGATAGTGTTCTATTTGAAGATTTAAACATTCTGATATTCAATTTTATTTACTTAAATTTTGGTTAAATCAAAGATAATTCTGTTTATGGTGATGATGGAAACTAGTTAGTTTTTGTTGTTGTTATAGTATATAAGGACATAGCTACGAAATTTTATTAAGTATTACAATGGTGATGAAAAATCCGTAACAAACATGAAAAAATCTAGAAGTTTCATTTGAAATGGATTAAACTTATTATGGAATTTGGTTTTTTTATGTTTTATTTGCTCTGAGCTAAAAATTTTAATAACTACGTATATACCTTATGCCCTTACATAAATTTTATTATGAACTTGTTATTTTTTTCTTTACTTTCAGGTATGTACCGAATTAGCAGTATTGTGAATAGTGGGATAAGTATGCATTAATATTACTCAATAGCCGGTCTGAGCAGAGTTTGACATATTTTGTTTAAAAAAATTTGAATACAATTTCCTGGCAAACAATTTTATCTATACAAATGCATAGAGTTAACACGGATATTATTTTTTAATTAATATATGTGTATGAAAGTAATGTTTTCGGCAGAAATTAAAATCATATCAAATGTATATGTACTAACTCACATTCGATTCCATTACTATTTTAATAATAAGCCAAAGTCCTGCGGAAACAATATAAATGGAATTCGACCTCATTTTGCTAATAAACAGTAAGTACGACGCAGCAAGAAAACAACTGGAACAACGAATAGCTCGTGTTGTACTAGAACCTATATCATATGAGTTAATGTAAAACGTTGCCAAAAACTAAATTATTATTAGCCTTTAAAACAACTTGACAAATATATATATTTATATCTTAGTGCCTAAGTCAGAGGCCGAAATGATCAAAGATTTCCATTCGCTTCGATCTTGTGCGCACCGTCTCCAGTCAGTCCTACCAAGCAGCGTCAGTGATTCCTCCACCTGGTCCTTCCAAAGTAGTCGCGGTCTCCCTCTTTTCCGCCGTCCTTCGAGGTCTTGATAGAATACCTTTCGCGCTGGAGTTTCCTCATCCATTCTCACGACATGGCCTAGCCAGCGTAATCGTTGCACTTTCATTCGATTGACGACATCAATGTCGTGGTATAACTCGTACAGCTCATGGTTCATCCGAATCCTAAACTCGCCGTTTACGCAAATGGGTCCATATAATTTGCGGAGTATTTTTCTCTCAAACACCGCCAGATGAGCTGCATCTGCCTGAGTAAGCACCCAAGATTCGGAGGCGTACAACAGCACCGGTAAAATTAGTACCTGGTACAGCTGGACTTTGGTAGTTCGAGATAGTGTGGTGTTTATAAAGTGCTTGCGTAGTCCAAAGAAACACCTGTTAGCAAGCACTATTCTCCGTTTTATTTCGAGGCTGACACTGTTGTTTTTGTTCATGGCGGATCCAAGGTAGATAAATTTATCCACTACCTCAAAGCAATAGTTTTCAACGTTCACGCTGCGTCCCCAACGGGTGGACACTTTGATCGATGATACCATTAACTTCGTCTTGTCCTCATTCACTGCCAAACCCATTTTCGCTGACTTCCTTTTAACTGATGAGAAAACAGCTGTTACCTCTCGCATCATTCGACCGATAATGTCGATATCATCGGCATATGCGAACAGCATGTGGCTCTTATTAAATATGGTTCCAGACATGTTAACCGCTGCTTTCCTTTGCACCTTCTCCATCACTATGTTGAACAGCATACATGACAAACCGTCACCCTGTCTAAGACCTCTCGTCGTATCGAATGATGCAGATAGATCCTTGCCAATCCGAACAGCGGATTTGGTATTCGTAAGGGTACACCGGCAGAGACATATTATCTTCGCAGGAATACCGAAGTCAGACATGGCTTCGTATAGTCGATGCCTGATGGGACTATCGAAGGCAGCTTTGTAATCGACAAAGAGGTGGTAAGTGTGGATTTGCTTCTCTTGGGTTTTCTCAAGAATCTGCCGTAGTGCAAATATCTGATGCGTCGTGGATTTGCCTGGTCTAAAGCCGCACTGATAAGGTCCCATCAGCTTTTCCACAATTGGCTTTAGACATTCACACAGTATGCTAGACAGGACCTTATACGCAATCGGTAAGAGGCTAATTCCACGATAGCTTTTACACTCACTACGGTCACCTTTTTTGTAGATTGGACATAGCACACTGAGATTCCAATCTTCTGGCATGCTCTCCTGAAGCCAAATGTTCTCTATGAGCTGTTGCATGCTTAAAACAAGCTCATCTCCACCCGCCTTAAACAACTCAGCTGGATGACCATCAGCCCCAGCGGCCTTGTTGTTCTTTAGGCGGGATATGGCAGTTGTTATCTCAGCTTGGCTCGGAGGTGGACACTCGATGTTATCATCTCGGATTGGTGCACAGTCTTCTTCCGTCAAGTTTTCACACATCAATAGGCTGCAGAAGTGATCTTTATATATTCTCAGTACGCTCTCGGAGTCAGTAAAGAGATGGCCATCCTTCTCTTGACAGGAGGGAATACCTGTTCCATATACCTTTCCTTTTATCTTCTGATAGAATTTTCGGGCTTCACCTCTGTTCCTGTAATCTTCAATACACACATTATTCTGCTCCTTAAGCTCTCGTTTTTTTCGCCTAAAGAGTCGAGTCGCCTCCCGCCTCTTCTCCCTATACTTTTCATGAACAGCTCGCTTTGCCATTGGCTGCAGTTTGGCCCTGTATGCAGCATCTTGTTCTCGGGTGGCATCGCGGCATTGGCCATCGTACCAGGCATTATCGTTAAAGGGCCTCACATACCCCAGTACGCACCACGCAGTCCTTTCCATCGAGTGGGCAATATGTTGCCATTGCGCGCTAGTGTTTTCGGGAGTTGGAGCATCAAGAAGTAGTTGAGTGAGTTGGTCAGAATAGGCGTTGGCTATCTCCGCGGTCTGCAGTTTAGCGATGTCCAGCTTTCTTTGTGCCTGGTTACGCAAGGTTTTCGCTCTGCTTAGCCTAGTACGCACCTTCACTGCAGTGAGGTGGTGATCCGAGTTGATGTTCGCACCTCTGATCACTCGTACGTCTAAGACACTTGACGCGTGCCTTCCAAAACTAAATTACTATGTATATTTTACAAACAATATAACAACCACAACAAGAAAACCACCATATGGATAATAACAGAATCCTTGTTCTAATTTTTCTGAAAATTTTTGGATAGTCCATTCCATGTTGCAACGACCTACCACCTTGTACATTATTATCACGCTTTCTAAAAACCAAAATATCAATTATTAATCTTACATCGTGGCTTCATTTGACAGCTAAATTATTCCAGCAATGCATTTAACAGATGCATCCTAGACACAGGCTTTGCAAAGCATTGTAGTCTTCGATATGTTCTTGTTTTGTTCTGGAATAGAGTATCAGTTTTCTATAACTACTCTGAATGCTTTAATTCGGAATAAACACGGAAAAATTGGGAAATTTGCCGTTAAATCAAAACATTTGCCAATATGTATGTGTAGAGAAAACTCCACGTATACATTTATCACTGCATACAACTTTAAGGTGCATCAAGATTTAGTACGACTACAATAGCATGTCGTAAAATTGTGTATTTTTTGTCAAAACAAAGGAAATGACACAATCATTTGATATTACCAATTCACAGTTGTGTAATATCGACAAAGCATATGCAAAACATAATAAACACAAATATTGACACCATCACGTTTGTACATACAGTTTTATTGAATTACCATTTCTCTACAAACACGTACGGTATTTTTCTGTGTAAATGGGAATTTACATGTCGTAACGATGTTATCATACAGTGCAGAGGTTCTCAATGTGAGCTCTGAAACGAGCAAAACAAAAATCGTTAATGTACTAAATTGCACCATAACCTGAGGTAAGAAATATTTGGGGTACTTTATAAAAAAAACTGCAAAAAAAGAGCATAAAAATTACTTCTTGTGGCTCAGAGGTACATCACACAAATTTGAAGCAACAGAACACAAATCTAGTAGAAATTAATGATTCAAACATGGGCTTTTAAAACGAAGTAGGCTTATCTTTTATGATAACTATTCACAAATTCGGATGTAGTGCTCTAGATGTTATGAAAATGTAATGAAATAATATCCCTTATATTGTTTATGAGGTTCATTAATATTCGGGGTTCTGATGTGTTAATTTTTTGTTTCCATAATTGTTATGTCTTTAAGATGATGTTCTTATATGGCCACCATTTTCGATACCAGTCTTTCATCACTGACAATGCCACTATTGTGGCTTTGCTTCAGTAACATCTGTTACCTACAGCCTAAGATGCATTGGTGATATAATGCCAATAAGGCAATTCAATATTTCGAGTTTTCATATTTGCTGCTTTAGGTCGGAAGCTCAGTGGCATTGTCGTGCAACGTAATCAAGCGAGTGTCGTAGCCTGCTAAGGGACTTCCACTTCCCACCTCAGCATACTGGTAGGATGGTATATATACATATATTTGATACGACCTAAAAGTGTAACACATAGAAGTAGTCACTTTATCCTTAGGTTTCTTTAAACCAAATTCAGTGCATGACTTTTTTGTCGTTTGAGCCATGCACGTTTGTCTGTGCGTCTGCCTGTCCGGATGGTACGCACGATAACTTTCGAAAGACGTAACCAAATAATTTTTAACTTTGCACGGGTTAATATTTCCCCAAAACTACTTAGGGTATTGCATGTAGGATACATTGTCACGCCCCTCTGGTACCTCCCATACAAATGTACCATTCCGCCCACTTAAAAAGTCGTGTAATAATAACAGTACACTTAACGCGATTGTGCCAAAATTCTGTATTTAATAAAATGTCAGAAAAAAGTTTTAGAGAAAAAACTAGTAGTCTAGCCATGCCCCTTCTGGTACCTCCCATACAAATGTACCACTACGACCACTTTAGAAATCGAGTAATAATCTGAATACAGCCAACGTAATCGTGCCCAAATGCTGTATTTTGTTAAGCTAAGTCAGAAATATTCTGATCAACTCACTCAACTACTTCTTGATGCTCCAACTCCCGAAAACACCAGCGCGCAATGACAACATATTGCCCACTCGATAGAAAGGACTGCGTGGTCCGTACTGGGGTATGTGAAACCCTTAAACGATAATGCCTGGTTCGATGACGAATGCCGCGATGCCACCCGGGTACAAGATGCTGTATACAGGGCCAAACTGCAGCCAATGGCAACGCGAGCTGTCCATGAAAAGTTCAGGGAGTAGAGGCGGTAGGCGACTCGACTCTTCAGGCGAAAAAAACGAGAGATTAAGGAGCGGAATAATGTGTGCATTGAAGATTACAGGAACAGAGGTGAAGCCCGAAAATTCTACCAGAAGATATATGCTAGAGTACATCGAACAGGTCTTCCCTCCTGTAAAGACAAGAATGGTAATTTCGTTACTGACTCCGAGGGCGTACTGAGAATATATAAAGATCACTTCTGCATCCTATTGATGTCTGAAAACTCGGCTGATGAACACTGTGTACCAATCCGAGATGATAACATCGAGTGTCCACCTCCGAAACAAGCTGAGATAACAACTGCCATATCCCGCCTAAAGAACAACAAGGCCGCTGGAATAGAGAGAATATTTGGCTTCAGTAGAGCATGCCAGAGGATTGGAATCTCAGTGTACTATGTCCAATCTATAAAAAAGGTGACAGTAGTGAGTGTAAAAACTATCGTGGAATTAGCCTCTTACCGATTGCGTATAAGGTCCTGTCTAGCATACTGTGTGAACGTCTAAAGCCAATTGTGGAAAACCGGATTAGACCTTATCAGTGCGGCTTTAGACCGGGCAAATCCACGACGGATAAGATATTTACACTACGGTAGATTCTAGAGAAAACCCATGAGAAGCAAATCGACACTTACCACCTCTTTGTCGATAACAAAGCTGCCTTCGATAGTCCCATAAGGCATCGACTATACGAAGCCATGTCTGAGTTCGATATTCCTGCGAAGTTAATTCGTCTCTGCCGGTGTACCCTTACGAGTACCACATCCTCTGTTCGGATTGGCAAGGATCTATCTGCACCATTCGATACGACGAGAGGTCTTAGACAGGGTGACGGTTTGTCATATATGCTGTTCAACATACTGATGGAGAAGGTGTTAAGGAAAGCAGCGGTTAACATGTCAGGCACCATATTTAATAAGAGCCACATGCTGCTCGCATATGCCGATGATATCGACATTATCGGTCACACGATGCGAGAGGTAACAGCTGTTTTCTCATCAGTTGAAAGGGAGTCAGCGAAAATGGGTTTGGCAGTGAATGAGGACAAGACGAAGTTAATGGTATCATCGAACAAAGTGTCCATCCGTTGGGGACGCAGCGTGAACGTTGAAAACTATTGCTTTGAGGTAGTGGATGAATTTATCTACCTCGGATCCGCCATGAACAAAAACAACCGTGTCTGCCTCGAAATAAAACGGAGAATAGTGCTTGCCAACAGGTGTTTCTTTGGACTACGCGAGCACTTTATAAACACCACTCTATCTCGAACTACCAAAGTCCAGCTGTACCAGGTACTAATTTTACCGGTCCTGTTGTACGCCTCCGAATCTTGGGTGCTTACACAGGCAGGTACAGCTCATCTGGCGGTGTTTGAGAGAAAAATTCTCCGCAAAATATATGGACCCATTTGAGTAAACGGCGAGTTAAGGATTCGGATGAACCATAAGCTGTACGAGTTATACCACGACATTGATGTTGTCAAGCGAATCAAAGTGCAACGATTACGCTGGCTGGGCCATGTCGGTAGGTATTCTATCAAGACCTCGAAGGACGGCGCAAAAGAGGAAGACCGCGACTACATTGGAAGGACCAGGTGGAGGAATCACTGATGCTGCTTAGTAGGACTGACTGGAGGCGGTGCGCACATGATTGAAGCGAATGGTAATCTCTCATCTGACTTAGACACTAAGATATATATATGTTGTCAAGTTGTTTTAAAGGCTAATAATAATAAAATAATAATAGTAATGATAAGTCAGAATAAAGTTTTGGAGAAAAAACTGGAAGTCTAGCCACACACAATCTGGTACCTCGCATACCCATCTGGTACCGCCCACTTTAGAAATCAATTAATATTATTATTAAATACAACGCGATTGTGCCCAAATTCTGTATTTAGTAAAGCTAAAGCAGGATTAAGTTTTGGAGAACAAATCAAGAGTCTAGCCACGTTCCTTCTGATACCTCCCATACAAATGTACAAAAAATCGAGTAATAATGTGAATACACCCAACGTGATCATGCCTAAATTCTGTATTTTGTTCAGATATAACAGGATCACGTTTTGGAGAAAAAATTTAAAGTAAGCCACGCACCTTCTGGTACCTCTTATACAAATGTACCATTCCGCCCCTTTAGAAAGCAAGTAGTAATAACAATAGACTCGACACGACCGTGCCCAAATTCTGTATTTGGTTAAGCTATAACAGGATAAAGTTTTAGAGAAATAATTTAAAGTTAGCCATGCCCTTCTGATGCATCCCATACAAATATACCACTCCGCCCACTTTAGAAATCGAGTAATAATATCAATATACTAAAAAAATTTTATGTTTTTCTGAGGGTGAGGTTACACGTAAGTCGGGCTTCCCGACTGAAACTTTCTTACTTGTTTTTACTCCCATATAAAGTCAGATTAGCAGTTTGTTTTGCGGTGTTGTCTAAAATTTGAGCACTGCTGCAGAGTAAGCTAACAGATAACTGTGTGTAAATTTTGTGTGTTGGGCTCACAAGCATTGTTCATAAACAAAATCAATTTATTTATGTAAATTCAAACTGTCAACTGATAGGACCTAATGACTATCAGTTTGTTTTATATTTCAATAGAACTTTGTGTACAAAATTTATAATACAACTGTAATTATAAATTGAATTTAAATTAGTTTCGGTAAAATGGTGTTGTATAATTTGTATAAAATTTAGTTTTTGTGAAATTGTACATATTAGCATATGTAAAAGAGTTCAATATTTGTAGATTATTAAAATATATTAAAGTTTTGCTCAAATAGCTAAGTTATATAATATAAAACAAACAATACAATGATTTAATTTTAAACAACTTTACAAGGTGTATTAGTAGGTTACTAGCTTATTTTTTGCGTATAAGATTTAGACTTGTACATGTTTATTATACATATATGTACAAGAATTGTTCTATACATCTGAATACATCATTTGAAATAGATCGGTCTGTTGATGTATGCAAATGTGTCGCATTGAATTGCAATCAAATAGTTTCTGCACAAAAAGTGTTTTACATTTACATGGGGAGACCTCACGTCGTCTTGCTATTTGCATTTCAACGTTTGCAATGACAAATATTGCACACACATGTTCGCCAGTGTTAGTGATAGTGTTGGTCGTTTCAGCTGTTTGCGTTGTTGTCCTTGCTTTTGTTACTGTTGCCACTGATTTCAATACATGTATCAATTGTTGCGCAGTTTCTCCAGTAAATTGCTAGTTTTTGCTGTTGTGGTACTGTGCTATTCAAAAGTTTTTGGTTTTTTGGTGGCATAAAGAACTAATAACAATAGAAATGCGTCAAAACGAGAAACAGCTCAAGAGAACGGTAGCAAAGGCAATAAAGACAATAGAATTTTTAGTCCAACATGGGAACTGCTTGCCGAGAGAGGAAGGAAGTGGAAATATTCTGGGAAATTCCGATGTCAGCGGAAAGCCAAAAATTGGTTGTCCTATCATGAAAATTTATAAGGTTTGAATTTTAAAATTTAAAAAATTGGTAAACATTTAATATTTAAATGAAAATTTTAATTTTTTGGATCGCTGAATTGGACAGATGTTATTTTGAAATATTGGTTAGAAAAACAATGAAAAGAAAATAATGCCAAAGATATTGCTAAGCTATGCATCAAGAAAGACTATGATGCTGCTTTGAATGTAGTTGAAAGTTTCCAACTGTCCAACCAACCAACTGTCTGTCTGTCCGGCTGGTTCGCACGATAACTTTCGAAAGACGCAACCAAATGTTTTGAAATTTTGCACGAGTTAATATTTCCCCTAAACTACTTACGGTATTGAAAATGGGCTACATGGCCCCGCCCCCTTCTGGTACCTCCCATATAAATACATCATTCCGCCCCCTTTAGAAATCGATTAATATTATTAATATACCTAACGCGATCGTGCCAAAATTCTGTATTTAGTAAAGTTTTGGCAGGATAAAGTTTTAGAGAAAAAGTTTAGAAGTCTAGACACGCCCCTCTGGTACCTCCCATACAAATGTACCTTTCCGCCCACTTTAGAGATGGAGTAATAATATCAATATACGCAACGCGATTGTGCCCAACTTCTGTATTTAGTACAGCTATAACAGGTACCTCCCCTTCTGGTACCTCCCATACAAATATACCACTTCGCCCATTCTCGTCGGTCACGCTTTTTTATGAATGAAGTTCTGCAGTGCCATCAATTCTACTTTGAAGAAAAACATTCAAGCTATCGTCGTCCTTATTCTTCGCTGCTAGTATGGCCCGTAAAGTAATCCAATCTAGATTTTTATAATTTTGTTCAACACCGGAGAAAACTTTGGTGATGACAATGTAAACTCGAAAAAATTTGCTTGGAACGCCTTAAATCCATTTGAAACATCAACAGGAATTGAGCCAATACCAAGCGCCAGTAGCTGTCTGGAAAATTCAGAAGCCGATGGGTTGTTTTGCAACATGACTCTCATGTTCGTAGTCAATTTCAACTTTTTGACATGCCGCCACAAAGACGACGATTTGAGGTATGCATTAATTTCTAAGCAGCAGTAGATTTTGGAATGACGGGAAGCGTTTGACGAAAATATCCTGGCACATCAACATCATAGCCTCACCAAATCGTCTCGAATCATTTCGTAAATCCTTCATCGTTCGATCTTACTTACTTAATTTCCCTTTGCACCCCATGAATGAGGTATGGGATAGCTTCTCGCGTTGTTGTGAATTAACACGCTTTCTGTTTTTAGATTTACAACTAACGGCACCTACTTGTTTATCGACGAATGCGAACGTCACTGTTGAAGAAGCTCTTACTAGACCCGACGATTGAATCGACGCTTAATACTGCGAAGTTGCTGTCAACAACATTCGAGCCGACAATGAAAGAAAATTTTATTTATTTTTTTTTTCTTTTAATATGACTGGAGCCAGGTTTGAACCTGCGATCTCCCGCATGGTAGTCGCGTGTTCTAACCTCTATGCCACGGCCGGTCCCCGGTTCGATCTACTGCCTACAAAGCTCGTTTATGCGCCATCGTGCATTCATCCCAAATATCTTGTTATTCCCACTATGAAATGGTCCACGTATGTCATACCATCACTAGAGAACGGCTGGAGCGCTTTGGCTGATTTTTTTTTTTATTCGATTCGAAATTTTCCGTAGATTGTTTGTGTTAAAAAAAATCAAATCCAGATAGGGTGGATTTATATCGAAAATTTGAATGCATGTACCAATTCAACTGAAATTTAGAATGGATATTCGTTTGATCATGAGAAAACATTTTATGTACAAATGGACCCGGTAGGTGGCGCTGAGGTCGGTTTACAATTAAAATTTTAACGAATGGACCAATTTAACTGAAATTCAGAATCTATATTTGTTTGATCATTAGAAAAAATCGTATGTACAAATGGACCCGGTAGATGGCGCTAGGGTGAATTTATATCGAAAATTTGAATGCATGTACCAATTTAACTGAAATTTAGTATTTATGTTTGTGGAACCTTGAATAAATTGACCCGGTAGGTGTCGCTATGGTGGAATTATAATGAAAATTTTAACAAATTAAACAATTTGACTGAAATTTAGAATGAATATTTGTTTTATTATGAGAATTTTTTTTGTATATATGGACCCGCAGTTGATTTGGCTGGGGTTAAATTATTTCGGGAATTTATATCGATTGTCCGATTTTACTTCAACTTAAAATATATGATTTTTTGGCATGAGAAAATTTTGAATGTATGTTTGGAACCAGTTGGCTGTGTTTAGCTTATGATACACTTAATATTTGGAATGTCATTTAGGCACTTTTTTAACATCATAGTTATATAAAAAAGATGTATATATTAATGTCACCACTAATTGTAAAAACCGTTGACCCCATTTGTCCCAAAATTTCAGTGAAAGTTGGGAATTGGATGTAGATGGTCACCCAGACCGCAAATAGGCTTAAAGAAGAATGACTTACTTTTATAATGGCGCACTTCCTACAGTATTAGAGAGCTTCACAATGTGGTTTTTCCCATTTCGAAATTTTAGGGGACAATAACGAAAATAAGAATAACTGTTGATATCACCCAGACCATACGGTTAATGGAGTTGCTGAGCCTAATGAATGTATTTTTTGAAATTTGTAGTCTTTAGGATAAAAATGTACAATCACCCAGTACACCAATGCAGAAAGGTATATGTCAGTCAATCGGCTTAAAAATGTGGTTTTAGAATATATGCCTATCAATAAGTAAGTTTTCATCATATCATGGACGACACTGCTGATCCGTTTTAGCAATTCTTATAATAATCTTTAAGATATATGAATAACAGAATTTGTCCGGGAAAACCTCGCCCTTTAAATTTAAATATTTTTGAGGTCAAAAAAATAAACCAATTGTTATTAGATTTCAACTACACTCAACATATTTTACAAAAATTTGGAGGCAGGACGAAGTCTGCCGGGCCAGCTAGTCGAGAATAAAAATGCTTCCCGTTCCATCGGCAACAACCTTCACCAGCGAATCGTAGACGTTCGTTTGCTCGGCATTCAACAGCGGCACATTTGTTCGGACTCTTTCAGTCGGATCATCTCGATCAAAGTCTTGATCTCGTTACAATTCGCGATTGAATGCATCGTGCATCGAACGATTTGGCGCTGGTATTCCAAATTTCGACAGTAGACAGCCGCAGTTAATTTCAAGATCGAAATTCGATGTTGTCGTGCGAACTCTGTGCAAAATGTCATCAGCCATCTCGTCCTTGTATTTGTCCCACAATGCACTCGGGTTCGACAGATGACACGTGGCTATGATGATCGCAAACAATGTACCAATTTGAACAATTGCACACAAATTTTTAGCCAAAAATTCAATTCGAGATTTTTATTAAATCAAGCGATACAATGCAAAATTTGTTAAAAAAAAATCCAAGTTTTTCCATAATTATCTGAGTTTTTCACAAAGAATTTTTCTACTTTGCCATTTCGGAATAAAAAATGAAAAATTTCGTCGAAAAAATCTAAAATTTTCGATTTTTTCCGCAATTTTCCGAGTTTGCCACCAAGAATTTTTCTATTTTTTCCATTCGAAAAGTCTTTTCGGAATAATTAACTTACAATAAAATGTAAAATTTCGTCGAAAAAAAATTAAATTTTTGGAATTTTTCCGTAATTTTCCAACCAAAATTTTTCCAACCGAAAAGCCACAACGGAACAATTACACACAAAATGCAATACAAAAATTCAATTTGCGGTGCAAAATGTTTCCAAAAAAATCCAAATTTTTCGAGTTTTTCCTGAATTTTCCGAGTTTTCCACCGAGAATTTTTCTATTTTCTTATTCGGAAAGTCATTTCGGAACAATTATCCGAAATTTTTCACTGTTACATCGTCCAAAACTATAAAGTCATACGATAATATGCAAAATTACGTAAAAAAAAAAGTAAAATTTTTCGAATTTTTCCGGAATTTTCCGAATTTTTCAACAAAAATTTTCCATACAAAAAGGCAATTTTCGATTTTTCCAATTTTCCGACTTTTCCGAAAAATGTTCCCAACATTTTCTTTTACATAAACCTTCTCCTTGTAACAACGAACAACTGAAAAAATAATTTTGAGCAAAATCGGCCCAGCCGTTCTCAATTGATGAATTACTATACATTTTTGCCACCATTTTTATATATATAGATTACACAGTTCAACACATGTTTTGGGACTCAATTCCGAAAAGTGCACGTGAAAGTAGCGCAAAAAAAAGAAGTTCTGCATCATTCGTTTTGTCAAGTTACATGCAATAAAAATTTAATAACGATTTGAAGTTAGTAAGTATCGTATAGGGGAGTTTGTCACATTTAAGGCTCTACTGTTTGACATAACATAAATATAAATATTATACTATATGGTGGCGTATGATTATCGTAAGTAATATTCCACGTAAATCATACGCCACGGACTGCAACAGTTTCATTTTCAAAATCATTAGAGTTAGAGGCATTTAAATTTCCAAAAAAAAAAATTTTAAAAAATTGTGGAAAAAGTTAGAAGAATTTAGGGAAATAAATTGAAAAATTCTAAAAAAATAGAAAATATAAAAACCGCGCGACTATTTAAAAAAAAACATTTTGTTTGCTGAATTTTAAAAAATGGGGAAAAATCATGGAAAATTAGAACAATTTACGGATATGAATTGAAAAATTTCATAGAAAAATTAAATGTCATCAAAAATGTGTGAAAATTTGAAATTTTTTAAGGTTTTTAAAGGAAAATTTCTAGAAATATATAAAAAAATTCAAGAAAAAGTCCAAAGAGAAATATGCGAAAGAAGAAAATTGATTAAAAAAAGGATAAAAGTGGAAAAAATTAAGAAAAATTTGAAAAACCATTAAAAAAAAGCTATGTATTGTAATTATAACTTTTTTTTATATATCCCTTTATAATATTATTTATTTTTTAAATTAGAGTTGTAACGGTTGAGTTTTTTGCCATAGCGCCGCTGGCCAAAATTTTTTTGTAAAAAAAATCGGGAGATTTTTTTTTAAAAAAATTTCCTCTTGGTATATTCCGGGAAAAATATTTTTTTTTTGCGAGATTTTTTTAAATATAATTTTTTTTGGTATATCCCGGAAAAAATATTTTTTTTTGGAAATTAGAGTGGAAACGGATATGTTGGGTTTAGTAGCGCCGCAGGCAAAAATCGCGCGATTTTTTTAAAAATATTTTTTTTGGTATATGCCGGAAATTGAAATAGGTCTAACTCGGTCCAGGAGACCCGTAGGAAATAAATAAAAAAAAATAACATCGTTGGATTCGTCGCGAAAATATCTTTCCGAAAGGGGCCGCTTTTTTGACTCCCCAGGGCCCCACGGGCCTGAGCGCCAACTTTGACCTACCATTCCGATGTTTGGGGACCAAAACGAAGACAATGGCATATTTTTTTTTTAATCGGACTCTCCCTTCCATATTCTGCACTTCAGCCCAATTTCCTGCAAAACTTTTATTCACGATATAAATCATAGTAAAATGCCTGCAATCGACAAAAAAATATACCCTATACGACTGCAAGCTGCCTCTCATGCTCACTCGTATCACACCAAACGTTGTGCACATGAGCTGTTAAAGTGGGCAACTTATTGTTGCTGCTCTACACTATCACTCGTTGGTTACTAATGTCCTAACATGAACAATCAGGTTGGTTCTTTCGTCGTGCTTCGTCTGGAGTAGCTAAGAGAATTCTTGTGTAATGCAATGCTAGATGTGAAGGTTTTTGGCGTTGTAGTAAAAAATTTTACGCACACACACAGTTTTGCTACAACTCTTTCATTTCTTCATATTCCCAGTCGGAAAGTTGGTAAGGTACTTAAGGCAAGTTTAGAGTACTTTATTTTCATTGCCGGTAATGGCAATGGTAAAAAAAAGCCGAGGCCAACCGTCCGGACAACAAAAATCATGTGATTGATAAATACTAGAAAATATGTTCTCTCAGTCAGTTTGCTTCTATTTCTGGCCGTGTGTAGACGTGTTTTTGCAATCGATTTTTTAAACCTTACGCCTACATTGCACTGTAAGCGAGAATAGAAGTAATAATGCTTATGTTTCAGGTATCGAGAAGGGGAAAATGGATGCTTTGGGAAAGCATAACTTTCAAACTCTCCATAAAAAGTGCCATATGTGAAATGCATGCTCTCAATATTGTATTGCATTACAATTTCAATGCCAAAAAGAAGTTATGTTAGAATCCAAACCCGAAGATTATCGAGTAATAAGATGCATTACCTTCAATTTATTTTAAGAAACAAAAATGGAAGCATGTATCATGCCTGCCTTCATTTCCAAAATAATGCTTACGTCAGGCGGCTATTCTTTTAAAAAAGCAATGGGAAATCGTAAGGGAAGATAGCATCCCTCCCAAACGGAAAGTAAGCATAATATAATGCTTTATTTCATATTTATTTTTCCTACTGGGTTTGCATTCACAATTACACACATATGACCACACTCACATGCTTTTGTGTGGTTTTATCTACACTTATGGTTGATACAAATTTAAAGTGGGTCATGGGACGAGTTTGCGACCACTCGAGCCCACCCACTGACAAACATTTATGAATTTATTGTATGTAGTTATGTAATATGGGATTTACAGTCCAATTATCCTATAGCTGTGTGAGGTTACTTAAAATTATTTTCGTTTTACTAGAGTTGTGGCAGATACTGATATCAAAAGCCAAGTGTCTAGTAACTAAAATGCGATATGGTAAGTAAAACTAAATGATGCGGAAATCTCATATGAATAATTTTCTAATGAGTAGTTGTATATGCAACTAATGCTATCGATTTGATAATGATAGCTGGAGGAGATGGATTTATCAGGAAATATGCCACACAGTGTTAAATTAACAAACATTTTTCTATCAGATCAGCTCATAAGTGTTAAAACTTTAAATTTTTTGCATCAATTCTAGAAAATTTAAATTGATTAGCTCAGAGAGGTAACATTTGACACAGTAATTATTGTACTTGGTACTACAGGCATTTAGAGGCAACTGGAAAAATTTTATTTCCGATCTGCATTAAAGCCATACAGAGATAAAATTTGATATCCCAAAAATTTGTCGGTGTGACCAGCGTACTATCAAAATTTGGTGTAATGAAATCTTTCAAAAGAAAAAACCCGATACTGGAAATTTCACAGATAAGTTTGTAAGGCTAACATTTTACTACTGAGCTTAAAAAGCGTTATTAAAATAATAAGTTGGCGTATATAGATCACTTATGGAAATGGGTAAAATACGTGAGATATGTTATGTTAAGTTATTTTTAAATGTTAACCTTTTATGCAATCGCGAAGAGTTGCCGGGTCCACTTACTTACTTTACTTACTTTACTTACTTAGCTGGTACTTCTATGCAATCCCAGTGGGTTATATCCCGCTCGTAGAAAAATATTATAAGCGCCTCGATCTTCTGCGCTTCTTCTCCAGTTAGTCACACCGAGTTCTGTAAGGTTCTCAGTAACCTGGTCTTTCCAACGGAGTTTTGGTCGCCCTCTTCTGCGCCGTCCATCGAGTTCATTGACGAAGACTTTTCGAGCTGGAGCATTTTCGTCCATGCGTACAACATGACCTAGCCAACGCAACCGTTGCACCTTAATGCGTTTGACCACGTCAATGTCAGTGTACAGCTCGTACAGCTCATGATTCATACGACGCCGATACTCTCCGTTAACGATGATGGGCCAAAATATTTTACGGAGTATTTTTCTCTCGAATACCCCCAGAACCGATTCATCCGCTTGTGTCATAACCCAGGATTCTGAGCCATACATTAAGACAGGTAGAACCAGTATCTGGTATAGCTGGAGTTTTGTTCGTCGAGAGAGGGCTCTGTCATTGAATAGCTTGCTTAGTCCGTAGTAGCATTTATTTGCCAGCAGGATTCTTCTCCGGATTTCTAGGCTGACATTATTTTCTTTGTTGATGGCGGAGCCTAGGTAGACAAAGTTATCTACCACCTCGAAATTATAGTTGTCAACGTTCACGCAGTTTCCCAAACGAGTAGATTCTTTGTTCGTTGAAACTAATAACTTCGTTTTGTCCTCGTTCACCGTAAGGTCCATTTTCGATGATTCCTTCTGTATACCCGAGAAGGCTGCAGCCACATCCCGCAGTTTTCGACCGATGATGTCTACGTCATCAGCGTACGCGAGTAGCATGTGGCTTTTGTGGAATATAGTACCACTCGTGTTTACTGCAGCTTTTCTCATTATCATCTTCATCATAATGTTGAAGAGATCGTACGATAGGCCGTCGCCTTGTTTTAGGCCTCGTCTGGTATAGAATGGCTCCGTAAGGTCCTTGCCAATCTTCACTGAAGACATCGTGTCAGTCAGCGTCATTCCGCAAAGACGTATCAGCTTCGCTGGAATACCAAACTCAGCCATGGCTTCAAGTAATTTCTGCCGTATCGGGCTGTCGAAGGCAGCATTATAGTCGACAAAAAGATGGTACGTGTCGATCTGTTTCTCTTGGGTCATTTCCAGGATTCGCCGGTGTGAAAATCTGGTCAGTTGTTGATTTTCCAGGTCTAAAGCCACACTGATAAGGCCCGATTAGGTTGGATAACACGGGCTTTAGTCTTTCACACTCGACAGGACCTTATATGCGATGGGTAAAAGGCTGATCCCGCGGTAGTTGGAGCACACACTTGGATCACCTTTTTCAGCACAGGACATAATACGCTTACATTCCAATCGTCGGGCATGCACTCCTATCGTCGGGCATGCACTCTTTAATGCAAATCGTGCGCAGGAGCTGGTGCATGTTCGTTATCAGCTCCTCGCCACCGGACTTGAAGAGCTCTTCGGGCAGACCGTCGGCACCGGCTGCTTTGTTGTTTTTCAGCCGCGATATTGCTCTTCTTACCTCGGCTTGACTTGGTGGTGGGCAATCTAAGCCGTCGTCGACAATTGGCGTGATAACTTCACGTGCGCTGCCTTCTGGAAGTGTTCTCTCCATATGTGCAGCACACTTTGCGTATCCGTGACCAGATTTCCATTTCCACTAGTTTCCGGGTCCACTAGTAATATTTATAATCCAATTTCTATTCTAACCCATGATAATTGTTTATTTGTATACACTTATCTGATTCTATGTCATACGTTAAAATTCTAGTGAAACCAATTAAAAAAAAAAAAAAAAAATGTCTATAAGTTTCCTAGTACTCTTAGATAGCATTTCTCTTGCACGTATCATTCAAAGTATTGATGACATGTTTGGCTACATGAAAGAAATTCAATTACTTATATGCTAGCTCACACTCAAACGAACAGCAACAAGAAGTAAAAGTCTTTGATACAAAATACAGTTAAGTTTTACTCTGAACATGTGGCTAGAATAATAAAGATGTTGACAAAATGTGTATGTCATTGTGGAATATCCTAAGATCCATAAGAGTCTTTATGAAAATCCACATAAGCAAATGTTTCAAAAGTGAAATACATTAAGAAAATATATGTAGATCGAAAATGTATAAGATACATATCCAAATAATTGAAAGATTTAATATTTAATATTGAAAACTTAAATTTCTCATATATTTAAACGTTTAGAAAAATATAAAATTAAATGAAATATGAAATAAGAATTAAATGCAGTTTATAATACTAATACCAATAACAACAATCAAGCAATTCAGTAAGTTTAGTCCGTTGAACTGTTATGCTAGAATTTTAAAGTGAAACTGCTTTGTTGCGAAACATTTGGTGCGATTCATCTAGAAGTGTGTTTTTTGATTTGAAATAAAAGACGAAGTAGAATTTGCATTCCGAATCTTTACTGAGACCCGAAAGAACAATCTATGGCATTTATTTATTGAGGATAACTTCATTTCAAAGTTCCCAAGTTGATCTATTCGGATGGTCAAACTTTCAACCATTTATTTTCCCGCATAATGACGGGTATGTGCTCAGTTACAGCAGTAATGTTGGCTTACTAGTTTTAAATAATAGTTGGCTTATCAACAAATACTTTTGACTTCACACAACTATTAGGAAATATGTTGAGGTGTGATTTCAAGAATCAAGAATCGGGTTTACATGTTCTAAAAGTGTTGCTTACAAAATAATTTCTGAATATGGCGTATGACCAAACACGAATTCTTCATCATGGGGCGGTAGCGTTCTTCATTGACAGTTATGTTCTGTCTGGCCTGTATTTTGTTATAAACATCACCATTTCTCGCAGTCGAAAGTGATTTTTTTAACAAAAAAAAAAAACTGAAATACTTGAAATTTTCATAACTTTCTTACTCAATAAACAGTTGGATTTTTTGTTTAAACAATTATTTATGAAATTAAACCCATGACATAAATTTTCTTATATTAAGTGCTTGTAAATTTCACCACAATTAAATCCCTTTACCCAAAATGGTTTGGTCAATGAATAAAAAAATTTCCTTTTCACCTAAACTCTTATCTTGGTGGCTATAAATCATAGCCACATGTGTTATGGCATTACCAGTTATGGTCTATTATGGTGGGAATAGTGCAGCATCGTCTGCTGGAATGTGTCACATGTTAATTTGACTCTCACCGGCAAGTAGATATACATAGGAGTCTATAACAAATTGTATTTAGTTAGTCGTTGAAATCCTTCTACATCTTTTAAAACTTTGTGATAAGTAACCTATCGTTTTTGGACGATAATAACATGAATTGTACAATATATGCTACAGATCGTTTATTATAACGAAATATTATTTTCATATTACTATACTTTCCGTATCAAGTAATGCATTACCCTGTACATATACATAGCTATGAATCCCTATTTGTGTGATATGCTGATAAACACCAGCAACCACGGACACCACATCCATTGGTTTTGCTGTGAGCAGCCAAATGACTGAATTGTCCGTAGTGCAAGTAGCCGTAAATGTATACTTCAGTGAAAGAATGTTGACTACTTCCGAATTGTGGAGGCACATGTGGGTGCATGTTAATGTAAGGACATGATAAATATGCTTACAGCAAAGACTATAAGTTAAGAGTCCAAGTACGGCATATCATTTGAAGGATGCACTCGAAGCATAAAGTTTGTTAACAACAACCCCTGTAACAAAGAATTTGTATGAAAATTCATAAATGTTTATCCCTCAGTGGGGTTATTACGCCTATCTTTGTGATTATTATGTTAAAAATAGAATAGCAAAATTTCTTATACATAAAATTTTTAGCTAAGCTGCAGAAATTTTAAGAACAAATCCTTATTTTAGTGTGTCGTGTGCTCCAACAATCATTTCTCGGTCTCTTGCCAGGCAGCTTAATGTTCGACGAAATGCTAGTATGTATCGATGTGTTTTTTCAAGAGTATTTTCCAGGCCAGGGCAGCTGTCGTCTGTTTCCTCTAGACTCTTGTACAATATACCCTTCATCTTGTGGTTTTAAACATTCGTAGGGACATGTGCACAAATCCGCGTAATGTTAAAATATTTCGCAACAATGCGGATTGTGACTAATCGGTGGCTCGCACGATTGAACCAAATTTCGAAATATCTATAAATTATAACCATATTTACCTAATTTCTTTTAATCCCTTTTAAGTCCTTTTTTGTTTCAAGTAGTAATTTTTTCCGCGAGTGTATGACAGCAACATCGAGGGCGCAATTGAAATAAGCGTTGAAATATTACGAATACTTAATATTACAAACTTTGCAGTTGCAAAAGGAAAAGTTGCTTCATATGGTATGCCCTATTTGTGTTGCAACGCTCCATTTCATGTAATTGGATGCAATTAGGGTGATCAGTTCGGTTTTCAATAACCGGCTACTCGGTTTTTTTCACTCATAAAAACCGTCGGTTTTTTTTAAATCCCTGTTTTTCGAATATCGAATAATCCGGTTATTTTTTGTCGAATCTCGGTTTTTTGGCGTTCGATACTTTTAATTTAAATTCATTCATAATTGTGTTAAATGTGTACTGGTACATGTTTTTTCCAGCTTCTTCCGGCTTCTGAGACTACAATATGGGAGAAAATATATGATTTATATCTATCCAAAAAAGATAAGGTTACGAAAAAATTGATTTTCTTAAAGCAGAAAAACCAGCGCATCTCTATTGTGGTCGATGAATGGTTGGATATATCTTACATAAAATACATAAATGTTACTGTCCGAACACTTGATCCAGAAAGCAAAACGTTTAAAACCAATTATCAGTAAATTTATATGAAATTTTAAAAAGTCATATATCAGAAAGAAGTATTCAAACTCTGAATACTCTCATTTTGTATTTAAGTACGAGTAAACTCCCAATTATTGACGCATTTTTAAAATATTCAAGTAAAAATTAAACAAAAGAGTTGGCGTCCATTTTGTATTCACGATTATTTACTGAAGAACATGATTCGTTTACAGATTTAAATGACCAAATTATCGTTGATGCCTCTGAAGATACTATAGAAACAGAACTAAATAAAGCTATAAAAAACGTTCAAAATCCTAAAACTACCATTAAAAAATCTACCAAAAATTTTCTTTTAGAAGATTTTTTATATATGGGTAAGAGCGGCAAAAGGACTGAAAACCTTGACAGATTATTAAACGCCTTGAACACCATAAGTCCAACTAGTGCATTGAGAGAAAGGGCATTTTCAATGGCAAGTTTTATAAGAACCAAAGAATAAAATAGGTATACACCCAAGCACTTAAATTGTATCTTATTTTTATAAATGTTACTTTAGGGAAAACTTAAGATTAAATTAAATATATTTATATACAATCAAGTATTTACAAATGAATTGTTATGTTTTGTTTGTCTTTGTTAAAGTAACAAACTGATCTCAGTAATGTTTTGCATTGCAATTGTAATTAAACTAAAAGTTTCCTTTTTTAAGTATTTTTGAATTATTTTCTGCTATTTTCCAATGCAATTTTTTTTGTCAGAAATTGTGTTTTAATTTTTTATTTGGCATACATTTGAAAACCCGATTATCCGGTTTTTTGTGAATTTCACAAAAAGCAACCGGTTTTTTTTTAAATACCATTTTTCGAATAATTCGAAAACCGGTTTTCGCAAAAACCCGAACAATTGATCACCCTAGATGCAATGTAATTTTTCATTTCCAAGAAAGTGCAGATAATAATTTAAAGTCGTTTTTTATTACAGACTACAATCTTCATACTCCGCAAGGAGTATTCCACAGAAAGACTTGAAATGAATTAAGTTGAAACAGAGTCAGAACCACAAAACAAAGTTAAAATGTATTTTGTATGCAGACATTTTTAGAGTCTTTTTCGGATTTATTGTATAAAAGATGCTATGGTATCATATAAACCACAGAACGCCGTTTATCAATACAAAAAAAAATTATGTTGTGATTGCAACAAACACTGAGCACAAGTACCCACATTAGTACCATAAAGACAAAATCAAATACTGGCCTGCTTCTATCATTAATCTTGTTATACTATATTGGAGGACCAAGCTGCAAATATAATGGTACTAGCTGACCCGGCAAACCTTGTTCTGCCATACAACTTCGCATCCGGTAAACTTCGTCTCGCTTCTAAGGCAACGAATTCATATAAGGTCCAGTGGTATAGTAAATAAACACAGTTAGTTAAAGTTTAAATTTATTTATTTGAATTTAACCGAAATTAGAGAAGAGCGGTGAAGAGCGATCTGAAACAAACAACGTAAAAACAAACAATGAAAACGGTTAGCCAAAACGCGAACAGACAACGTATGGCTGATCTTGTGAAAAACAGGGAAATTCGAAATTGATCCCACAAACTTTCATTGAGGTGTTTTGCGATTTATTGATTGTCATCGCAAATGCCAATAGGAGAGTTAAATTCGCTTGAATTTGGAAGGAAAGATCGGTTAGAATAATAGGAATTCGTGACATAAGGATTTCCTCTCCTTGGAATTTGCCCTTGATGAACGTCGCTTTAATCACATTGATGATCAGTTTCTTGACCGACAAACGCGTATCGTTTCACAATTTAAGATGATTCAGATTTCGCAACATGCTTATGATCGATCCCACCGTCAACTGTAAATTATGCGGCGCAGTTCCTAATACATCTAACAAATTCAAAAATTCTGTCGGATAGTTGGTCTCCTCATTTTTGTTGGTCATCCTGTCAACGGATTTGTATGAATGCAGTTCTCCATTGATTCGACTTTGAAATATAGCATTCAAGCTATCGACGTCCTTATTCTTCGCTGCTAGTATGGCCCGTTCACTTATCCAATCTAGATTTTATTATTTTTTTATATTTTTTGGCAATGCAGGTGATAACTTTTGTGATGAGTTCCTCCTTTGACGATGTAAACTCGAGAAAATTTGCCGGGAACGTCATCAATCCAATTGAAACATCAACAGGAATTTGGCCATTACCAAGTGCCAGTAGCTGTCTTTGAAAATTCAGTAACACAAAGATGACGATTTCAGACATGCGTTAATTTCATAAGCAGCAGTAGATTTTGGGATGATGGGATGACGAAAATACCATAGCCACAACAAATCATCTCGAATCACCTCGTAAATCTTTAATCGTTCGTGCTCCAAAACTAGTTTATGTGCCATCGTGCATTCATCCCAAATGATGATTCTGCATTCTCCCAACAACCGTGAGAAGATTCATCGGCAGCTTCAAAGCGCAAAGTGCAGGTCGACCGCGTTTCAACAATGTGGCAGAAATACCAGCGGATGCAACAGCTAACGGAATTTGCGATCTTGACCAAATGTTGTCAGAATCAAAGAAATGACGAATGTCTTGCCTGGGGGAGCATCAAGAATGTTAATGCCTCCCGTTCCATCGTCAACAACTTCCATCAGCGAATCGTAAACGTTCGTTTGCTCGGCATACAATGGCGGCACATTTCTCCGGATTCTTTCAGTCAGCTCATCTCGATCAATGCTTGATCTCGTTGCGATTCGTGATTGAATGCATCGAACGATTTGACGCTGGTATTCCAATTTCGACAGTAGACTGCCGCACATGAGCACGCACATGTCTTCGATCAGAAGTTAATTTCAAGATCGAAATTCGAACTTAAATGGAGAATGAAAAAGAGGTGATGACTTGTAAACAAACCTTTTGTTCTATTGGCCGTTTTTAAATTAAGGTGATAGCCATCCTCTCCATCCTGTCAACGGACAGAACACGACAGAACATTATCAGGTATTGAAGTGCATCATATGACCGATGAGTCATGCCTCAGTTGTCTACCATCCCGACGCTTGAGAGCAATATCGCGTGATTCCACATTCTTATCAACAATCACCACTGCGACTTCATTTATAGTGGGAGCATCGAATTGTCCTGCATGGCAACCAGAGGGTCTTTTGTCTGCTCTGATAATGATTTTGAGGTCGTCGGAATGCATTGTATTCAATGCGGTTTTGAACAATCGGACCAATGCGTTATCCTCATGCAGAAGATTTTGAAATTGTTTGATCATTTCGTGTTTAATCTTTTAACATAATTATCCCAAATTTTCCAAGCATCATAAAATTTTCCACCTTGACGTCGACAGAAATCATTAAATCAAGCGATACAGTGCAAAATTTCGTCGAAAAATCTATATTTTTCGAGTTATTGCATAATATTTCGGGTTTTCCACCAAGAATTTTTCTATTATCCGAAATATTACAGATTAAAATCGTCCAAAACTATCAATCATACGTCAAAATTTAAAACCGTCTAAAAAAATTAAATTTGTTGGCATTTTTACAGTTTTCCACCAAACATTTTTCTATTTTTCCCGTTCGAAAAGTCATTTTGAAATAATTCTTCGAAATTTTTCTCAGTTCCATCGTCCAAATTTATTAAACCTATTATAAAATGCAAAATTTCGTCGAAAAAACAAATTCAAACTTTTTGAAATTTTCCGGAATTTTCTGCATTTTACAACAAAAATTTTCCATTTTTCTATTCGAAAAGCCATTCTGTAACAATTGCACACAAAATTCCATACAAAAAGGCAATTTTCGATTTATCCAATTTTCCGACTTTTCCGGAAGAAAAAAGTTTGAGCAAAATCGGCTCAGCCGTTTTCAATTGATGAATTACTATACATTTTTGCCACCATTTTTATATATATAGATTACTTTATTTCCACATATATGTCCGATGCATTATCTGAAATTTAGCCACAAATAAGTAAAAATTTATTTTTGATTGCATTTACTCAAGGCTCGGAAAACTATACTTTTTTTGTTTCTAACAAAAATAAATAACATAGAGGTTGAAAAATATTTCCCAACGCATGAGTGTTTTCTAACAAAGTTTGTTTGAAACAAACATTTTAAATTCCAATTAGAATTAGCAATTGATGAAATTGGTTTATATTCTCTAATTCGTTAATCAATTAGAATTAGTTCAACTAATTCCCATTAGATAATTGAAATTTTTATTCCAATGGTAAAACTAATTGAAATTAGTTGCCATTAGCAAAAAAAAAATGGTTTACGAGTTCTTGGTTGAGCCACAATGTGCGGATTATTGGTGCGATTTTCAACGTTGGCCAGTACCAATTGCTTTGCAAGTTTATATAAAAATATGCGTCTTCTTTCTTTTCTTGTATTTTAATCATTTAGCTTACATATAATGTAACTTGCCAATGCCATCACATCAATCATGTTGCAGAAAAACGCGTATGTCCAGCGTCTGGTTGACCGTTTTGTTGTGTAATGAGTTAGCATTTGATCCATCGTATCGACTCCGGCTTTAGTAGAATTGTAAAATAAAATTGCTTCCGGTTTCATGGCTACGCCTTCAACATATTTCGTGTAATGCACTGTTGAAATTATATTGACTGCCTTATTTTTTTTGGGCACGTAGCTGCAAAGTGCAACAAGATTTTCATGAAAACCAAACACACTTGAAAGAATTGGTCGCCTGGTGCTCTTCATAACTTCCTTAGGAAGACATCTTTTGTTTGCTCGAATGGTGCCAACAAATGCCAGTCCCATAGCAGCCAGTCGTTTAGCGCCGTTCAATGAGGTGAAAAAATTATCAGAAATAATTGTTCTGCCGCTGTTTGCGTAACAATTTACCAAATACATTAGAACGTTTTCACCTTGATTTATCTCCCGATTGTCTCCTTCCTTTCCAGTGTATAGTTTTCCTTTCAATGGAAATTTAGTCTTAGCAACGCATGCCCACCAAACTTTGATCCCATACCTTGCAGGATTAATGGGATATATTGGGTGAACTTTGTGCGCCCACGATACGGAAACAACTGCTCATCGATGGTGTTATTTTCATAAGGTTCATAATAATTTTGCAGATTTTCATTGAGAAAATTCAAAAGGTCCCGGATAGGAGCTGCTTTATCTGTTTGCTGTCGAAATGCCCGCGTACGACTATTATCGAAACGAATATATCTGGACAGAGTAATGAATCGTTTGTGTGACATAGCCGCACGGAATATGGGCAGAGAATCAGAACGCCACAATATACTGGAGTCTTGCATATTATTATGGCTGAGACCAGAAGCCAACAAAATCCCAATGAATGCATCTAGCTCAGAGCTTGTCAAATCAATCAATTTTCTTTGGGTAGACTCTGGATGTTCTTTATTCCATTTTCTAATTGATTCTCGCTAGGGTGTTCAAAACCGAAACCGAAAACCCGTAAACCGGTTTCTGCGAAAGTGCCATTTTCGAATAACCGGTTTAACCGAGTTTTTTCCTTCGGGTACTCGGTTTTTTTAAATTGCTTTGTTACAACTCAAAAAGAAGTTATTGAAAAAGTAAAAATTTTAAAATTGAATTTGAAATTAATTTAGAAAAAACTTTTTACATTTTGAAAACGAGAATGTTTTTAGAAGCTTTGTAACATGTTAAAATTCAATTTCAAATTAATTTAGAAAACACTTTTTACGTTTCATAAACGAGAATGCTTTTAGAAGCTTTGTAAAATTTTAAAATTCAATTTCAAATTAATTTCTTCTTCTTAGATGGCAGCAACAACAGAAATTTATCTATCAGTAGCCGCACGTAGAAAAGTATTCCAAGCGCTTCGGCCTTTGGCGCTCCGTAGATAGTTCGTGACACCAAGATTAGTTAACAGCTCTTTCACCTGGTAAAACCATCGGAGTTTTGGTCGCCCCCTCCTGTGCCGCACATCGATTTTATTGTCGAGGATTTTTCGAGCCGGAGCGTTATCGTCCATTGGTACAACGTGTCCAAGCCAGCGCATTCGGTCTATTTGAATGCGCTTGACTACGTCAATGTCGTTGTACAGCTCATACAGCTCATGATTCATTCGACGACGGTACTCGCCGTTCACGATGATGGATCTAAATGTTTTGCTGAGTATTTTTCTCCCAGAATAGATTGATCCGCTTGTGTCATTACCCAGGATTCTGCACTGTAGAGCAAGACAGGTAGGATCAGAGTTTGGTAAAGCTGGATCTTTGTTTTTCGAGAGAGCGCTTTGTCGTTAACCGGGGACCGGCCGTGGCATAGTGGTTAGAACACGCGACTACCATGCGGGAGATCGCAGGTTCAAACCTGGCTCCAGTCATCTTAAAAAAAAAGAAAAAAATAAATACAATTTTCTTTCATTGTCGGCTCCCCTCGAATGTTGTTTGACAGCAACTTCGCAGTATTAAGCGTCGATTCAATCGTCGTGTCTAGTAAGAGCTTCTCAAAACAGTGACGTTCGCATTCGTCGATAAATAAGTAGGTGCCGTTAGTTGTGAATCTAAAAAATAGAAAGCGTGTTAATTCACAACAACGCGAGAAGCTATCCCATACCTCATTCATGGGGTGCAAAGGGAAATTAAGTTTTAAGTAAGCTTTGTCGTTAAATCGCTTGCTTAGCACATAGTAGCAGCGGTTTGCGATCAGTATTCGTCTTTTGAATTCGAGGCTAAAGTTATTATTTTTGTTTATGGCGGAGCCAAGGTAGACAAAATCATCTACCACTTCAAAGTTATAGTTGTCAACGTTCACGCAGCGTCCCAGACGAGTGGACTCTTTGTTCGTTGAAACAAATAACTTGGTTTTGTCCTCGTTTATCACCAGACCCACTTCAGCCGACTGCTTTTTAATGCTTGAAAAAGCCGCAGTAACATCTTGCAATGCACGTCCAATAATATCTATATCATCAGCATACGCGAGCAACATGTGACTTTTGTTGAAGATGATACCATTTCTGTTTACTCCAGCCTTCCCCATGATTATCTCCATTACGATGTTAAAGTGATCGCTAGACAGACTATCGCCTTGTCTAAAGCCTCGCTTGGTAGAAAATGGCTCTGACAGATTTTTGCCAATTTTCACTGAAGACTTCGTGCCAGTCAGTGTCGAATTAGCTTCGCGGGGATACCAAACTCAGCCATAGCATCCAACAATTTCTGGCGTATCGGACTGTCGAATGCAGCTTTCGAATTAATTTAGTGGATCAACAAATCGAAGTGAAATTTGCCGAAGATGATAGTGACGATGATGAATGCGGTGAAATAGTGAAAGTCAAAAAATCAAACAAGCTCATTAAAAACGTGTCTTAAATTTTCGCAAAATTGTGGAAGCATGTTAATTCATTTAACAAGTCGAGCGAAAAACAAAAAAAATTGCAGAGCTATGTTTTCCAGGAGCACAATAAAGAACTAAGGCTCATTGTCGATGTGAAACACCGGTGGATCTTCTTATATGCAATGATTAAACAGTTTCAAGAATTAGCCCATGTGTCAACCATGCGCTTACAAGAAATAACAATTTTGAGAGAGTTAAGCTAAGCGCTTCAGCCTATTGCGCTCGCAATTAAAAGATTATCAAATGATTCAGCCACTCTAATCGACGCTGAAGGAGTATATGCGTTTATACTGTAACAGCTCAAAAATATGGATTCCGCATATGGTCGGGAGCTGGGAGACAAAATTATAGCAAGATTTAAGGAAAGAATAATACAAACGTTGAATAGCCTAATTATATATCTTAGCATCGGAAAATATCCTACAAGCTCATCCTGTGTAATCTATTCTAAAAAGGCGGAAACGATGGAATATGCGAACGAACTTTTTAAAAGACTTTATCCTGCAATTTCCCCAACAACGGCAGAGTCTAGTAAAAGTTCAGATTGTGAGATGAAGGAATCACCTAATGGTAGTCAACGATAGCAACGATTTAAACAGGACAATAAATAACATCCAGAATCCAGCAGTGAAAACCAATTGCAATTACACAAGACTATATGATGATGATTTCAACTATTTTGATAGATTTAATAAAAGGACAGAAAAGCTCAACATCCTTCTAAAAGCGCTTTTGTCAATAAATCCTACTTCCACTATTAGTGAGTGCGTGTTTTCTGTATTAAGCTTTATAAAAACGAAACAGAAGAATAGACACAAAATTGAACACCTAAATTGCATACTATTTCTTAAATACTATTTAAAAAAAAAAATTAAAAATATTCCAAAAATTATTCCTTCCCAAAAATACAACTTTAAAAAATAAAATTAGAGACTCCAAAAATTTGTTAAAAAGAAGAAACACAAAACAAAAAACACATTTCCTATTTTTTCAAATAAATGCATTGTTTTAAACCAAATTATTTTTTTTTTATTTTTATTTATAACTTTTTAGGAAAAAACCGAAAAAAACCCGGTTAAACCGGTTTTCTTTCAAATGCTGTATTCGAAATCCGAGTTTTCTAAAATATCAATTTTTCGAATAACTCAGAAACCGGGTTTTTGAAAAAGGAGGTATTTGAACACTTTAATTCTCGCCCATGCCGATTTGTTTCACTAATGATGACGAACATAATATTGGTTGAGAAAAATAGCTTGAATACCTCAACTGGATTGGTGAGCCTTGTTTTTGTTCCAAATTGAAAACGCATGATATTATGCTGGCGCAGTTTCGTTCCAATTAGTACCGTCTTTACCATAAAAACAGCCTGAGTCGACTTCATTTGCTGCTTCAGCATCATTTCCACTTTCTTCTTCTTCATCTACGTCTTCATCACTATCATAAAGTTCGTTAAGTTCAATTTCCAAATCATTTTCTATGTTTGATGCATCATCTTCTGGCACATAATCAGCAGTGTCGTCATCATCGTTTTCAAAAACATCATAATTTTCATCAGCTTCTACCTGACTGTGAAAATCACGCACTAATGCCTCTGACAATTGGTTTCGCAAATTCGCGCTACGAAAGCGTGTATTCTAAATAAATTCCAGTTCTTTAGCCATAATATACTAACAACGCAACAAATCTACCTGCATAAAATTATTCACAAGTTCAAAAATACCGCACAAAAACTAGATTACTTCTTTACTGTTTAACGGTCAATGAATAACTAACTCACAAACAAAATCAGAAGAAAGAAAGAAGCATAAAAGAATAAAGTAAATACAAATTTCCAACTCGTGCCATGTGCTTTGCCTATGCGTTCATACAAAATGCATAGGGGTCTGGCCAGACCCCATGTATACATCGAAAGCCAGCAATATTTTGGGAGATTTCCTGAAATTACAGCCATGTACCTAAAATAGAAGTATGCTAAATTGAAGCATGAAAATGAAATATGTCTGGCCAGAACCATGTGTCACTTCGAGGGTTAAAAGTTCATTATTTTTTTTGTACACGAACGTTTAATATTTTTTTCAAAAAATGATAAATAACTTTATTTTGAACAATTGGTCGTTATTTAGTTTTTTCATCGGTTGAACATTTTTTATTGAACACAAGAGTTTAATATAATTTCGAACATTTTCATTGAATTCAAATAGAACAATTGAAAGAAACATTTGATTTTGAACTTGAAAGTTAATTTTTTTATGAGGAAAAAATTAAAAATACTGTATTTTGGTATTACTTTAAATAATTTCCGTACAAAATAAAATATTTCATTTATCCTACTGAAAATTGTTAACTGTTCACACACACACACACACACAGAAAAGTATACAAATGACAAAATTATTAAATGTCGTACCAATCAGCAAAACATGCAGCAATTAGCTGGGTCTCTAAACGAGCAACATCTGATATATCATTATTTGGTTTCTATTACTTACGACTTTGAAATGCTCGAGATCTGAAGTCAAATAAAAAGTAATAAGACGTAAAAGGAAACAGGCTGTGGAACGACTATCAAACGCAAGTGAGCAAATGAACACATCTTGTTGCAGTCGCATTTTTTTCCAGCAATGTTTTATATAACTTATTTTCTTTGGTTTTTATTTGGTCTGTGTCTTTATTATACCATAAAATTGGTGTCTCAAATGTCATTCTATTGTCGCAACACATACACATCTCTGTCTATGGGTGTAAGCGAGTTAGTGAACAAAGGACATGTCAACACTTTATTAGTGACGGAATACATCAAGCAACATTCTTGCATCTGATGGAAACATTTGTGTTATTATAATTTTGTAAAGAAATGTATGCACAATATTTCAAATAATAGCAAAGAGATTTGTTTTTTATGCAAACTTAAAAAACAGTTTACAGATTTCATGAAGTTTACATGAGTTGAGGAGATGTTTTATAAAAATTGTTGAATTGACATTGTAATTGCAAATGTGAAGAGGAATTGGTGATGAATAGTAATAGCGAAATGATCTAATAGTTTTTCAAATAAACTATTTAATAAGTCCGCACATCTTTTTTATAAATAAAACATTCCAAAATTTGTTGAAATTCTAATGTATGAAAATACTGAAGGTGTCAAATCTCGAGATCTCGGTAGACATATATAAACAGGTCTTTTGTTAAAATTGTGGAAATGGTTCAATTGATATGAAGGGCGACGAATTGAGGTTGTCGTGTCCTTATCTACATTTTACTTTACAGCACAATACTTTTTGCTGAACGATCTGTGTAGTAAAATTTTGCACTGAACCAGTTTCTTCGAATTTCTGTACCCATGGCTGATTGTTGACTCAGATGGCGAGTTATGTTGAACGAAAAAATCACGCAATGCGCAAGGTAGGATGATGGGAGGTGGGATATAAAGGGTGTCTCAACAAGAACGCAATTTTTCGAAGTGTCATTGTTTGACATTTGAACAATTGTTATTGTTTGCTAGTAGAAGGTACGAGGTTAGTAAAAATGGAGCGCTACACGAATGAACAACGCATTCTCATTGTGATATTGTTTTACCAAAATGGTGAAAGTTTTGCGGCTACAGTTTGCAAATTTGGGGTCACAATAATGCTCCAAAAGAGTCAACTGTAACGAGATGAATGGATAAATTTGTCGAAACTAGGTCTGTTAGTGACGTAAAGACAGCAACGCGCCATCGACCAGGTCGATCGACCGAAAATGTCGCAGCTGCACGTGATGATGTCGCTCAAACTCCATCCCCATCAATTCGACACCGAGCTCAGCAAATTGGTGTCTCCAAATCCACTATGCAGCGAGTTTTGACGAAAGATTTTCATCTTCATGCATACAAAGTTCAATTGACTCAGGAACTGAAGCCAGCTGACCATGGACAGCGAAGGGAGTTCGTTAATTGGGTATTGGAGAGACAACATAAAAATGCTGATTTTGTTGCTAAAATCATCTTCAGTGACGATGCCCATTTCCATCTGGCTCCACGAAAAGCCCCCCAATGAAATAACCCCCAGGAAATAACCCCCAATGAAATAAACCCCAAAAAATTGGAAATAACACCCAAAAACAGTGAATGAAATAACATCCAAAAATAAATGAAATAAACCCCAAAGCGAAAACGAAACAACCCCCAATATTTGGGAGTTATTTCATATGAAACAACACCCAATGATGAAAATGAAATAACCCCCAATGAAATAAACCCCATCAGCTACAAAAATTAAATTATGCCCAAAATTCATAAAAGTCAGTTTCACCAAGGATTTCATAAAGTCAATATGGACCATCAGCAAAGTCGCAAAATTATTGAAATGAATCGTGTGGATAGTAGATCATTGTAGCCCTGCTCTATTTTTGCAGTTCGGAAGACAATTTGCCTTTTACGTTTGGCCTTTACACAACCACCTCCAGTGTTTACAAGCAAATCAAACTCTCAGCTTTTATTGAATTCTTCCTTGTGAAGAACTCTTACAAATTTAAAAAATTTCCATTCTAAGATATCATTCTCAAAATGAAAAATGCTCGGTGCATTTTGTTGATTTTCTATCCGTCAATATGAACACAAATAGAAATATATGTAAACGTTCGAAAGATATTGTAATATATTAACAGGCTAAAATTATTCTTGTAAAAGGCCTATTTTTATATAATTATGTAATTATAACCCCTAAAAACCAAGAGCTTTAAAAATGAAATAACCCCCAAAATAAAAAATGAAATAACACCCAAATTATATACGGTATGAAACAAGCCCCAAATTTAAGAAATTGGTTGGGTGTTATTTCATTGGAGATTATTTCATAATTTGAAAACCCCAAATGAAGAATGAAATAATTCCCAAAGAAAAATGAAAAATGGCCCAAAAAAATTGGGAGTTATATGAAATAACACCCAAAAATGTATGAAAAAAATTTGGGGAATATTTCATTTCTCGTTTGGGCGTTATTTCATTGGGGGGCTTTTCGTGGAGCCTTTCCATCTTGATGGCTTCGTCAATAGGCAGAATTGTCGCATTTGGGGTGAGGAAAATCCTCGAGTGATTCACGAGAAGCAAATGCATCCTCAACGTGTCACTGTGTGGTGTGGTTTTTAGGCTGAAGGAATCATTAGACCTTGTTTTATGAAAATGAGGCAGGTCAAGCGCAAACAATCAATGGTGTTCGGTATCGTGAAATGATAACCAGTTTTTCTTGCCTCGATTTGGAGAAATGAATGTGGAGGGCATGTGGTTCCAACAAGACGGTGCCACATGTCATACAGCCAGAGAAACAGTTCAATTGCTGCATCAGTCATTTCCCGGTCGTGTTATTTTGTCGTTTTGGAGATCTGAATTAGCCGCCTAGATCGTGCGATTTAACACCATTAGATTTTTTTCTTTGGGGTTTTTTTGAAGTCGATGGTTTACGCGAATAAGCCGACGACGACTCAAGCCTTAAAAGAGGAAATTGGACGCTGCACAATCGGGTCTGTGCAATCGGACAATAGGCCTGTATAATCGGACAATAAGTCTGTACAACCGGGCAATAGGCCTGTACAATCGGACATTAGATCTGTACAATCGGGCAATAGGCCTGTATAATCGGACCTTGAGTCTGTACAATCGGGCAATAGGCCTGTACAATCGGACCTACGAGTCTGTACAATCGGGCAATAGGCCTGTATAATCGGACCTTGAGTCTGTACAATCGGGCAATAGGCGTGTACAATCGGACCTACGAGTCTGTACAATCGGGCAATAGGCCTGTACAATCGGACCTACGAGTCTGTACAATCGGGCTATAAGCCTGTACAACCGGTCCTTGAGTCTGTATAAACGTGTAGTTGTAAGGAAAGGGCCTTTTTTTGTTCTTATCCTTCCGTTACAGGACCTAAGCAAATCTCACTAGCAGGTCCTGCCTGGTTTACCGAATAACCGCCGTCGTCTAAGGACCGTTTCTCCGTACGAAGGATAACAACCCCAGGCACCGCAGCATCTTACACCAGACACCATCAACGATACGAGGCCACCGACCAAGCATAATCCCCAGCCATCGTTACCCGCCATTAAACATCTGCATTTAGCTTAATCATTTGGAGTGTTTTGTTCTACTTAAATTGTGTGGATTATAAAATAAAAATACAATAATTTGCCCTAGTCTGGAAAAATCCACTCTTTTATTTCGTAAGGTTTTGAGGGTCCTTGCGAAGACCCTTGAGGCGGCTGAGCTACCTCAGCCTAAGATAAAACCCCCGTTATAAACGGTCATTGAAAATTTCATTAAAAGATCGCGTGCATGCCAGCAAAGCCGCGGCGGCCATCTGCACGATATATTGTTCCATACATAACCTCATTCTGTCTACTATACGATATAATAAAGTTTCACGATTTTTTTTTAAATATCTGAGTTTTATTTAAAATTTAAAAACACCCTTTAAAAGAGATTTAACATATGCACTCATCGACAAAAATACAGTTTAAAATATATACTACATACAAATTCTTAAGAATTCTATTTGAAAACAGTGAAAAACGATATTTTCTCTTTGATCATTTAAAAAGTGCCTTTGCAAACTCATTTCTTTGAATTTGCAACATCAGCTTTTTATTGTGATCAGGAACCGACTTGTTTTCGAAGATTTATTTTTTGTTCATCATCTGCTTAGTTTTTTTATAACACTAAATCACTGGAATGTGCTTTGAACTTTATTTCGCAATCTTCAAAGGAAAGTAAAACTGAATAGGTCTTTATCTCCAATTAAACCACAGCAAATGATTTTACAATTCTCGGAGGTAGGAAAAAATGTAATGTATTCCTTTCACTCGTATGAGGAGCATAGCAGCATATTCAAAAAGGACATATAAGTTTTGTAAAAGTTATTTTCGTAAACACATGCAAAAGCTTTATTATATATAGCAAGTCCTATAAAAAGTATGTGGTAGATACTTATATCTGTGCTCATTACAAAATGTAGAGCCCAGACCACAGTCATTAGTCACAGATATGTAGCTCGCAAGTAAACAAAATGTAGAATATAGCATTTCCATTTGTCAAAGAACCATAACTATAAACATATAAATACATTTGTATATGTACGGCATGAAATCACTTACACTTGTTCAGGGATTCTTTCACACATGTCAAATACGAGCATAAACTAAAATCTCTCAGTCGACACTGTATTTTTAAAGCTCACAAAATCCAACACTTTAGAATGCTCTATTCTAATGCGCTGCCAAACTATGCGGCCGCTGTGGTTTCACTAATGGCATCATAGTTTACAAAAGGCTTGGAGATATTTGTAATGTCATGTTTGTGAGTGAGTGTGTATGTGGGCCAACAAATGTTTATATTTTCCAGAATATCAGACGCTCAGACTTTGTACTTATATCTAAGAGTGAACAATTTGTTGCTGCTTCAAAAAGATTTGTCACATCAAAGCTTTAAATAAACCAATTTACAATTCAAAGAATTTATATCTTATATACAGGGCCAACACATATATGCCCGGAAAAACTAAAAATATGCGCATTAGATAAGCACGAAAAACACTAAAAACTGCCTTTAAAACTAATGAAAAATGCACAAAAGATTCCGAATCGTAGTTAATTTTATTCACTGAATACATTTTATTTTTAATAAAAATTCATAACAAATAGTTGAAAATTAAATGAAGTTAATTTCTACATTACATTTATAGGATTCAGACTACTAATTAATTACTCCACTGTAAACAAAAATACATGAGTGAATTCAATGGAGTACTTAATCTTTTAAGGTATAAAAAATATCATGTAGACGCCTCATCATAATTTATCTCAGATATTCTTGATTTCCCCTATCGAAATCTTGATCAATATTTGTGATTTTAAGAAGCTGGATGAAACTTGCGTAGTGTTTTTTATGTGATTTTCTTTAAATTTATATGGCTTCTGATCGTGTTAGAAAGTCCAAGTAGTATAATGTGTATTGACTTTAAAAGTCCCATCGCCCATTGTTTCAATGTACAAAGTTTTTTCGCAAAGCTATTTGCTTTGTCATATTTGAAAAGTTAAACGCTTTCTCCACCCTCCTCACTGTTACACTTACAGACTTTGATATGTCTGCCAACTATATCAACGAGTAATGGATGGAACTGGTGGCAACGCAACGCTTGGTACAACTCATTGAAATTCTTGACGACGGAAATCTTAATACAAACACAAACCAAATATTTAGTATGGTTAGTACCGGAAACTCTTTCTTTAATAATACAGCCTATGTCGAATATATCAATTCATTGATATTAATTCTTTAACAAAAGATAGGCGTCGCAAGTTTCGAAAAATTATAGAGATTATCTTCCCATCTTTTTCGTATATACTGCGAAAAAATATATACGAAAAGTTATAAAAACATAATAAAAAAATCTGAAAACCTGAAAATATGCTTTTATATGCATAAACCCCCGGGACCGGCCGTGGAATAGTGGTTAGAACACGCGACTACCATGCGGGAGATCGCATGTTCAAACCTGGCTCCAGTCATCTTAAAAAAAAAACTTTTCTTTCATTGTCGGCTCCCCTCGAATGTTCTTGACAGCAACTTCGCAGAATTAAGCGTCGATTCAATCGTCGTGTCTAGTGACGTTCGCATTCGTCGATAAACAAGTAGGTGCCGTTAGTTGTGAATCTAAAAATAGAAAGCGAGTTAATTCACAACAACGCGAGAAGCTATCCCATACCTTATTCATGGGGTGCAAAGGGAAATTACGATTTTTTTTATGCATAAACCCCCAAAACATGCCGATAAGACTGTAATATGCATTTGCATATGCAAGTATGCAATGCATACTTTTGTTGGCCCTGCTTATATATCGTTACCTTAATATACAAAGGCCCTAACTCATGAAAAACGAAGTTATTATTTCAAAATGACTTTTCGAATGGAAAAATAGAAAAATTCTGGGAGAAAAAGTTGGATTCTTCTACAAAATTTTGCATTGCATCGCTTGATTTAATAAAAATTATTTTAAAAAATTTCGGATAATGGAAAAATTCTTGGTGGAAAACTCGAAAAATTCCGGAAGAAATCTAAAAAATTTAAATTTTTGCATTGTATCGCTTGATTTAATGATTTCAGTCGACGTAAAGGTGACAAATTTGTTATGATGCTTAGAAAATTTCGGATTATTGTGAAATTTATTATGTTAAAATAATAAATTGGCAGAGCAGACAAAGGATACCATGCAAGACAATTCAATGATCCCACTATAAATGAATTCGAAGTGGTGATTGGGGGGAAGAATGTGGAATCACGCGATATTGTTCTCAAGCGTCGGCATGGTGCACAACTGAGGAACGTGTATGACACTAATCGGTCATATGATGCACTTAAATACCTCTTGATATTCTATCGTGGAGAGGATGGCTGTCACCGGTATAATGAAAGTTTTGCTTACAAGTCATCATTTTTCATTCTCCATTTTATTTCGAATTCGTATTTTAGGAGAAGAAAAGATGGTTTGGCAAGACTTTGACAATCATCTGTTAAGATTTTGCCGGTTATTTCCACAGTATTACGTTGACATGTACGTCAAGATCGAAACGGAGCGTCTCAATTTAATTCGTTTCAATCATTTGCCACATTTCGAGAAGCTCGCTAACGTTTGTATTTGCTCGAAAACGATACGCATTGGGAAACAACTGTTTCTGCTCCAGCGAATCAAATTCTACATTGTTTGCGATCATCATAGCCACGTATCATCTGCCGAGGACGAGATGGCTGCCGACATTTCGCACAGAGTTCGCACGACAACATTGAATTTCGATCTTGAAATTGAGTTCAGATCGAAGACATGTGCGTGCTAATGTGCGGCAGTCTACTCTCCAAATTGGGAATGCCAGCGCCAAATCGTTCGATGCATGATGCATTCAATCGCGAATTGCAACGAGATCAAGACTCTGATTGAGATGAGCTGACTGAAAGAGTCCGAACAAATGTGCCACCGTTGAATGCCGAGCAAACGAACGTGTACGATTCGCTGATAAAGGTTGTTGACGATGGAACGGGAGACATTTTCTTTCTCGATGCACCCGGTGAGACAGGCAAGACATTCGTCATTTCTTTGATTCTGGTAACAATTCGGTCAAAATCGCAAATTTCGATAGCTGTTACATCCTCTGGTATTGCTCCCACATTATTAAAAGGCAGTTGAACAGCACATTCTGCTTCGAAGCTGCCGTTTAATCTTCTCACGGTTGGCAAGCCAAGTTGCAGCGAAATTGTTGCGAGAATGCAAAATCATCATCTGGTATGAATGCACGATGGCGCATAAAGGAGCTTTGGAGGCAGTTGGCCGAACGATGAAGGCTTTAAGAGGTGATTCGAGACGATTTGGTGGGACTATGATATTGCTGCCTGGAGATTTTTGTCATACGCTTCCCATCATCTCAAAATTTACTGCTGCTTATGAGATTTATTCATGCCTGAAATCGTCATCTTTGTGGCGGTATGTCATGAAGTTGCAAAACGACCCATCGGCTATTGAATTTTCAAGGCAGCTACTAGCGCTTGGTAATTGCCAAATTCCTGTTAATGTTTCAACTGGATTGAAGGCGTTCCCGGGAATTGTTTGCGAGTTTACATCGTCGAAGGAGTTTTCCCGGCGTAACCAAAGTTTTCCCGGCATTGCACAAAATTATAAAAATCTAGATTGGATTAGTGAGCAGGCCATACTACCAGCGAAGAATAAGGACGTAGGTAGCTCGAATGTTATTATTCAAAGTAGAATCGATGGAGAACTGCATTCAAAAAATCCGTTGATAGCGTGACCAACGAGAATGAGGCGATCAACTATCTGTCAGATTTTTGAACTCCCTCGATGTGCCAGGAATTCAGCCGCATAACACTGGTTTACAGCCAAAATATACCAAGAACGCCACATGCCTAGATAAGTTAATTGTGACCTCCTTAACACGAAAAACGTTGTAATTTCTTACCGTTTTTTTTAGATAACGGTACTTTTGTGTTTTTCGGTGTATGGTCCAACTCAAACCCTTGTGGAGCCCAACCGAAAAGTCCGATCGAGATGAATGGCATATCGTTGGAAAGGTAATTGAATGCAAATTGAATTTTGAGGTGCCATAACTCAGCCATGTCTTATCAGATATTTGCAGCATATCGGCGGAAAAGGCATTCAATTACCTTTCCAACGATATGTCATTTATCTCGATCGGACTTTTCGGTTGGGCTCCACAAGGCTTTGAGTGGGACCATTCACCGAAAAACACAAAAGCACCGTTTTCTAATAAACGGTACTTAGAAAAAAAATACAGCGTTTTTCGTGTTCAGGAGGTTCCAATTAACTTATCTAAGCATGTGGCGTTCTTGGTATTTTTCTTTATGAACGGAAATATTGTTGGCTTTTAAAAAAAATCACTATGATCTTTTGGGAAACTGACAGTGTTGTACGGTTATATATTTTTTTAAGACATTCGGGACGTATTCGAGTACTTTTTGATTTAATTTATGTGCCTAGGACAAGTTTCTCTAACAAATGGGTTCGTAAATCTAGAAACGGTTGCCGAAAACAATCCGGTCAAAATATGCGAAATTTGAAAAACTCCTTTTAATAGCTTCGGTGTAGTTTTTTTCCCCGTTTTTATGTATAAAATAAATGAATTTTTTTTTGTTGATTTTGATAAAAAAAAAGGAAAATTTAAGTTAAGTTCCACATTTTTCTTGCCACCGATAAAGAAACCGGTTTTTAACCCCGGTTAGTAAAACAAAATGAGTTCCAAGTACGATATGTTTTTTAAACCGGTTTTCAGAAAACAAGTTTTAAAATTTTGCTGATGTGTAAAAAAAATGGTTTGGCAACCCAATTTTTTGGAAACAGGTTTATCAAATAGATGGGTCTAAAATCCAGAGAATTTAAAAAACGTTTTAAAAAATTTCGCTTTGAAATCAATTCTTTTAGACTTTTTATAAATTAATTTGCTTAATTTTGTTGGCTTCGATTGTTTAAATTTCATAAAATTTGTTGAAGCCGAACAAAAATTCAGTTTAATATCGGAACTAGTTTAAAAAAAGGATTAGTTTGAAATGCAAGAACATTTTAAAACTGGTTCATTAAGTCGGGTTTATGTATAAAATGTTATTGACGTTGATTTAACAAAGCGGTTTCGACATCGATTCTTGGGAACCGAATTCTAAAAACGATAAATTCCAACTACTGGTAGTTGTTTAAAATGTTATAGAATGTTGGTATAAAGTTGGTTTTTCGGAAACAGAGTTTTCTTTGTGTAGTTAACTTCTACAGAAACATTTGATGAATAACACTAATCGTCTAAATGAAACCAATATCAAACGATAGCATTAAACCTCTTTACCAGTGATCAGCACCGATCGACCGCAACCGCCGGTACACCGCATCTGAACTTAGTATTTTTCATACGCAAGTGTTTGAAATGTCGAACGTAGCGATGTGTGGTGGTGGCGATTGCACCACCATTCATCTGGTGATTGACTCGCTGTGGATTTGTACCGTTTTCTTTTTTGCTTATTTTTTTTTAAAGGCCAGTGAAATGCAATGAAAAAGTTTATTAGTTTTTTATACCCTTAAGGATGATGGTATATCGTCAGCTCAAATGTAAACGGCCCTAACAAATCTTTGAATATTTTACAGGTCGGAAGTTATATGGGAAAAAAATTAAGAATTTGGTCGGTGCCACCTCCCAAAAATTATAAGTCTTTACAGATTTCAGCCCAAAGCGACACGGGGCTTAAGGTTTTTAAGCTCCTACAGCCACGTTTAGGGGGCATAACTCAAGAAAGACTAGTCCAATTTTGATAACACAAATATCCGAAAATTAAGAATTAAAATTACTTTAATCTTTCCCTGTACGATTTCTCTGCCTAATCAACAGTTTTGCAGTTATAAATAAATTTAGGAAAAAAATCCGTTTAAAAAAAAATAAGCAAATAAAATTTTAAAATATGAAAAATTTGAATTTTTAGGCAAAATTGAGCACGTTTCATTAATTTTGATTCCTTAATTTCGGATTATTGTTTCATTTAAATAGGACTAGTGGTTTATGAGTTATGCCCCCCAAATTCGGCTGTTGGAGCTTAACAACTGTTAGCCCAAAGCAGCACAGGTTGACATACTCCAATCGTGCTCAAACTTTGGGTAAAACTTTTCTGCATGAACGGCAGTAGACCAAATCTTCAACTGCTGACCCATCTTCCTTTAATATATCAGACAAAATATTCCACACAAATCTCTTTCCCTTTCGTCGAGGTGACAACGAATAAGCATCACTCAAAATGTTGTCCAAAATAAATGTATGATCTGACATTTTAAAATTCTGTTGTTTCTGTTGGAAATCTGTCGGCCTAATGAACTTGTTCTAACATATGTCGCCAAAACAAAAGCAAAAAAAAAACGTTACAAATCGACAGCGAGACGAGTCGTCGTATTCTTCTTCGTAATATTTTTGTTTGTGTTTATTTGTTGTTGTTGTGCTAAACCACCACCATAGAAAAAGTTCACACAACAAAAAGTAATTTTTTTGTTCATGTTTTTTTGATGCGGTGGCAAATTATCCCGTAAAAAGAAAACAAAAAACAAAAGGCACAAAAATATCCAAGCAGTTTGTTACCGCAGCCGCATAAACAGCGAGTACATCAGTAGTGGCGGAAACTCCTACCACCACAGGTCCATTTAAGTGCTTCGGTCTGCAAAATTTTTGTTGGTTTTAAACCGACTCCAGTGAATTCTATCACTTACTTAACTTAATTTCCCTTTGCACCCCATGAATGAGGTATGAGATAGCTTCTCGCGTTGTTGTGAATTAACACGCTTTCTATTTTTAGATTCACAACTAACGGCACCTACTTGTTTATCGACGAATGCGAACGTCACTGTTTAAGAACCTCTTACTAGACACGCCGATTGACTCGACACGTAATACTGCGAAGCTGCTGTCAACAACATCCGAGGGGAGCCGACAATGAAAGAAACTATTTTTTTTTAGGATGACTGGAGCCAGGTTTGAACCTGCGATCTCCCGCATGGAAGTCGCGTGTTCTAACCACTATGCAACGGTCGGTCCCAATAATGTGAGTTAGCAGAGTTAAAATTTACTGTATATTTAATTGTGTAGATTTTATATCACCTGCATCATTCGTTATGAAATACCCTCGATATATCGAATTAAACTGCAGATCATATTAGATTTAGATTTTAACTTGCCACTGCGATTACTTCTATGATTTGCCTTAACACGCAAATGCCATGTTACAATTGCATATACATAGTTCGCTGCTTCTTCATAATCGGCTAATAATTTGCAAAATAATAAAATTTATGTTTATTGTGCAACGCTGCGCAAATAGCGACCAACAGTCAACAATAGTTAAATATTGCATCACAATACTATTGTACGGCTTATTTCATTGTTTCGTTTGGTTGATATTTTATGCGACCGTTATTTCAGCAAAAAAAAAACAGAAACACCTCCAGGGAAATAAATTCGAAATTGTTTAAGCTTTGTTGAGTATAAATATGAACGTGAAGAGGTAATAGGTCATAATAATTGCATACAAATTCTTTCAGTTTGGTTTGAATTAGTTCTGTTTGCGTTCTACATACTAATAAAAGCAAATCTACTTGTCATTGTGTGTGTGTGTGTGTTTATTTGTGTCACAATTTTAGTTGATTTAACAGATAGACTTTATTAAATTATGTCATGTTGGAAATAGTTCAGCCAATATGTGCTGAAATGTTGTACACTAACTAACATATGCCATGCGAAGTTACATGTGCCAATGCTATTGTGAAGTGTTATATTCAGCAAATTGTATTACATATGTTAACACGCAATATAATCGATGTTACTTTCAAATATGATTGGTTTGAATAAGTGTCAGTGGATATTACAAAGAAAATTATAAAAATGTTTTACACATAATTTGCCAAATGCTTACGTGTATGATATCGGTAAGCAACTCTATTAATATCATGTTAAATAGTATTGACATATGGCGTATGAGTAATATGTCATTAATAGCTGCATTACTCATACGTACATGAGCAAGGCCTCATAGTGTAACGAATACAGATAGAATGTGGCGCATAGAAACAACACAACACAGCAGCAATAAAGAAGGGGTAACGTGTGTCAATTATATATGATGTTTAAAACGGCATATCGACAAAATGTGAAATCAAATATCGCATAATCATACAGGGCCGTCCGCAGGATTTTTTATCAAAGGGCGTTTTCCAAAATAGTATATGATTGGAAAATTGCGTTCTGCGAAAAACTTGAATAAAAAAATCATTTGTTAACCGATTTTTACAAGTGAATATTGCAGGCTATGTAGGCTTTCTGAATAAAAGCTTGCGTTCCTAAAAAATATGAATAACTAAACCATTTGTTAACCAATTTGTACAAACTAACATGCATTTTGCTTGTGACACCGTGTGCTTTCTGAATAAGTTAATAAACATTAGGGTGTCCTTAAAAAAAATAGTAAATAATAAACAGTAACAAAGTTCAGACAAATTTAACTGCTCATGCCTAAATTTCCATTTTTTGTCAGACTATTCGTTGTCATTAAAATTTTTTTTCGATTTTACATAAATATAAATCTTCTCCTCTACGTTAATGTCGCAACATTTTGCCCCAAACCTTGTTGGAATAGGAAATTTGGGAAATATAATACTTACTTAAAAATAACATCCACATTGCACTACAAAACTCTTATCGTTAAGAAAACTATTTTAATTACATACAAATTTCACAATAACGACACTACAAACTTTTAAAATATGCAGCTACAAAGTTGCAGCTAACATGTTAAGCAACACACATTTACACACTTAAACACATTTTCAACTTAACGTTGCACAACTCTCTTTTATCGTAGTAACACTGGTAAATACTTCGCCACTGGAGAGCTAAGATTTCTTGGCAGTGGAAGTCATTAGAATTAATTTAATTGGTTACAGACCCCAAGGATGTGCGACGTCTTGGTATCACCGAATGGCACGGAGGCAGCAAAGGAAATATTACCTAATAGGAAGTGAATTAAAACAATTAAAATAAGTTTAAAAATTATTCATTCTAGCTGTGATTCTTATGTCGTGTATCCAGAAATGGTAAACGCCACATTAATGACTATTATTAACTTAATGAATTGCCAACATTTACATTAATGACTATTATTAACTTAATGAATTGCCAACATTACTGGTGGCAAACCAATGTTTGCAGTAAAGTTAAGTATTTTGTTATGTGTTTGTAGTTATAAAAAGGAATAATTCTCCAAATGTTATGTTATCAAATATATGTTTGATGCCGTATTATCGATGACTTGCGCCAATTCAACCAGCACGACATATACAACTTAATTGCTGTATTTTTTGTAAACCTCATGATTATTGCTGCATCAAAATCCTCTATCAACGAGGACTCAGTGTGTTATAAGCAGGGCCAACACAAATATGCACGAAAAAACTAAAAATATGCGCATTATGTAAGCACGAAAAACATTAAAAAATGCCTTTAAAACTGATAGAAAATACAAAATAAATTTTAATTCGTAGTTAATGTTATTTACTGAATACAGTAAAATTCGCTTAGCTGCCCCTTCGCTTAGCAGCACATTCCGGATAAGAGCACTTAAACTCGTTATGGCTGCATTTTATTGCTGCATTTGTATGAAATTATCTTATTTAACTGCATTTTGCTTAGCTGCACTTTCGTCCTAGCAGCCTCGATGATTGTGTTTTACAATTCAATTTCCTAAAGAAAAAATTTCGTTTGCCAACACTCAAAATCGATATATTATATGTTATATATACATATGTTATATATTTTTTTTGATTAAATAAGTGTGATCTTTGAATTTTAAATAAAACTTGCGACTAATAATTATTCTAGAGGGCGTTCTTAATATTTTAATGTATAATAAGTATATACCGTAAAGTACGCATTGCTTCAGCCACCTTACTGTAACACTATTCTGTGATAGTTTCTGCCAACTGTGATAGTTTCTGCCAACTATCCCAACGAGTAATGGATAAAACTGGTTGCTAGGTAGAGCTCATTGCAATTCTTGACGATGGAATGAATCTTTCATATAAACAGAAAACTAATATTTCTTGCCTCAAAGAAATAAATAGACGTTCTCTATACAGCAAAAAATTTATATGAAAATAGAAATAATAATAAAAACAAACCTGAAAACCTCAAAATATGCTTTTATATGGATAAACCCTCAAAACATGCGTGCAAGACTGTAATATGCCTTTGCATATGCAAGTATGCATTGCATACTTTTGTTGGCCCTGGTCATAAGTAATCAACTAGAAACCAATACGATACGCCTTATCCATGGCGTCTCCTTAAGCAATTTGCCACAATTCAATGCCATCTTGCAAGACACAAAAACTGTCTAAAGGTAAAGTAGTACGTCACAAACACAACCTTCAATATGTCCTCAAAACATTACAGTCTTGATCCGTTCGTTCCATCTAATAAGTTATAGACATTGTTTATAATTTATTATCAACAATTTATGTGTATTTGTTTTTGTTAGTCGATCTTACAGTACATTATATTAATTTACGTTAAGTGTATCGAAATGATACAACAAATTCGGCTCAAGATCAGAAAAGTGTTATTTATTTATTGTTTGATATTTTTGGTCAAATTCAGTGTGTCACGCACTAGGATGACGCGTTTCGAACTCCATGACGAGTTCATCTTCAGACCCCTTTTTGGCGAACTGATGCACAATGGTACATCATCAGCTGTATATATATCTACAATTATGCCAAACATATGCATGTGCATTTGCTATACTGCAAATGTGCAGCTGACTTCAATGTTGCCACTGCTACTGTTGTTGCTATTGCAATTGGTTTTGCCGACGTTTGTGTTTGTCTTACTGATGCGGGTGAATTCCATCAACAGCGTAAAACTCTTTCTGACATCATGTCATTTCACATTAAACCGAATAGTTTCAACATGCAAATATTGATATAAAAATTGTTCTACAGTGGCTGTCGCCGACGCCTCTTTGGTGCACCTGCATCATTAGACATGAAATTGCAATGCTGTTGCTGATGTTGCTGCCGCCCTTACAGCATTTGAATACGCATTAAAGATATCCTTCAAATGTTTAACAAGTTGGTGGCGTTGGTCGTTTACAATTTTTCAAATTTGTATCAAAATAATCGCTATGGAGATTTCTTCAGATACAAGTATCACGACTTATTTACATTTACATTACACATTATAATACAGAAAAGGAGAAAAGTTTTACTATGGCAAAGTGTCCAAGTCAAGCAAAGTGTTTCAAAACTTCTTGTTATTAATTAAGAACTTATATTGCAATGGACCAGAAAGTAAGAGCAAATGGATATGGTAATGGCCTCCCCACCTGTAAGGACAGTGATGGAAATCTGGTCACGGATACGCAGAGTTTGCTGCACATATGGAGAGAACACTTCCAGCAACTGCTGGTTCCAGAAGGCAGCACACGTGAAGTTATCACGCCAATTGTCGACGACGGCTTAGATTGCCCACCACCAAGTCAAGCCGAGGTAAGAAGAGCAATATCGCGGCTGAAAAACAACAAAGCAGCCGGTGCCGACGGTCTGCCCGCAGAGCTCTTCAAGTCCGGTGGCGAGGAGCTGATAACGAGCATGCACCAGCTCCTGCGCACGGTTTGGCTTAAAGAGTGCATGCCCGACGATTGGAATGTAAGCGTATTATGTCCTGTGCTGAAAAAAGGTGATCCAAGTGTGTGCTCCAACTACCGTGGGATCAGCCTTTTACCCATCGCATATAAGGTCCTGTCGAGTGTGCTATGTGAAAGACTAAAGCCAGTGTTATCCAACCTGATCGGGCCTTATCAGTGTGGCTTTAGACCTGGAAAATCAACAACTGACCAGATTTTCACACTTCGGCAAATCCTGGAAAAGACCCAAGAGAAACATATCGACACGTACCATCTTTTTGTCGACTATAAAGCTGCCTTCCACAGCCCGATACGGCAGGAATTACTTGAAGCCATGGCTGAGTTTGGTATTCCAGCGAAGCTAATACGTCTTTGCGGAATGACGCTGAATGACACGGAGTCTTCAGTGAAGATTGGCAAGGACCTTACGGAGCCATTCTATACCAGACGAGGCCTAAAACAAGGCGACGGCATATCGTGCGATCTCTTCAACATCGTGATGGAGATGATAATGAGAAAAGCTGCAGTAAACACGAGTGACACTATATTCAACAAAAGCCACATGCTACTCGCGTACGCTGATGACGTAGACATCATCGGTCGAAAACTGTGACTGCAGCCTTCTCAGGTATTCAGAAGGAATCAGCGAAAATGAGCCTAACGGTGAACGAGGACAAAACGAAGTTATTAGTTTCAACGAACAAAGAATCTACTCGTTTGGGAAACTGCGTGAACGTTGACAACTATAATTTCGAGGTGGTAGATAATTGTGTCTACCTAAGCTCCGCCATCAACAAAGAAAATAATGTCAGCATAGAAATCCGGAGAAGAATCCTGCTTGCAAATAAATGCTACTACGGACTAAGCAAGCAATTCAATGACAGAGACCTCTCTCTACGAACAAAACTCCAGCTATACCAGATACTGGTTATACCTGTCCTAATGTATGGCTCAGAATCCTGGGTTATGACACAAGCGGATGAATCGGTTCTGGCGGTATTTGAGCGAAAAATACTCCGTAAAATATATTAGCCCATCATCGTTAACGGAGAGTATCGGCGTCGTATGAATCATGAGCTGTACGAGCTGTACACTGACATTGACATGGTCAAACGCATACAGGTGCAACGGTTGCGTTGGCTAGGTCATGTTGTACGCATGGACGAAAATGCTCCAGCTCGAAAAATCTTCGACAATGAACTCGATGGACGGCGCAGAAGAGGGCGACCAAAACTCCGTTGGAAAGGCCAGGTTACTGAAAACCTTACAGAACTCGGTGTGACTAACTGGAGAAGAAGCGCAGAAGATCGAGGCGCTTATTATATTTTTCTACGTGCGGTATATAATCCACTGGGATTGCATAGAAGTACCAGCTAAGTAAGTTAGTAATACAATGGAATAAGAAAGGTAACACGCACAGTCAGGATCATATCGGTACCAGGGAAATTGACTGCTTTATATCTGTAACTGAGGATAGTGTTGCTAATTCAGATTTGTCTGCAATTCAGCTTCATTTCTGCAAATCAGAACCGTATTAACGATTCGAATTTCGCCACAGAATTACTACATGTACCCTACGGGTTGTTAGTACTAAAATGATACTGTACTAAGTTCAACCGTTATGCTGCAAGGAGAGAGAGAGAGAGAGAGCACCAACAAACTCCCACATAAAATGATGTCACGTACAATTTTAGTCATCAGTTTATCTTTTACCATATAGCTGCACATATTTTTAGCAAACAAAAGAAAAAGATATGAAATGTCTCATTGAATTATTTTTTTTTGTCTCTGTGTCGCATCTTATTCATTTTGTCACAGAGCAAAAGGTATTTCATTATATCTAAGATGATATAATATGTTATACAACGTATTATACTTTTGTTCAATTAGCACAACTTTCAGGACAATAAATTATTGAACATACTAGCAACCTATGGAGAGAGCTAAAAGCTTTTGATGTTAATGGCAATGTAATGAAAAAGTTGTATAAACAATCAACTGATTTCTTTGACTTTTTGTGATATCTATATTCTTTGGATCTATGCTTAAACAGGAATGCATTTTTATAGTAAACCTCCACTCATCCGCTTGAGAACACTCCATATTTATTGGTATAAAATATATCTATCTGTATTTCAAGCTTAAGGTCACTTAAAACCAGGAAATTTCTAAATTTAGTTATTTTCAATTATACATTCCCTCACACACATACTACTTTGATACATATGATGTGAACGATTTAATATCCGTCGACCAAATTTCTTCTGTCAACGGCAACGATAACAAAGTTGACAACTTTCAACGGCACAGCATTCATAATATGTAGCACAAATCTGGAGATTTATGATGACAAACATACATACAAATTCAATTAACATTGATGTACAAACACGTACACCATTTCAACTGCATGGATGGATGAATGGATGGGAGAACCCACACACCCACACATAACAATGATGGGATGACGTGTAGCTGCTGTGTGTGCACTTGAACAGTTATAAATGTTGTGGTTGTTCAAAACAAATGCACAATATCTACATGCGAACGACAACATCATATTGACAAAAAACGATATTATTTATTTGATATGCAATAATTTTGCTCAGTTGACTTTTGAATGATTTTTAATGTTTGCTCTTTATATCAAGTGGGCTGTTTGTTTTCAATTAACTCTTTTAAATTAAAAAAAAAGAATTAATTTATTGTTTAAAATGTTTCATTAAATTTAATACCATAAATTTTGGGATTAAATGTTTACGTGTTAAAAAGTCTGCCATACCTTCTCGCTGTGCCACAGATTTGAGTAGTCAAACTTATAGTGACTTTTCCGCATTGATCCTCATGAAATTAAGGGATGGTGTATATGATATGGAACAAATTTGCTGCTACAGAATGCTCCACAAGAAGTAGTGATGATCTTATTTTGAACGAAATTTGGCCCCACATATTTCTTGCAAAGCATGTGTAAAATTTAACTGATAAGAATAAAGAAACAAGTCATATGCTCGATGTTGTTGTAAGTTCACAAGTTTTTTTGCTCTTAAATACAGGAGTTTACGCATTGCTTATTCCCTTCCACATCTTAATTCCAACTAAATGCTGGTCTAATCTATAATTGCAACAACAACCACACACACACTGATGGACGTGCCATTGAGGCATGCTTTCCATCGATTTCCATGTGATTAATTTGGTTTCTTGTCTTTTGATCTGGAGATATCTGGGATAAATTGTGATTGTTTTTATGTGGTTCCAGTCACATGTTTCTTGCCAACGCGAACCAGTCTGAATCCGTTATCAGAAATGTAGCTGTGTTGACTTAATGTTTTAACTGCTGATCATCTTTCCTTCATTGTTTGGTAACGCCTAAAGGGACAAGTGTCTGACCCTAAGACTTAAGTGAATCTTTCGTCTTACATTTAAACTAGGCTGTAGTACCATAACATAACCCTGTCCAGATCATTGCCATACAAAATATAGAAGCCCAGCGCCTAGTAAATAAAACGAAGAACCTATTTACTAATCCATTTCATCAGTTTGACATTGTAAGCGAGCGGTCGTAGTACCCCAGCAAACCATTTTCTCCGAATTCGGTCAGATTTCTGACAGAAAGTCTGCACAAGTTGCCGATTCTGATGCCGAATTCTGTCCGAAAGTTGTATGGGTGGTTGACAAGAATTCGGACCGAAATGTCTGGGGAAATTCGAAAACTTTTGCGGCCTTTTTAGTCAGAATTCGGACAGATATCTGAAGGAAATTTGGAGAAATCTCGAAGGGACTTTTGTATTTTTCTAAAATAACTCTGGCAAATAATCCGAATATTACCAGAAATATCTGACAGTATACGGATATTTTGTACGAGAATTCGTGAGATTTTCGGACAGAATTCTGAATAAATGTACGAAAATCGTCAGAGAGTTCTGTTTTTTTGTTTACACAAAAATTCCAAACATTTTCTTAGTTTTTACTCATTTCATTACTAGTTTTACTAATTTCATTGTCTTCTTCTGGCAATCATTTTTTTAACAGGACTTCAAATCTACAACGAGTACTTATTGGGCATTGTATTTAGCTCCAAAGTTTCCTTTAAAATTTCTGTTCTGAAAATTCACTTCAGCTCATGATCAATTCTCACAAACGACAACTTGTTAATCGAATACACTTCATTGTTAAGGTGTTTAGTATTCAAAGAAGCATAAACACACATACATTCGTTTTCACTAGAATACTCGTACCCTCTACCATTCTTGAATATTTTTAACACTTACAACTTTTCCTGTACAATAACTTTTTAACTACCCCGTGGCTCGTTATAACTTCCCTGTTCTTTTTATTCTGTTATTGTTCTTTTTTCGTAAAACTTAATTGACTTAAATAACATTGAAACTTCTTTTCCGTGGAGTAAAGAAAACTTTATTAAATTGTCATTTCTAAAACTCCCATATTATTATTATAGTTGCTGGTATTGCATGAACATTCATGAACAACAACATCCTGCATTCAGACAGTCCCACAACTTTCTGTCTTTTTGTTATGCTCCTACTTACCGAGATTGTTGTTTGGGTTTGCCGTGGCACAAAATTTTAGCATGTGACACACATATGGACAGTGGTCAGAAAAGTTCTAGTTCTAGTGAACATTTGGTGTACACATAGCAACGGTAGCTTGTAAGATTTGTATTTTGCAGTTCACTTGTTGCAGCAGGATTTAATCTGTGTTCGATTGCTTTTGCTGAATTGCTGGAAGAAATATGATTCCGCCGAGATATTTCCTGTCGAACAAAAGGCCTGCCTAAGTCTTTAAAAAATATAAGACGTCAGAAATTACTTTTCTTATTCCAGACTGATTTAGTGAAGTAAATATATAATAAGCGTTATATTTTATAACGTCCAACGTGTTGCGGAATAGCGTTTACAGCCATCGATTAGATCTGCTCCATGCGGCGAATTGAGAAAATTTTTTCGGTACATTTTTCATGTCCAATTTTATTAACAGAAGGTACGTTTTATTTTTTCGGACTGGAGAACCATAGAAAGGTTTCGTTTGAGTAGTTAATTTCGAAATCTTTAGGATGTAAGCAAATTGTTGCATATAACTTTTCGACATTTCAAATCTTTAACTAAATCCAAAACAATGCAAATGTCTTATTCCGGCTTTCAGTTTACAGCTTTATGTGTATGTATTTGCTTGCAACAACAGTGTATAATTTATCTGAACATCATATAGAGCCCCGATTCTTTTGCATATTTGCCGGGCTTAGAGGGTATATATTCCATGAAAGGGCTACTTTCACGGTATGTAACAAATTGTTCAGCTACGGTCGTACTTTCGCCAGGAATAACACATTATTCTAAAATTTCTTTCCCAGCGATCTCAAAAGTCACTTATAAGAGCTAGTTTATCTCGGGCTAGTCAAAATTTCTGTCTGACTTTTTATCGAAAGAAGAACTTGGAGTACATTCTGAAATCGTTGCCTTTGATATTGGCCTGCCCTTCTTATCATCTCGCAATCTTACTAGCCACACCACGAGATCGAAATATATACGAGCTGAGAGAAAAACGCCCAAATATGCTTTTGTTGAAATTTCGTCTACTATAATGAAAACTCTGAAATTTGAATAGATATAATAACTGTTGAAGAAATTCAAAGCAAATATATTTGACTTATATATACTAAATCGCTATAAAAGTAAAAAAAGTTCGTTGATATTTGCATTGGGCAATATTGACCCATAAATGCAGTATCCGTAACTTTGTTCGTAGGCCACATCCAAAAAGAGCATTTAACTTAATTGAACTATTAAGATCAGCTTTAGGCCAAAAAAATAATTGTCAGAAAATTTAACGAATCAGTTTTCAGAACGTCCAAAATTATAAGAACTTAAAAACGGTTTGGGCAATTTTGACCCATTAAGACAAGTTTAGGGTTAACGTAAAGTGTGTACTAACATTATTTTTTGCCTAATAAATGAAAATATAGACAACTATTTTAGATGGAAATATAAACCAAAAAAAAACTTTATAATATACTAGTGGGCCCGGCAATGCTTCGCTATTGTATATCAACTTGTAATACATTTCAGATTTCTTGCCATCCTAAATGCTATATAAACGCTAATTAATACATTTGTAGGTCTACAAAGTATGTACTTTGAAAATGGTACTTAAGCTCGACGGCGGTATGCCATTAGGCCCCACGAAAATACACCCCAAAGTGAAAATGAAATTAGGCCCCAAAAAAATATATGGAAAACAACAACACGAAATTTTATGATTTTTTGGGGCCTAATTTCATATTTTTATTGGGGTATATTTGCATAATGCAATTAGACCCCAAATGTCTGTGTGACAATAGACCCCAACAATTTTTTTGGGGCATAATTTCATAAAATTGTGGGGCCTATTTTCGCTTTTTTGGGGTTCAATTTCATTTTAGGGTCAGGCTTAATATTTTTGGGGTCTAATTTCCTTCGGCAAAATAAAAAAAGCCTTGGTTTTTTATTGAAAATAATACAGTTTATTACCTTTAAACTAATTTGTAAACTTGAATAACATCTTGCACGGAGAAAAAACCATCCATCTTCCTCTCAAGAATTTTCTCAACCGTTATATTCGCCTCTTCTAACAACACAACGCTTCAACGATTACAGACTCGTTGTTTCATCTCAGCTGTTTTGGCATACATTTTAATAAGGAAATAAAGAAAACGTACAATTAACTCACAAAAACTAAAAGCATGCATGAAAATTCAAATTTTCTTTTTGCACAAAAAACTGTAGAATTAAAATTTTCTTTTTTTGAACAAAAAAAAAATCGAAAAATTTTTTTTAATAATTTTTCGCATGCGGAGCTTTTCACAGACAATTTACCGTATGCAAAAAAACAAAACCCCGTGATTTTTAAAAAATAATTTTTCGTATGTGGCCCTTTTCTTTAAAAACTAAAAACATGAAAAATTAAAATATTCTTTAAAAAACTAAAAACATGAAAAATTATTTTAAAAAAAATCGCGCGATTTTTTTAAAATAATTTTTCGCCTGCGGCGCTTTTCACGCAACAGACAATTTACCATATGCAATAAAAAAAGAAAGTGATTTTTATAAAATAATTTTTGGTCTTTAAAAACTAAAAACATGAAAAATTATTTTAAAAAAATCGCGCGATTTTTTTTAAATAATTTTTCGCCTGCGGCGCCTTTTACGAAACAGACAATTTACCATATGTATTAAAAAAATTGCGTGATTTATATAAAATAATTTTTCGTCTGTGACCCTTTTCTTTAAAAACTAAAAACATGAAAAATTATTTTAAAAAAATCGCGCGATTTTTTTTAAATAATTTTTCGCCTGCGGCGATTTTCACGAAACATACAATTTACCATACGTATTAAAAAAATTGCGTGGTTTCTATAAAAAAAATTTTCGTCTGTGACCCTTTTCTTTAGAATATAAAAACATGAAAAATTTAAATTTTCTTTAAAAAACTAAAATCATGAAAAATTATTTTAACAAAATCGCGCGATTTTTTTAAATAATTTTTCGTCGCGGCGCATTTCACAGAACAGACTATTTACAATTATGCTCAGATCTTTTCCGCTTATTTTCATATAAATATAGGCAACGTAAAAATTGCACCCAAAAATTCGAACCTTTTCTCATAATTTTTTTTTTGTAAAGTAAATAAGTAAACAATAAATATTACGTTATGCAACTACTATTTAAAACCCATACAAAACAGCAAAAATATAAAATGCCATTTTTGAAACTACATTTTTTTACATGTTCTAAAGAATTTTTCGCCTACGGTGCTTCCCCCTGATTTAACAATTTACATTACGCTATATATTCGAATATATTCTTACCTTCTTGCCATACAAATGAATAAAAAAATAAGAACGTAAAATTTTACGTGTGGACCAAAATATGTATTGTATGCGAAGACATTACGGTCAGTATAGTTTAGCTAATATGCAATGATTAGAAATTGAAGAAACTACTTATAATTGGAATTATATATTTTGTTTGTTGATTTTTCATATGAAAAAATATTTTTTTTTTTGGGCAATTTTCATAATTGGTTTAGGTAAATTTTTATTTTTTATTCTAGGCAAATTTTCATTTTCTATTTTCTACCGCCGTTTTGGGGCCTATTTGCGTGTTGTGTTTTTATATACGAACTGCGATATTTATTTGAAAATTAGACCCCAAACACAAATATGAAAATATACCCCAATTTTATACAGAAAACAACAACACTATATTTTGGGACATATTTGCATTTTTTTGGGGTGTATTTGCATACTTTCAAATAACAACTACGAAATTAGGCCCCAATACATAAATTTTGGGGTCTATTTTCATTTTATGTTTGGGGTATAATTTCGTGGGGTCTATTTTCATAATGAAATTAGACCCCAAATTTGGGGCCTAATTTCATTTTCACTTTGGGGTGTATTTTCGTGGGGCCTAATGTCATAGCGCCAAGCTCGACAATAATATGTTGAGTTTTTTAACTTATGTAACTAATTTCAAGTAAATCCTTAACATAGAAGTTAACTAATTAAGATTTATTGTTTTAAATGCTTAATATCGTAGGCTCTATGACGATTGTAAAAAGTTCATCAGCAAAGTCATATCTATCATATCTGTATGTAGGGCGAAAAACCACTTATTTCACAAATCGGACATTCTGCTAAAGTTCAAAATTCAATTTTTATTTTTTCTGTAGTAGCGGGTATCTTCTGTATACTAACTATCTCTTTGGGCGTAAAAAACATTTTTGGCATGTCTTCTCCGCCTAATGACCTCAAATAAAAATTTCGTTTGAAGATTTATGCCTTTAGCCATAAAAACCTCTTTCGCCATGTCTTCTTCGCCCACGAATCAAGAATATTTCCGAATACTGTATTTGCATTGAACTCGTGTTACCATTTTTTAAGATAATTCGGTCACCAAAAGCTTGACGCTTGCAGCGCCTCGGCACTTTTTATTTTTTTAGTTCCAAATAGCCTGTTCATTAGGACGGATCAATTTAATCGTATACCAAAATCGGAACCTACGAAAATTTCACTAAGAAACAACACCCGCACTTAGAGGGTCATCATAGAATCCAAGAGGCCCTTATTTTGACCCCATGTGCTCCGGCTCCAATTTTGACCTACCATTCAGATGTTTGGAAACCAAGACGAAGAGAATAGTATATTTCTGATGCTGTTTGAGATCCCGCCCTACATATTGGACTTCCGCCAAAGGCAAAAATTCAAGGATTTTTTTGCTTGCCAACTTTCAAAGGCCATAACTTATTTTTCACAGTTTTCCGCAGAAGGTTTCAAAAAATATATATGAAGTTTTCGGTTTTTGCTTATTTAAAAACAAAAAAAAAACTCTACCTATCTCTAGGCGAACTGCAATATAATATGGAATTTAGAGGACGATCAAACTATTACTATGGCAGTTATAACTGGGATGTGGCACAGCCCACTTCCACCCTTGCAGTAATTTATACTGTAACAAATCTTATCTATATACCTCTGATAGTTCATGAGATATAGCCCTTTTGATTTTCAAGTTATATGGGCGGTGCCACACCCCTTTATCCAATCACAACCAATTACAGCCAGGAACTATCAACAGGTCAACAGTACCAATTGGTACAATTTTCGTATCAATCGGTCTATTAGAAAAGCTGTTAGAGCGATTTTTGAAAAAGGGGCGTGGCACCGCCCATTTCCAGCCTGGTTGTAATTAATACTGCTCCAACAACATATATACCAAATCTCATCTTCATACCTCTGATAGTTCATGAGATACAGCCCTTTTGATTTTCAAGTTGTATGGGCGGTGCCACGCCCCTTTATCCAATCACAGCCTATTATAGCCAGGGACTATCAACAGGTCAACAGTACCACTTGGTAAAATTTTCGTATCAATCGGTCTATTAGAAAAGCCGTTAGATCGATTTTTGAAAAGGGGGCGTGGCACCGCCCACTTCTACCTTGGCTGAAATTAATACTGCTTCAACAACATATATACCAAATCTCATCTTCATAGCTCTGACAGTTCATGAGATGCAGCCCTTTTGATTTTCAAGTTGTATGGGCGGTGCCACGCCCCTTTGTCCAATTGGACCGAATTGTAAATCTAACCATCCGGGGCGCCACCCAAACGCATACAAAAAAATTTATGCAAATCGGTCCAGCAGTTTAGGAGGAGTTCAGTCACAACACACGTACGGTAGAATTTTATATATAAAGATTTGGGATTTACACTGTGGTGCAAAAGTAAGCCAATGTTTTAAACAAAGTATGGATATAGAGCGATACAGGGATAGAGGTGAGGCCCGAAAATTTTACCAGAAAGTAAGAGCAAATAGATACGGTAATGGTCTCCCCACCTGTAAGGACAGTGATGGAAATCTGGTCACGGATACGCAGAGTGTGCTGCACATATGGAGAGAACACTTCCAGCAACTGCTGGTTCCAGAAGGCAGCGCACGTGAAGTTATCACGCCAATTGTCGACGACGGCTTAGATTGCCCACCACCAAGTCAAGCCGAGGTAAGAAGAGCAATATCGCAGCTGAAAAACAACAAAGCAGCCGGTGCCGACGGTCCGCCCGCAGATCTTTTCAAGTCCGGTGACGAGGAGCTGATAACGAGCATGCACAAGCTCCTACGCACGGTTTGGCTTAAAGAGTGCATGCCCGACGACTGGAATGTAAGCGTATTATGTCCTGTGCTGAAAAAAGATGATCCAAGTGTGTGCTCCAACTACCGCGGGATCATCCTTTTACCCATCGCATATAAGGTCCTGTCGAGTGTGCTATGTGAAAGACTAAAGCCAGTGTTATCCAACCTGATCGGGCGTTATCAGTGTGGCTTTAGACCTGGAAAATCAACAACTGATCAGATTTTCACACTTCGGCAAATCCTGGAAAAGACCCAAGAGAAACAGATCGACACGTACCATCTTTTTGTCGACTATAAAGCTGCCTTCGACAGCCCGATACGGCAGAAATTATTCGAAGCCATGGCTGAGTTTGGTATTCCAGCGAAGCTGATACGTCTTTGCGGAATGACGCTGTCTGACACGAAGTCTTCAGTGAAGATTGGCAAGGACCTTACGGAGCCATTCTATACCAGACGAGGCCTAAAACAAGGCGACGGCCTATCGTGCGATCTCTTCAACATTGTGATGGAGATGATAATGAGAAAAGCTGCAGTAACAACGAGTTGCACTATATTCAACAAAAGCCACATGCTACTCGCGTACGCTGATGACGTAGGCATCATCGGTCGAAAACTGCGGGATGTGACTACAGCCTTCTCAGGTATTCAGAAGGAATCGGCGAAAATGGGCCTAACGGTGAACGAGGACAAAACGAAGTTATTAGTTTCAACGAACAAAGAATCTACTCGTTTGGGAAACTGCGTGAACGTTGACAATTATAATTTCGAGGTGGTAGATACATTTGTCTACCTAGGCTCCGCCATCAACAAAGCAAATAATGTTAGCCTAGAAATCCGGAGAAGAATCCTGCTTGCAAATAAATGCTACTACGGACTAAGCAAGCGATTCAATGACAGAGCCCTCTCTCGACGAACAAAACTCCAGCTATACCAGATACTGGTTCTACCTGTCTTAATGTATGGCTCAGAATCCTGGGTTATGACACAAGCGAATGAATCGGCTCTGGCGGTATTTGAGAGAAAAATACTCCGTAAAATATATTAGCCCATCATCGTTAATGGAGAGTATCGGCGTCGTATGAATCATGAGCTGTACACTGACATTGACGTGGTCAAACGCATTAAGGTGCAACGGTTGCGTTGGCTAGGTCATGTTGTACGCATGGACGAAAATGCTCTAGCTCGAAAAGTCTTCGACAATGAACTCGATGGACGGCGCAGAAGAGGGCGACCAAAACTCCGTTGGAAAGACCAGGTTACTGAGAACCTTACAGAACTCGGTGTGACTAACTGGAGAAGAAGCGCAGAAGATCGAGGCGCTTATAATATTTTTCTACGTGCGGTATATAATCCACTTATTGGATTGCATAGAAGTACCAGCTAAGTAAGTAAGTATTACAATGGAATAAGAAAGGTAACACGCACAGTCAGGATCATATCGGTACGAGGGAAATTGACTGCTTTATATCTGTAACTGAGGATAGTGTTGCTAATTCAGATTTGTCTGCAATTCAGCTTCATTTCTGCAAATCAGAACCGTATTAACGATTCGAATTTCGCGACAGAATTACTACATGTACCCTACGGGTTGTTAGTACTAAAATGATACTGTACTAAGTTCAACCGTTATGCTGCAAGGAGAGAGAGAGAGAGAGAGCACCAACAAACTCCCACATAAAATGATGTCACGTACAATTTTAGTCATCAGTTTATCTTTTACCATATAGCTGCACATATTTTTAGCAAACAAAAGAAAAAGATTTGAAATGTCTCATTGAATTATTTATTTTTGTCTCTGTGTCGCATCTTATTCATTTTGTCACAGAGCAAATGGTATTTCCTCATATCTAAGATGATACAATATATAATACAACGTATTATACTTTTGTTCAATTAGCACAACTTTCAGGACAATAAATTATTGAACATACTAGCAACTTATGGAGAGAGCTAAAAGCTTTTGATGTTAATGGCAATGTGATGAAAAAGTTGTATGAACAATCAACTGACTTCTTTGACTTCTTGTGATATCTATATTCTTTGGATTTATGCTTAAACAGGAATGCATTTTTATAGTAAACCTCCACTCATCCGCTTGAGAACATTCCATATTTATTGGTATAAAATATATCTATCTGTATTTCGAGCTTAAGGTCACTGAAAACCAGGAAATTTCTAAATTTAGTTATTTTCAATCATACATTCCCTCACACACATACTACTTTGATACATATGATGTGAACGATTTAATATCCGTCGACCAAATTTCTTCTGTCAACGGCAACGATAACAAAGTTGACAACTTTCAACGGCACAGCATTCATAATATGTAGCACAAATCTGGAGATTTATGATGACAAACATACATACAAATTCAATTAACATTGATGTACAAACACGTACACCATTTCAACTGCATGGATGGATGAATGGATGGGAGAACCCACACACCATTGACAAAAAACGATATTATTTATTTGCTCAGTTGACTTTTGAATGATTTTTAATGTTTGCTCTTTATATCAAGTGGGCTGTTTGTTTTCAATTAACTCTTTTAAATAAAAAAAAAAAAAAGAATTAATTTATTGTTTAAATTGTTTCATTAAAACTTATACCATAAACTTTGGGATTAAATGTTAACGTGTTAAAAAGTCTGCCATACCTTCTCGCTGTGCCACAGATTTGAGTAGTCAAACTTATAGTGACTTTTCCGCATTGATCCTCATGAAATTAAGGGATGGTGTATATGATATGGAACAAATTTGCTACTACAGAATGCTCCACAAGAAGTACATTTAAACTAGGCTGTAGTACCATAACATAACCCTTCCCAGTTCATCGCCATACAAAATATAGAAGCCCAGCCTAGTAAATAAACCGAAGAACCTATTTAAAGGTCCACAAGAAGTAGTGATGATCTTATTTTGAACGAAATTGGTCCCCACATATTTCTTGCAAAGCATGTGTAAAACTGAACTGATAAGAATAATAAAACAAGTCATATGCTCGATGTTGTTGTAAGTTCACAAGTTTTTTTGCTCTTAAATACAGGAGTTTTAAACATTGCTTTTTTCCTTTTATATCTTAATTGCAACTAAATGCTGATCTAATATATAATTGCAACAACAAACACACACACACTGATGGACGTGCCATTGAGGCATGCTTTCCATCGATTTCCATGTGATTAATTTGGTTTCTTGTCTTTAGATCTGGAGATATCTGGGATAAATTGTGATTGTTATTATCTGGTTCCAGTCGCATGTTTCTTAACAACGCGAACCAGTCTGAATTCGTTATCAGAAATGTAGCTGTGTTGACTAAATGTTTTAACTGCTGAACCAAGATAGATCATCTTTCCTTCATTGTTTGGTAACGCCTAAAGGGACAAGTGTCTGACCCTAAGACTTAAGTGAATCTTTCGTCTTACATTTAAACTAGGCTGTAGTACCATAACATAACCCTGTCTAGATCATTGCCATACAAAATATAGAAGCCCAGCGCCTAGTAAATAAAACGAAGAACCTATTTACTAATCCATTTCATCAGTTTGACATTGTAAGCGAGCGGTCGCAGTACATAGAATGTCATTTGTGTGTATTGTAAGAAATATCGTACACTCAATATAACTCCGATTGAAATGGCACCTACTGACATCGTCCGCTAATAACGTAGCTGATATAGCACTTACTCTCATAGTCGCTTACTTTGTAAGCGAGAGCGCACCGACTAAACAGCCTATGACACTCCTATGCTAAATTTAATGAGGTATATAACAGAGAATGACAATAAGTACTTGACATTAATGTATACTTAAGTACATACTAGGGTGATCAATTATTCGGGTTTTTGCGAAAACCGGTTTTCGAATTATTCGAAAAATGGCATTTAAAAAAAACCGGTTGCTTTTTTTGAAATTCACAAAAAACCGGATAATCCGGTTTTCAAAATTATGCCAAATAACAAATTAAAACACAATTTTTGACAAAAAATTGTATTAAAAAATAACAGAAAACAAATCAATTATACCTATAAAAAGTAAACTTTTAGTTTAATTATAATTACAATGCAATACATTAGTGAGATCAGTTTCTTATTTTAACAAAGACAAACGAAACAAAACAATTCATTTGTAAATAATTAATTATATATAAATATATTTAATTTAATCTTTAGTTTTACCTAAAGTAACATTTAAGAAATAAGATACAATTTAAGTGCTTGGATGGATACCTATTTCTTTCTTTGGTTTTTATAAAACTTGACATTAAAAATGCCCTTTCACTCAGTGTACTATTTGGACTTATAGTGTACAAGGCGTTTAATATTGAATATTTTAGAAATGCGTCACTAATTGGGAGTTTACTCGTACTTAAATACAAAATGAGAGTATTCAGGGTTTGAACACGTCGTTCTGATATACGTCTTTTGAAAATTGCATATAAATTTATTGATAATTGGTTTTGAATTATTGAAAAGTATTAAAGTAAAAATTTAAAAATACCTTCAGCATCAGCTAAAGTCGAAGAGTTTGCAGAAAGTTTTTGTATAGACATTTCCAAAGGTTTAAGGGTGTCACTAAGCACAGACAAAGATGCGATATCATTTTCACTAAATGGTGTCAGTCCTAACTCCAATAAAGTATGATTCACACATTTGTGCAATTTTAAAAATTGAGAAACCATATTGGTTATAGAATTCCAGTGGTGCTTAACATCATGGATAAGTTGAAGCTCCTTATTAAATTGGTCTTTTACAAACATTTGTAATTTCTTTCGCTTTTCAGCCGACTTATTAAACATTGAAGATTTATAAAACTAACAATTAGGTTGTTCTTCCGAAACACTGGAAAAAAAACAAGTACGAGAACACATTTAACACAATTATGAATAAATTTAAATAAAAAATATCGAACGCCAAAAAACCGAGATTCGACAAAAAAATAACCGGATTATTCGATATTCGAAAAATAGGGATTTAAAAAAAACCGACGGTTTTTATGAGTGAAAAAAACCGAGTAGCCGGTTTTTGAAAACCGAACTGATCACCCTAACAATTAGTCTATTGTAATAAAAATTACATGAGTGGATTCAATGGAGTACTTAATCTTTTAAGGTATAATAAATATTTTGTATACGCCTTCACCGTATTTTTTCTCACATATTCTTGATTTCCGCTATTGAAATCTTGATCAATATATGTGATTTTAAAATGCTGTTTATTAAAAGAAAGAATAAGACTAGCTTAGTGTTTTATATGTTAAAGCTTTTTTTTAAATTTATATGACTTCTGAGGGAGTTAGAAAGTAATTATGGAGAAATTATGGAAATTATCTTCCCACCTAAAGAAATAAACAGGTTTTGTGTGTACTGCGAAAAATATATACGAAAAGTAAAGTAAGTAATAAAAAAACACCTGAAAACCCCAAAATATGATTTTATATGCATAAACCCTTAAAACATGCCGGTAAGACTGTAATATGCATTAGCATATGCAAGTATGCATTGCATACTTTTGTTGGCCCTGATACTAACATATTCTGATCATTAAATTCTAATAGTGTACTTCTAATATAATACTCTTCTGTGGTCGGTTTTTTCATCATTAGCCATTCTTAGCACTACCATTACAATGCTACACTTTCGCAAAAGGCCCAACACTTAGTTGTAGTTTTCCAACATTTGTTAATAGGTGTCCTTCTGTTGGAACCTCAAATATACCAACTATGTACGTGGTTGATGTGGGTAACCAACTACCAGTAAGCCACACAGCCAGCCGCCAATATAATCCCCACCTGAGAGTGTTAGTTTGGGTTGTTAGTGCAGACAGAGAGAACAAAAACATTACAAAAATCCTTAAAAAATAGAATGCCAACATAAAAGTTAAGGATCATAGATTTAGAGAAATAGCAACAAAACCATTCAGAGTAGACCATAAACATTGTGTCTGTTGTATGATACAACTATAATGGTCAACGATTCTAACGCTGATGGTTGTAGTGAACTTTATCCTTAATTTAGTTGAGGTGTAATTTTAGTTTATCGCACACACACAAGGACACAACGATTCGCCGCCACACTACATCTTTTTAATAGCCGGCCAAAGCAAAACCACAACAGTAGCGAGTACAAAAAAATCGACAGCTGCTGGCACACAAAACACCAAAAATTGACAACGTAAACAAAAACGTTGTCCAGCACCAGGAGACGTGATACAGCAAAGCTGTATCTTTTTGGCTATACGACGATATTTTATTGCATATCTCGTCGTACTTTGTCTGTGCACCTTCTCGTCTCGTAATGTTAAACATGAGCTTTGACATGCACAGTGGGCTGAGAGAAGGAACTTGAGTGGAGAGAAATGCCGAATTGCCATTAATATTGACAATAAAAATCTTACTGAGCATTTAGCTAGATTTAACAAATTTAATAAAACGTATCACACGATCGTCTCAATTCTCAATTCAAAATTGTTCTCAAAATGTGTACGAATTAATTTTATACAGTTATTTTGAAATCACTTATGAAATTTAAGTTTCGGCAAAGAAAAAAGGACACAACAAATTCAATGGAATTCTCAACTTTTTGGCTTTATTAGCCCACTTGACATTTAAAGTTTAAAAATAATTTCTGGCATATGGGTTAAACCTACAAATTTTAGATTCTTTGCCCCGTAAAGGTCAAGTGGAATCTGGTTCAAAGCAACTTGCCAATTAACTTGGCTGTAGCCCCTTCCGTTCAGAGCTCTGCTAACAAAAGCGCAGGTGTCTGCGAATAACAGAGTTACAAGGGAGGGAAAAGGGGTTACTGGATCGCAAAAGAACCTTTTTTGGGAACTATCGCAGAAGTATGTTTACAATCATTCGTTGCACCTTGTTTTCCTATAGCTTTTGAACACAGAATTTAATATTCTGGAATCTTCGGCACTCGTTATATATTAATTTGTGGTTAAATCCAATTTCGATTGCTTAAAACTGCCTCTAGTCGATTTGATCGAACTTCGGTCTGTTGAGTCCAACTTCGGTTTGTTTAACCCGACTCTTCAGTCTGTTCAATCTAACATTTATTGGTTGAATCCAATTTCGATGTGTTTAATTCGACGCTGGTCCATTTAAGCGTTTCGGTCTACTGAATTTTTGTTGTTTTTAAACCGACTCCAGTGAATTTAATCACTTACTTAACTTAATTTCCCTTTGCACCCCATGAATGAGGTATGGGATAGCTTCTCGCGTTGTTGTGAATTAACACGCTTTCTATTTTTAGATTCACAACTAACGACACCTACTTGTTTATCGACGAATGCAAACGTCATTGCTTGAGAAGCTCTTACTAGACATTCCGATTGACTCGACGCTTATACTGCCAAGTTGCTGTCCACAACATTCGAGGAGAGCCGACAATGAAAGAACAATTTTTGTTTTTAAGATAACTGGAGCCAGGTTTGAACCTGCGATCTCCCGCATGGTAGTCGCGTGTTCTAACTACTACGGCCGGCCCCAATTTAATCACATTCACTTCAAATTTAACACTCTCAAATCTTGGACATTTATTTTACATTGCTCTGTATACAAATTCGATTGCTTTAACAAAAGTCCATTTGGTTTTATCAGACTTCGATTTGTTGAGTCCAAATTCAGTTGGTTTAACCCCACTCTTCGGTCTATTGAATCCATCTTTTGTTGGTTAAACCCAATTCCGATTGGTTCAACTCGACGCTGGTCTGTTTAATCCAAAATCGGTTTATTTAACCCGTATCACATTGATACTATTCCTACTTCGGGTACTTTTAATAATTTGGTCGCGAAAATCCGATCAATACGATCCTGATCTGCATATATGAAGTTTAAATGTGGAAGAACTTGAAATACAACATGATTCCCACTGGCAAATATGTACCGAAGTTGCCTTCATACCCGAATTTGCAGAACGATCCCCAGTTGTAGACATGAAGTTGAATTACCGTCGAACTGCAAATACCAGCAAAGCTGAAATGTCGGCAAAACCGAATTTTAAACACGATACCGATCTGCATGTACGAAAGCCAAATTGCTGACAAACGCGAGTCATCACTGCGATCCCAAATTCTTCTTGGTCTTATCATTTGGCAGAAACAACAGGGAAACTATCAAGCAATTCGATCACTTGAGCTCCGTAGCTATTTCGTCACACCAAGTTTATATTTTCACCTGACCCATCCAATGAAGTTTTGGTATACTGGTAGACTTGGATCGTTGTTCGTCGTGTTTTTTTTTAATTAAATCGCATAGTAGCACCGGTTCGCATTAACGCTCATCTCTTGTTTTCCAGGCTGACATTTTTATTTTTGCTTACGTCGGTGCCAAGGTGAAAAAAATCCCCTATCACTTCAATGTTACGGTTGTCAACAACCACTCAGCGATCCAAACAAGTAGACCACTTGTTCGTTGAAACAAATAACTTGGGTTTGTCCTCATTTATCATCAGACCGAATTCTGCGGACTGCTTCTCAATACATGAAAAGGCTGCAGTAACATCCCGCAATTCTCCCATTATTCTCATTTATTGCGTGATTTCGTCACTTGCGCTGTCTTTGATAACGAGCATGTTGTAGTAATGTTCTTTCAATTGTTTCAATGTTCCCCAGATTTCCATATATGTCTTTACGTGTGGGGATCTCGATTTCAGATTCCATGCCTCGTACCTTTTTGAAGAATTTTCAGTTTTCACCTCTATCATGTATTTGTTCATATCTTTTCTCTCTCTTCTCCATCATAAAAAATTTTCCCATCTGAAGAGGTGTATAAGGTAGCATAGCAGTATTGCCTAGCATGCAGCATCTTTTTTCTCATACACTACAGAATATTCTTCATCAGGAATTGTCTAAGTGTTGTTTTTCATTCTCGCACGGTAGTTGAGTGAGTAACCTTAGATTGCGAAATAGTCTGTCACTGTGTGTTGCAGACATCGGAGTTTGGGACATTTGTTAGCAGTAAATGAGGGATAGGTTGGTTGAAGTCTAGTTTACTTTGAGTTTGGTTACGAGCTGTTTTCGATTATAATATATAATCACACAATGCATCAAACGAACATATAACATATTACCATAGAGACATACCTTCGATCGATAACCGCCAAATCAATTTTATTAATATTTTTTATTCAGGTTGTCATTTGTGTATCTATGTATGTAAATCCACCCCGGACACTGGCTATACGGTCCCTAATAGGATCAACCCTCGACATCAGATGTCTACCCACTACATCTAAATTCGTGTCGGACTGCCAAAGCCACAAGAGCAGCTGTGTTGAAGTAGATTAACTTCTGTTAACTTCGTTGGTAGAATGCATAAAACTAATAATCATCTTTATTACTATATTTGCTACGACTAAATTATGTATTTATTACAATTTTATACAAACAGATGTTTTTTTTGAACATAAACACTTTGCACCTTATCCTCTGCCATCGCGATTCATCATAAGTTATGATAATAAGTTATTATTTTCTTCAACAATACCCAATCCTAGCTCGCTCCTTTCAAAGGAACCATTCAACATGTAACTCGAACGGGCTCATTACTCCACTCTCCATCATTATTCATTAGCCAGCCTGTCATGTAATCTCCTGAAAGTGTACTCCGGAAGGGCACTATAAACGCTAACAAGTACAGATTTAAGGGCTCTCAATAATGAATACTCAGAGAATAAAGAACGAAGAAAAACAAAAGAATTTAAATTGTTATTGTCTTGAAATGAGATTAGTTTGAATTTTTCATGCAAAGCAAAGAACATAGGATGGTAAGCAGCTATCGAACAACACAACATAACGAGGAATGGATGTACGGATGAATGGGAGTAAGAGGAAGTAGTAGTAGGACGGATGGATGCATGCCACACAATTTAAGGAATACAGGACAAAATGAAACACAAAGCTATAGTGTCCGTGTGATTTTCATTTCAAGCATAACTTTAACACGTGATCTGTGTGCAACAACTCGTGGGAAGGGTACTACAAAGAGAGCATGCAATATTGGGGAAAGAAGTGGCGAAACAAAAAAAAGTCGCAGAAACAAAACCCAACGATTACTCTTTTGTGAAGCAGAAGAAAACTTAAGTTTCTCTGGGTGGCAGAGGCATAACATTGAAAATTATACATTCAACACGCTCGATATAACTTTGATAAGTGTTGCCAACTTTTTTTTGCTTCTTTTGGATACTGCATTGCAGAGGATTCAACAATGGTTGCTTCCTATGTTACACGCACGACTTCTCCAAGACCAAGAAACACAAGCCAGCCACAACCTCTACGTCGAGTCCAAGCAGCAGTCAGCAGGTTGCTCTGGTGCGCATGCAACATGTTGCCTGGGTCTATGTTCGATATACCAGTGAAGCAACTACACACTGGTTAGTGTAAGTATTAAAATACTTGTAATCGTTTCAACAACAGTGTGTTTAATGGGTAGAACCATGACAAGAACTGTCTGCTCTCCACAGCAATTCCAACAAGTTCGAGTTCGATGGCACATCCAGGCTAACATAGTCTTTACAGCCTCCCTGCAAAGATTATCGAGTATTGTTTGTAAACATTTCCCACAACTCAGTAGTCAGTCATTCTCCCATGGATGCTAGTAGTGAGTTTGGTTGGTAACGGTAAACGGTTTCGTTTTTTGTCGTTTCGTTCCGCAAATTTGGAACGGTAATTTTTGATTATTACCCTTTAAAGCTGTAAAAGCCCGCTGGTTAAGCTGCTGGAGTGCCTTCGCCTGGACCAGCTCAATTAGTTAATAATTGTGATATCTCAACTCGCGCGTATTTGTGTCTGTACGTCCGGGTGTGTGTGTGTGCTTTTATCCTACGTGAATGTGTCAAGTGCAAGTGTAGCAGCTGTTTGTGTGTGCGCATCCGGATCCCTTGCCATGTGTTTAACGTAGTTTTTGTTTTTGTGCATAAATAAAAATTTCGGGCGTTTTTTGTGTAAATTCCACATTTGTTGAATTATCTGGATGCAAACTCAAACTACCAGCAATGCGCTTACTTCATATTTATCAGCCTCATCATTACGGCGTTCCAGTAACATTAATAGCAACGGCAACAACAACAATAGCTGCACCACCAACATCCTTTGCTACATTGGTAGCTGTAGCAATATAAAAGTTTCGTAAAGCCCTTTCTAGAGACGGATATATTTAAAGCGGAAAATAACTCGAGAATTGCTATCATTTGTTTGGCAAGTCGAGGGAAATAAACTATTGAAGGTAATGATTAAAATTTTGAAACTAGTTTGATATAAGAAGCGGTTTATATCCAATGTATCAAGCGTGATATTGTTACAGCTGTTAGTCAATTAAAGGGTGAATTATTTTGAATATGTTTTTTTAATTTAAAATAAAATACGTGAAATATAACGTTATGTCGAAATCGTTACTATGATTCGAAAGCACCGTCATTTACTTTCCATAGATATTTTTATTCACATGTCGTTCTAAGACTTAATTCATAGCTGGCTGATCGACAATAACATTGGATATTTCAAAGGTTCAACAAAAATATTCAGGTCCGAAACGCAAAATTAATTGCTTACCAAAATTATTTTCAATAGAGCCATTGTATCAAGCGCTTTGTGTGCCATAGCACTATCTGGCAAATTTGGACGATATTCTATTCTGTTCTATTTTTAAACCACTAATGTATGCTCGCCAATAAACCAAATTCAGCACGGAAACAGCAGATTTTCTTTGAGCTGCCTTCATTAAACCGTTTAACTAGGGTCTATAAACTATATAACGGGGGTTTTATCTTAGGCTGAGGTAGCTCAGCCGCCTCCAGGGTCTTCGCAAGGACCCTCAAAACCTTACGAAATAAAAGAGTGGATTATCCCTGACTAGGGCAAGATATTGTATTTTTATTTACTTATTTTATAATCCACACAATTTAAATAGAACAAAACACTCCAAATCCTTAAGCTAAATGCAGTCTGAGATCCTTAAGATGTTTAATGGCGGGTAATGATGGCTGGGGATTATGCTTGGTCGGTGGCCTCGTATCGTTGATGGTATCTGGTGTAAGGTGCTGCGGTGCCTGGGGTTGTTATCCTTTGTACGGAGAAACGGTCCTTAGACGACGGCGGTTATTCGGTGACGGGAAAACAGGACGGGTTTGACGCGGAAATAATTCGGTGCGGGACACGGGTTGCGGTAATTCGTCGAGGATTCACAGGTAAACCAGGCAGGACCTGCTAGTGAGATTTTCTTAGGTCCTGTAACGGAAGGATAAGAACAAAAACGCCCTGTCCTTACAACTACACGTTTATACAGACTCAAGGTCCGGTTGTACAGGCTTATAGCCCGATTGTACAGACTCGTGGGTCCGATTGTACAGGCCTATTGCCCGATTGTACAGACTCAAGGTCCGATTGTACAGGCTTATAGCCCGATTGTACAGACTCGTAGGTCCGATTGTACAGGCCTATTGCCCGATTGTACAGACTGAAGGTCCGATTGTACAGGCTTATAGCCCGATTGTACAGACTCGTAGGTCCGATTGTACAGGCTTATAGCCCGATTGTACAGACTCGTAGGTCCGATTGTACAGGCCTATTGCCGGATTGTACAGACTCGTAGGTCCAGACAGACCTAATGTCCGTTTAACAAAGATGCTTGTCTTCGTACAATCCCAAAGGATTAAGGAGATCCGATAACTTTCCTTGACTTGGCAATAAACTTCGTCGTGGAGGAGTCATCAGGCAATCGTTGTGAAAAACGTCGTCTCCTTATATTATACGTGACATAAACTAAATGAGAATTATGTCCCATGTTATATTACATTGATTGCCTGAACGCCACAATTTCAAAGAACGTATGTGCTGCTGACCGATGGTGCTGTTGTGTGGTGATGTTGTGTGTGTCGCGACAGCCTTTGCGTTGCTGACCAATTATGCTGCGTGTGTTGTGTGGTGCTACGCTATGTCGCGTTTTAGCGCTCGCGTCGCAACCGCTTGCAATGGTGTAGTGGCAGAGCGTCTGGCTGGCGATCGTAGGGATGCCGATTCAAATCCCACTGGAAAGAAATAATATTTTTTTTTGTTAAATTGTTCTATTTAAATATATTATTTTTATTTTAAGTTATTATATTGAATTACATTCTATGTTTATTATGTATATATTTTATTATATTTATTATTTTATCATGTACGGACGAAATATTAATTTCGTCACGTTACAACTAGCTGTCATGCTTACGAAGTGTGTTTGACTTTTATTCGGTATACTTTAGTATATTACAATGCAAAAGCTTTACACCAGAACAACGTTTACAAATCTATGAAATTTATTTTCAAATATCGGTCATTGTTCGCCAAACTTATAGAGCACTCACCATCTTCTTAGGAATGAGGCTCATTTCTGGCTTAACGGGTTTGTTAGCAAGAAGGATTGTCGGTTTTTGAGAGGGCACAGTCTTCATGAGACTCTTAATACTATATAACATCCTAAAAAGCACTGTTTGGTGCGGTTTAAATGCCACACGTGTCATCGGCTCATTTGTCTTTAAATACAAAACCGGTGCCAACATTACCTTAAATAGGAAACACTACAGGCAAATGATTCGTTTTGTTTTACACCTCATGTCATTGAAAATCATTTGGAGCAGAAATGGTTCAAACAAGCCGGCGCTACATGCCATACAGCACATGACTTAAAAATTGTTCTAGGAGATTTTAACACTAAAATAAATAGGGAAGATGATGCTCTACAGCGCAGAATCTTGGGTAATGATGCAGGCGGATCATCTATATATAGCAGTATTTGGAAAACTCTCCGGATCGAAAAGTCTTTGGCAATTAATATGATGGGCGGCACAGGAGAAAGCGACTAAAACTTCGTTGGATGGACTAGGTGAAAGAGCTGTTATCTAAGCTTGTGTGGTGTGTTGGCAGTCACTGATTTGTATATAGAAATGTTAATGTCTATAGAATTTTTTATAGAAATTATGATGGGTAATGACCAGGGCCAACAAATGTATGCAATGTATATATGTATGTATATGTATATGTATACCTACATATGAAAATGCATAATAAAGACTTACATGTATGTTTTGGTGGTATATGCATATAAAAGCATATTTTGTGGTTTTTAAGCTTTTTTTTGTACTTTTCATATATATTTTTCGCAATATAGACAGCACATGTTTATTTCTTTCAGATGGGAAGGTAATCTCTAAAATTTTGCGCAATTGGGGACGACATTTCATCTTTGTGTTTATACTAAGAATCAATTCCGTCGTCGAGAATTTCAATGAGCTGGTAATGACTTTTCGTAACGAAAAGTTGTTATCTACCGGTCTATCCATACAAAAAGTCAATGATTATTGTTTTTCCTACGAGTTAATTGTCATTTACTTTTTATAAAGATAAGTTGATGGTTATCTATCTATATACATATTATATATAAAAGACTTGAGTGACTGACTGATCACTCCCCAGCCCAAACGGCTAGAACCGTGAAATTTAGAATGTAGGTTTTTATTTATGACGTAGGCGCGCACTAAGAAGCGATTTTTGGAAATTCGGACTGCAAGAGTGTTAAATGGGCGTGGCACCGCTCCATACAACTGGAATTTTAAAATGGCTGTATTTCATAAACCTTCATAGGTACAAAGTCGAAATTTCATTATATCTGCTGGTCGTACAAGAAAAATTATTATTTTTTTGAAAAGTGGGCGGCGCCACGCCCCTTTTTAAAAATAGTTATATTGGACAAATAAATGGACCGATTGCAATTATATTGTTACTAGCTGACCCGGCAAACGTTGTTTTGCCATATAACTTCGTCTCACTCCTAAGGTAACGCCTTCATATAAGCTCAAGGGTAAAAGTAAAACACAATGTGTTTTATTTGAATGTAATTGAAATCACTGAAGAGCGATCTGATAAACAATGTAAAAAAAAAAACAATGAAGATGGTGTGCCGCAGGGAAATTCGAGACAGAACCCGAAAACTTCCAAAGATTGGCCTTGCGATTTATTGATTGTTATCGCAAAAGCTAATCAAATGGGGAGTTGAATTTAGATAGGAAGATCGGTTAGAATAATAGGAATTCCTCTCCTTTGGATTTGTGCTTGATGAACGTCGCTTTAATCACATTGATCATCAGTTTCTGGACGGACAACCACGTATCGTTGCACAATTTCGGTTGATTCAGATTACGAAAAATGCTTTTGATCGATCCCACCTTCAGCTGTAAATTACACTGTTTTACAAATTTTTAATTTGGAAAAATACCAAGAACGCCACATGCCTAGATAAGTTAATTGGAACCTCCTGAACACGAAAAACGCTGTATTTTTTTCTACTTGTGTGTTTTTCGATGTATGGTCCCACTCGAACCCTTGCTGGACATTTTCGGCTGATATCTACTTCGCATGTACATGTTTGACATAATTGTAGATATATATACAGCTGATGATGTACCATTGTGCATCAGTTCGTCACAAAGGGGTCTGAAGATGAACTCGTCATGGAGTTCGAAACGCGTCATCCTAGTGCGTGACACACTGAATTTGACCAAAAATATCAAACAATAAAAAACACATTTTTCTGATCGTAAGCCGAATTTGATGTATCATTTGATACACTTAACGTAAATTTAATTTAGTTAAATTACTTTATATCTTGATATCGTTAAATTGGGGTCTAGGCATATATTGTAAAAACTGCGAATGAAACGTGAAACTGTACAAGGTCAGGAAGACCAAACATTTCCTACCGTGTGTATAAAAGGATAAAAAAGGATTATAATAACAATGGTACTTCTTGTACCTTTCCTTTGCTAACATCTAAAAACAAATTAAATTATTATGAAGTATCCCCTTTTATTTGGTATTTAGGATGATATTATTATTTTACTAGGACTGGCAAAATAGAAAAGTGCAAACCCGACCAAAGATTTTTCTTAAAAATCTTGTATAGTACATAATATCTTTTTTAAGTAAGTTTTCATGAAACCTCTCACTATTTGAAAAGTTTTCCACATGAAAAATAATTAACATTTACTACGTACAGTTAACATTGATTCTTACTGTCTATCTGTAATTATATCGTCTTGATGCTCTGGAATCAGGGGTGGAATTCTTGTTCTTGAAAAGCAAAAACATACCTACAAATGGAAGAAAACAAAGAATGTTCGACTGAAAACCTAGGAAACAGAAACTAGCGGCAGTAATAAATTAAAGCAACATTGGATAAAACTACAATTGGTTTTATGTATATTTGTTCGACCTAACATCCACTCATTCACCCAGCCCCTCACCTGATTGACCTAGTCCAGTCTTTCGTTTTACCCTTTTGTTATTTTACTGTTTCAATCTAATTAGATTATTTTAAAAATTTACTACTACTCCTGTTTTTTTTTGCGTGTGGCTGTTTGCGTGTGTGTGCGAATGTATGTGTTGGAGAGCTACCCAGTAGGAAGTGTCTTCAAGGATAAGTGCATGACCGTCCTAGTAGGAAGTGTCTTCAAATGGATGACGAAATTTTATACAAGTAACCGCACAATCATGCACGATTTGATAAACGACAATGCCGCTTAAATTGTTGTTGATACCATTGATACGTCCTATTTCTCTCTTTAATTTCTTGTCGTTATTGTCCTGTCATTTTGCATTTTTTGTTCCCATTAGATTTTGTTGATTGAGCAGGATAAAAAAGGTGTTTTGTCGCTCAGCTTGTCGTCGACGGAGTATTTTGATGATAAGTACATTAATTTTTCACAGACAAGTGTATGACAATACTTCCTATTGGGTAGCCCTATCCAATCCCTTTGATACACACACACACACATACTGCAACTGCACTGGCTAACTACTGTAGGGCAACAAACACTTATATTGTATTATGGCCGCAAGAGTTTAATGTTTCTGCCATCCAGAGCAACGTTGCTGTGAACAAGCACCAACTTTACACTCGTGAAAAAAATCAGGGTTAGATTCATAAAATTCATATTATGCAGCATGTGGAAAAAAATGATAATACTTCAAAAAACACCATGATTTCAACAACTTGATAACACTGGCTTACAGTTTTCAGACATTACTGGTACATATCCTAAAATCGTGACAAAAATTCCGGTTTTTAGGCAATTCAGTTTGTTTCTCCATTCCGGATCGTATTGGTAATTCCGGTTTGTCAGCAAGTCATGTTTATTTCTTTAACTTGGGATCTGTTGACGATTTCAATTTTGTGACCCGACGAGTTGTTAGTAACAAAATACTACAGTGCTAAGTTCTATATGCTACGTGAGTGAAGAGTATCTTTGTTTGCCAGACAAAAGTTCGCTTAACCGATCGAAGCTAGATAAACCAATCTAAATTGTATTGAATAGACTGAACTCCGATTTATTCGAACGGAGCCAGGTTAAAACATTAGAAGTTTGATTTTGTAGGTCGAAGTCCAATAAACCGATCCACATCTTAATTCAGCCGAACGATATTAAATCCAACAGTCTGAAGTTCTATTAAACTGATCGGAATCGGGTTAAACAAATATAAGCTAGATAAAACAGACTGATGTCCGCTTAAACCGAAAGAAGTTGGCATTAAACCAGTAGAAATTGAAATTAACAGACCGAAATCCAATCCAAACGACCGAATTCGCCTTAATACAACAATCGGTTTCATCCGATCGAAATGCATTCAACAGAACGATGTTCCGTTAAACTGATCGGATTGGGATTAACCAACAAAAATTGGATTCAAGTGACTAAAGTCCGATTAATTCGACCGAAGTGGCGTCAAACCAACAAAAGTTTCATTCAACAGACCGAAGTCCGATTAAACCGATTCGCAATCGGATTTAATCAATCGATATGGATTTAACAGACCGAAGTCCGATTAAACGGATCGGAGTCGGGCTAAACAAACGAAAGTTGGATTCAAAAGTGACCGAAGTTGGGTAAATACCACAAAAGTTAGATCCAGCAGACTGAATTGCGATGAAACCGTTCAAAATCGGTATAATTCGATCGAATTCAACACAACGAAGTTAGGCTAAACTGATCGGAGTCGGGTTAATGGAACAAAAGTTGGATTCAACAGACTAAAGTCCGATAAAATCTACCAAAGTCTCGTCAAACCATCAAAAGTTGTATTCAACAAACCGAAGTCCGTTTAAACCGATCGAAGTCGGCCTAAACCAACGAAAGTTGGATCCAAAAAACGACCGAAGTTTCATTCAACAGACCGAAGTCCGATTAAACCGATTCGCAATCGGATTTAATCAATCGATATGGATTTAACAGACCGAAGTCCGATTAAACGGATCGGAGTCGGCCTAAACAAACGAAAGTTGGATTCAAAAGTGACCGAAGTTGGGTTAATACCACAAAAGTTAGATCCAGCAGACTGAATAGCGATGAAACCGTTCAAAATCGGTATAATTCGATCGAATTCAACAGAACGAAGTTAGGCTAAACTGATCGGAGTCGGGTTAATGGAACAAAAGTTGGATTCAACAGACTAACGTTGTGTTAAAATAATAAAAGTTGAATTCATCAGTCCGAAATCCTATTCAATCGATCGAAATGGGATTAAACCAATCGAAATTGGATTCAACAGATCAAAGTCCGATTAACGTGGCATAGTGGTTAGAACACGCGACTACCAAGCGGGAGGTCCTTGGTTCGATTTCCGACTCCAGTCATCGACATGTTTCTTACATTGCCAGCACCCTCGATGTTGTAGACAGCAACTTCGCAGTATAGTGTCGAGTCAACCGGCATGTCTAGAAAAAAGCTTCTCAAACAGTGACGTTCCCATTCGTCGATAAACAAGTAGGTGCCGTTAATTGTAAATCTAAAAATAGAACGCGAGAAGCTATCCCATACCTCATTAATTGGGGTGTAAAGGGAATTTAAGTAGGTGAGTAAGTAAGTATCTCTTTTATTATTTGACCTGTGAAGGGCAAGTACAAAGATAATTTGCAAAAAAAATGTTCGCTTCGTTAGCAATACTAGAAAAAAAATGCTCTACTCTCGGTGTAATGAAAGTTACATCGAACAACAAATTTTAATGTATTGTTGTCCCTATGGCTATTGATACTTTCATTAAATGCCCAGGGCCGGGATATTTGATATTTTTGGAAATGTCAGAATTTGTCTTAAATTTGTTTTTAATTTAAGACCTTACACAAACGGAACCTACCGATCGAAGGTATTCTGAAATGCTCAAAAGCTGCAGTTGAAAATATCGAGGTGATCGCCAATCATAGTAATGTTGATGGATGTGAAAGAGCTCGAACCTATGCCACCGGCATGGTAATCAAGTGTTCTTACCATCATACCGCTGTCGGTTCTATTTTAACTCATCCCCTTATTTTTCGTTTCTGAGTATTCTCTAACAGTTTATATTTAGTCTCACACAAACACAATCATACTTATAACATTCCCCAGTAGGAAGTGTCTGCAAGACATCCTCAAGGATAGGTGCATGACCATAGTAAATCGCTGATGACACGTAGGGGACCGTCCATACAAATCGTCGACGAAATTTTCATACAAGTGTCCGCTTTGTCATGCACGACCTGATGAGCGACAATGTCGGTCAAATTGTCGTTGATCTCTATACAAGTGACATGTCGCCTATGCAATCATGCACGACATAATGACCGACAATGTCGGTCAAATTGTCGTTACCAGTGCTTAATAATTCAAAATAACAAATTGAAGTAGTTTTATTGAAAACATGCGATACATGAACCGTTACGCGCTGCTGTTTACAATAAACTAAACATTTTTTACTTCTACTTTCCTCTTTTCAAATTTATGTCGTTACTGTCCCGTTACATTGAATTTATTATTTGATGCTCGACAACATTAGTATTTTGTCGGTCAGCTTGTCGTCAACCTAGTGTTTTGACGAAAAGTTCAATTTAGTCTTGAGGACAGCGTTGACGATAAAGTCGTGTATGGCGATACTTCCTACTGGGGAAAGCTCTGTTTGTCAGTGTTGTGTCTACGATACACACACGTACACACTATAGCACAAGCAAATAAGTGGCTGCCAGTGTCCTTACGTACATTTGCGCTGTTACATATGTAGGTAACTGTGTAAATGTTGCTAAATGTGTGCATGTGAGTGTATAAGATATGCGTGTATTTCTTAGCCCTTAAGGATTTGTTTAACGTCTTCAAGCATTCTCTTCCTATTACGAATGACTGCGTCTAGTTAGCATAACATCTCTTGATAGGCTTCATGCCAATTGTAATAGATGTTAAAATAGAAGTGTATGTATGTATATGTGAACCTCTGCAAGCTACACATGGAATTCTTAAGGATATTCATATGTACCTATGTGTGTGTGTGTGTAGTTTACTTTTAAAGTTTAGGGTAATCATACGGAAGTATAAAGGGAGTAAGTGTGTGTGTGTGTGTGTAGTGTTGTTTGTTTCACTTGTCTATGGCGGTGACTTTCTAAGTTTCTATTTGTAAACCATAAAAGTTGTTATGTCACCAAATGGCAAACAGTTAAATAGGAATTTGTTTCGAATCCGCAATTGGAAACATATAAGTAGGTTACTGCTTGGTTTCTTAGCTCATAGATGTTGCCAATGAACAGAGTATCTGTATTATATTTATGTCCTACATTCTCATATTTTCCTAAGTCACATCACACTGACTGACGCTTGGCTTTATCATACATGTTTGCAGTTGCTGTTGTTGCTGCAGTTGCTAGGGAGGTTTTTATAAGCCTGCTTATATTTTTGGAGGGTGAACTGTATACACTAGGGTCCTAAAAATCGATGTTGAATTTTTGCCACAAAATGATAAGTTTTTGCAGATTTTAGGATAGCCAAAGGCGATCTTAGTGTGTGTACCAACTATCGCGGGATTAGCTTTTTACCTATCGCATACAAGGTCCTGTCTAGTGTGTTATGTGAAAGACTAAAGCTTTAGTGTGGCTTTAGACCTGGTAAATCCACTACCGACCAGATATTCACGCTACGACAAATCCTGGAGAAGACCCAAGAAAGGCAGATGGATACCTACCATCTGTTCATCGATTACAAAGCTGCATTTGACAGTCCGATACGACAGAAATTGTTGGATGCTATGGCTGAGTTTGGTATCCCCGCAAAACTAATTCGACTCTGCGGGATGACACTGACTGACACGAAGTCTTCAGTGAAAATTGGCAAAAATCTGTCAGAGCCATTTTCTACCAAGCGAGGCTTTAGACAAGGCGACAAGGTCTGTCCTGCGATCTCTTTAACATCGTAATGGAGATGATCATGCGGAAAGCAGCAGTAAACAGGAATGGCACCATATTTAACAAAAGCCACATGTTGCTCGCGTATGCTGATGATATCGATATTATTGGACGTGGATTGCGAGATGTTACTGCGGCTTTTTCGAGCATTGAAAAGCAGTCGGCTGAAGTAGGTCTGGTGATAAACGAGGACAAACCCAAGTTATTTGTTTCAACGAATAAAGAGTCCACTCGTCTGGGACGCTGCGTGAACGTTGACAACTATAATTTTGAAGTGGTAGATGATTTTGTCTACCTTGGCTCCGCCATAAACAAAAATAATAATGTCAGCCTCGAAATCAAAAGACGAGTATTGATCGCAAACCGCTGCTACTATGCGCTAAGAAAGCGATTTAACGACAAAGCGCTCTCTCAAAGAACAAAGATCCAGCTCTACCAGACTCTGATCCTACCTATCTTGCTCTACAGCGCAGAATCGTGGGTAATGACACAAGCGGATCAATCTATTCTGGGAGTCTTCGAGAGAAAAATACTCCGCAAAATATTTGGACCCATCATCGTGAACGGCGAGTACCGTCGTCAAATGAATCATGAGCTGTATGAGCTGTACAACGACATCGACGTGGTCAAGCGCGTTCAAATAGAGCGTATGCGCTGGCTTGGACACGTTGTACGAATGGACGAAAACGCTCCGGCTCGAAAAGTCTTCGGCAATAAACACGATAGGCGGCGCAGGAGGGGGCGACCAAAACTCCGATGGATGGACCAGGTGACGGAAATGTTAAGTAAGCTTTGGTATGACGAACTATCTACGGAGCGCAAAAGACCGAAGCGCTTTGAATGGTTTTCTACGTGCAGCTACTGATAGATGAATTTCTGTTGTTGCTGCCAGTAAAGAAGAAGAAGGATAGCCAAAGTTTCAGCACGATTGGAGTATGTTAATCCGCGCCGACGTAAGATTAAAGTTTCAAAACTCCAATAGCCACATTTGAAGGCCTTTGATTTGACATAACACAAGAACGAGTAGTTGAATTTTGCTAAAATAAATTGCCAAAAAAAATATTACAATTCATACAACATTTCTCTGCATAATCAACCATTTTGCAATTATAAATAAATATTTTGTGGGGTTAGCACTGACAAAATTGTGCAATTTTTCCCCATATTACTACGTCCACCCTAATGTCCACACACATGCCAAAAACTTTTCATTATACAGTGTACTACAATATTCAGGATGTAACGTTGAAATTAAAGGCCTGCAGCGTTATATTCATTCTACTTGTACAAACAGATAAAACAAGTAAGAACCTGATATTATCGGTACAAATACAACAAAGAATAGAACAAAACATGTGCTCATGCGTTTTGGATTGAGTAGATGGCGTATCATCTCTTTCTCTGGCTCTCATTGTAGTGGAAACTTTTTTCTCTTTATCTGTTCCACTCAGTGAAGTAACTGTTGTTCCTCTTTTTTAAATGGATATATCCATTTAATATAGATATTCCAGATCGTACGCTTTGCGTTGACGATGTTTTCTTACTTTTTTTTTATTCTTTTTACAAAAAGTAATGGTGAAAGTTTGATCTGTGGCAAATTTTAACAAAAAAGAAAACAAAATTATGCTCTTTTTTCTTTATGCTTGCTGCGTCACAATCTCCACATATTCCAAGCACAGATAACAAGAATACCGATATATCTGTTTGTTGTGTATGTAATCATACAAGTATTTTTGATACTTGGTACTCTCACTCTCTCATGCCTATTCTATCGTTATCTAAAAGAGAAATATTTCATATGCACTCAATCCAAAGAGAGCGAAACAGATACAAGCAGATATAAGAAAATTGAACTACACCCAACAAGTGTGTTTGGATGGTTCTTTGCAGACCTATAGTTGAAATTGGCTTTATGTAACAAGTCGATGTCTGCCTATTTCTACTTAGAGTTAAAATGTAACGCTATTATCAGAAGTGCTATGCATTTTTTTTTAGTTTATAACTTTTTGAAAACGTTGCCAGTTTAACATGTCTGCACACTGCGTGTCACACATTTAAATGTATTCCAAAGTTATTTTCATGCAGTATTTGCTACAAATAAAAAAAGCATAAATTTGCACAAATTGTTCTCTGGTTTGTATGAGAGCATAAACTGGTCTTAAATGTAATCGTTAGTAATGAGATAAACTGTTCACATTTGCATATTTATTACGTAGCTTATTGTAAAGCGTTTAGATATGGTAATGTAAGAACTGACGAGGTACACTTAGGAATTAATAGCGACAAATGAATGATTGTTGTAGGATTTGTGGTATCGGAAAAGTATTTAATCTGGACACATAGCAAACCAATTTAAAGGAAATCAATAGTTAGCTATTGTTTGAAAAGCAATCAGAGATATTGTATCTTAGATTCTTTGTCGCGGGTTTTTGATAATAATAATATTTGAGGGAAACAATGGCGTAATAAGTTGAAAATTCCGCCAGAAAAGATGCTAAGCAACAATTAGCCTTGGAAGGCTATGCACATTTCCCACCAGATCAAGAGCCTTGACTAAGGATACTGATATCAGATCGTCTTTGAAACAATCTTAATTTTTCTATGTTTTTTTATAATAGTTGGTTTATTAATTACGCATTCACGTTACTCAAATGAAAAACTACTATGTATATTTGGAGACAGAACAAAGACTGCCGGATTGGCCAGTTATAACATCAAGTGTAAATATATGTTCGGAAGTTCATCTCGGAAAAAATTGTAAAAGACTGGCCAAGTAGGTATTATACACTCCTCGTCCATATTATTTGCTAAGTAATTGATGCACATCATTAGAGAACAAAAACGCTCATTTATCAACTGTAGACAGTGCGGTGATTATTATATCATTAATTACAAATGGAATTGAATGCAAAAAATGGAAACGAATTATGATCAAAGCAAAATCTTTATATCCAAAAAAACTTCAGATTTATCACAACATTTCAGCAAAACTGCTGCGAAATCAAAGAAGAGAAAAACAAGTAAATTATATAAAAATATATGTAAAATATTAAATCTCAACATGTAAGGAAAACGCCCAACAGTTTACAACACAGAACTCAAACAATTTAGAAGTTCGAAAGACACATACACTGAGTCTTTGTTTAATGAATGTAATTAAAGTTTCATATGAAGTGAAAAAACAAGCTAAAATGTTGTAGTGTAAGTTAATAAGATTAATTATAAACAAAGTGTAACAACAAAAATTAAAAATGTTAACGGCGACGATAAAAAGATACATTAAATTCCCAGCAACAATAAAACATAAATTAAAATTTGTAATATTTAAATCAGTAGGCTCAGTAGGAGAATTTATAATGAGTTTTTTTACGCAATGACTTACTTGTTAAACAATAAATTTCTTACCGGTAAAGGGATGGCATCACTGTCTTATTGCGCAGTGAATGCATTTAAATATTTATGAGCGCCCACAGGCAATGGAAAACTTTGGTGTAAACTACTTCCCGGCTACTGTGCGCGTACAAGTTTTTAGCTAGTTAAATTTTCCAGTTAATTTAAATTTTAAATATGGGAAGAAAAGTTAAAATGGCAAAGTGGTAAAATCAAATCTAGCAGAGTAAGTTGCAGTTGGGTTTTTTTGCTGCGAATGAGTCTGCGAATAATTGTAAGGCAACTAAGAGTATTATGAGCATCCTACTTCTGTAACTACTTTTAGCTCAAAGCTATTTGCTATATTAGCCATGTATGTTGGTGAGAGTCATGAACATTTTGAGGGTGGTTTCTTCTTATTGCATTTTCTTCGTGTCTTATAAATATCATCATCGTAAAGGGCGAATACCGTCGTGGAAATTTCATAAGCTGTATAACAACATCGACCTAGTCAAGCGCGTTCAAATAGACCGAATGAAGAAGAAGAAGAACATATACTTAAGTAGGTACAACAGCTTCATAATGCTGAATTCAATTCATTTAAGAATGATATATTGAACTCACTGTGCTCATTGTGAGTCCAGTAAAACATGTAATGGAGTCTCACAGTTTCATTTAGCTCTAAACACATTTTTCGTTGGTAATGCAACAATGTGTGCAAAAGTTTGAATAACTGAAGTAATATTTATATTTCGAAATTTTTGGTTGGAAGTACATGTCTCTAACGCCATGGTACATGTCTCAAGCACTCTACCACTAAACGAATGCTCAATGGCATTGCCCGGGGAATTCATGATCTTTTGGACGTCGGGAGCTATATAACGAGTTCGATGTAGTCAAATGCGTTCAAATGGACCGAATGCGCTGGCTTGGTCACGTTTCGACAGGAGGGGCCGACAAAAACTTCGTTGGATGGATCAGGTGAAAGAGCCGTTTTCTAAGCGCTAGGAATTCTTTTCTTGGTGCTGCAGCTATTGGATGAATTTCTACTGCTTTTGCCAATTAAGAAGACGAATAACATGTATGTTAGCAGAGTAATTATTGGCTCGCTCTTTTCTGCTCTCGGCTCGCGAGCCAGGAGCCTCAAAATTTCAAATGAGCTCTCGGCTCTTGATATGGTTCTAGTCTTGCGAGCCGAGAGCTTATTCTAAATTTTGTAGCTCCTGACTCACGAGCTAATTTTTAGGAAAAGAGCAGTTCGCGAGCCAAGTCAATAAATAAAATCCAAATGCAAGAAAATACCAAAAAGTAATTTTATTGTACTTTTTGGTACAAAGTACTTTTTTTGTTGTACTAAAGTACTTTTTTTTGTACAAAAAAGTACTTTTTTTTTGTACAAAAAAGTGCTTTTATTGGCCCAAAAGCACAAAGTACTTTTTTTTGTACCAGAGTACTCTTTTGTACCAAAGGGTGCTTTTAATGTACTTTTCGGTACAAAGTAGTTTTTTTGTTCCAAAGTACTTTTTTGTACCAAAACGTAAATTTTCTATTGCTCAAAGTAGTTTTTTTTGTTCAAAAGTACTTTTTTGTACCAAAAAGTAAATTTTCTATTGCACAAAGTACTTGTTTTTTTGTACCAGAGTACTTTTAAACTATTTTTCGGTATAAATTAATTTTTTTTACCAAAAAGTACTTTTATGTTCCACAAGGTACTTTTTTTTATACAAGAGTTTTTTTAATATGAAAAAGAACGTTTAGTGTACTTTTTTACATAAGTATTTTTTTGTTACCAAAAAGTACTTTGTGGAACAGATTAGTACTTTTTGGTACAAAAAAATTCTTTATATGGAAAAGTACATTAGAAGTACTCTGGTACAAAAAAAGTACTTTGTGCAACAGAAAAGTGCTTTTTTGCCAACAATTGTAATTTTTGGTACAAAAAAGTACTTTGTACAAAAAAGGGACATTGAAAAAGATTTTATTTTAGTCATACAACAAAATGTTTTCTACCGTATATTATTTTAAAACATTGAGGTTGACATAATAAAGATTTACATATAAAAGTAAAAGTATTACTAATCAAAAATAACTCCTAATCCAAAATCCATAAAAACGTCTACTAATGTAGGCTATGCAGAGCTCGCAATAATTGGTCTCTCTCGTTGTTGTTGTCAGAAAAAAACCACTCATCCACTGACACGATGCGATACTGTCGCGAAAAACCCTTAAACTTCGTTCTTCTTTGGCTTGCTCTTTGCTCAACCGACGAGCATTTCTGTTCACCAGATCGGCTCATGGGTTTACTCGAGACCCTTTACTTCGTAAATACTCGTCAAACGGTCTTTTGAGCATGTTTGTGTGTTGCGCGTGTGGATAGGCAAATGTACGCACACTAATAATCCTCCTTTCCCCTTTTCTTCTTCTCTCCTCTGTAAAGCATATGACGAAATTTTTATGACAACAACATAATGCAAAGCAACAATAAAAATAAAGACCTTTTGTGCGGACACTTTGCTTGCTTTGATCACTTACTGATTCTCAGTAGCTGAGCGACGGAAGGTTCTGTTCGTATCGAGCGGTCAGTAAGAGACCGATTCATGTGTTACGTTCAACTCGAAACCTGAGAGCAAGAACACGAACAAAACGAAAAAATGTTTGCTGTTCAGACCCTGAGGGATTCCGTCTCATTTGTTTCGGTCTTTTAATTGAGCAGACTGCGAAGTAAAATTTGGTTGAGCATTTTTTGCGAGCTCTGAGGCTATGTCCATTGTTGAATACTTTTACTAATATTTTATAATTTTTATTTATAATTGACTAATATTTCAAAATTAACTCAATATAATGCCCAAATATCAACTAAAATCGGCTTACAGCTATAAAAGCTGTGCATAGGTCACTTTCAAACAGACTTTGGCAACGTTCCCTAACTCGATTAGTATATGTCTGGCTTGCTTTCTTAATGTGATAACATTAAGCGTTGATCTTATGCCCTCGGTAAACAATTCGTTTCCCAAAACCAGTTCAAACAACAACGTTTTATGTGTCGAATGTCTAAAAAAGTTTTGCCATAACCAATATGCCCACAGGGTCCAAAACTAAAATTTCATCTGCATATTCATATTTGTGTTGTCGAGTACTATCTGGGTATTAAATTGAATGTCTCTAGCTCTAAAAAGAAACCGTTTTGCCACGCCCACTTAGCCAAATGGGCCAAAATTAAAATTTCGTCTACAAATTAATATTAGTGTTGTCGAGCATTATCATGGTATCAGATTGTATCTCTCTAGCTCTAAAAAAATGTTTTTCCACGCCCACTAAGCCCATTTTGTCCAAAATTAAAATTTCGTCTGTATATTCATATTCGTGTTATCAAGTACTATCTGGGTATCAAATTTTATCTCTCTAGCTCTAAAAAAAGTTTTGCCACGCCCACTCCGCCCATTAAGTGAAAAATTTAAACATCGTCTGCATATTCATATTCGTGTTGTCAAGTGCTATCTGGGTATAAAATTTTATCTCTCTAGCTCTAAAAAAAGTTTTGTCACGCCCACTCCGCTCACTGGTCAAAAATTTAAATTTCGTCAGTAAATTTACATTCGTGTTGTCGAGTAGTATCTTGGTATCAAATTTTATCTCTATAGCTCTAAAAAAAAGTTTTGCCACGCCCACTCCGCCCATTAAGTGAAAAATTTAAACATCGTCTGCATATTCATATTCGTGTTGTCAAGTACTATCTGGGTATCAAATTTTATCTCTCTAGCTCTAAAAAAAAGTTTTGCCACGCCCACTCCGCCCATTGTGTCCAAAATTAAAATTTCGTCTGCATATTCATATTCGTGTTGTCAAGTACTATCTGGGTATAAAATTTTATCTCCCCAGATCGAAAAAAAAAGTTTTGCCACGCCCACTTCGCCCATTGGGTAAAAAATTAAAATATCGTCTGCATATTCATATTTGTCAAGTTGTCAAGAACTATCTGGGTATCAAATTGTATCTCTCTAGCTCTAAAAAAAAGTTTTGTCACGCCCACTCCGCCCACTGGTCAAAAATTTAAATTTCGTCAGCAAATTTACATTCGTGTTGTCGAGTAGTATCTTGGTATCAAATTTTATCTCTCTAGCTCTAAAAAAAGTTTTGCAACGCCCACTCCTCCCATTGGGTCCAAAATTAAAATTTCGTCTGCATATTCATATTCGTGTTGTCGAGTACTTTCTGTGTATCCAATTTTATCTCCCTAGATCGAAAAAAAGTTTTGCCACGCCCACTCCGCCCATTGGGTGAAAAATTAAAATATCGTCTACATATTCATATTTGTCAAGTACTATCTGGGTATCAAATTTTACTCCGCCCAGTGGGTCCACAATTGAAATTTCGTCTGCATATTCATATTCGTGTTGTCGAGTGCTTTCTTCATTGTCCATTAATTTATCCCAATATCGGCTCGGTGGTTATATATGACATTCTCTGACATTAGGAGCAGCATCAATTAAGAAATTTTTTCTCTATTATTAATTTATATCCATTTCCGGTTTTTCTTTAATACACTTTAAGACTACATTATCTTTGTGCTATACATATAAATTTATTTATTTACATTTTCGTTTATAATAAATGAATTCATGAATTTCAATTTACTCCTTCTCACTTTTGCACTATGATTGAATGTGACCCGAAGGGCATTCTAATGATGCTGCATTAATCATTGACAATAAAAACCCATAATAGAGATCCTTAATGTGTTCATGACAATGAAAGCAAACCCAAGACATAATGAATAGCGAATACGACTAACAAAAGGACTTTGTGACATTGACATCTTTAGAAAGCTGTATATAGAAAGGGAAACCAATACACTTGAGGAGAGTATTGATGCAGTCGAAAGAGGAATGTTTCAATAAATAACAATGTTTGCTGTTCAAAGTCATCAGCAAATTCCAAATTGATATGCTATGCCACAAAACAAATTTTAACAACATATTAATAAACTTAGGTGGTATGCCCAGAGAGACATAATTGTTTTAAGTAATTTTCCAAAATTTATTGAGACTTAAAAATAGCAAATAAAATATTTACTCGCTAAGATCCCACTGCTACTCATATTGTACGTTCGGAAATTCCTGGATTCTTTTGACAGTTTCCTCTTGTTATAGATGATACATATCTTAGTACCACAAACACAAACGTTATCATTAAGAATGTGTACATACGGATGTATTGTTTACATGGCAGCTGGTATTACCAAGGGGAGACAACGTGTGATGTAATGCGTGATACGTTACAAATTTCTACGCATCCATCAGGCAATTAATGTCAACACATACATATGTCGGCATACTACGAATGATTTGTCATTTCTTGTCGAACTTAATATATGTTTTTGTATGCCAATAAATACATTAACACTCAGTTAACATCATTATTACGAATCATAGCATATGATATAGGCGTGAGCATTTTAAGTCGACATCGACATTTTTTTTAGCTAAGGTGATAAAATTTGATACACAGATAGTACTCGGCAACACGAATATGAATATGCGGACGAAATTTTAATTTTGAACCAGTGGGCGGAGTGGGCGTGGCGAAACATAATTTTTGAGCTAGGGAGATAAAATTTGATACAAAGATAGTACTCGGCAACACGAATATGAATATGCGGACAAAATTTTAATTTTGAACCAGTAGGCGGAGTGGGCGTGGCGAAACATAATTTTAGAGCTAGGGAGATACAATTTGATACACAGAAGACGCTTGGCAACATGAATATGAAAGTCCAGACGGCATTTTAATTTATGATCAGTGGGCGGAGTGGGAAACACATATTTTTAGAGCTATGGAGATAAAATTTGATACACAAATATTACTCGGCAACACGAATATGAATATGCGGACGAAATTTTAATTTTGAGCCAGTGGACGGAGTGGGCGTGGCAAAACATATTTTTTGAGCTAGGGAGATAAAATTTGATACAAAGATAGTACTCGGCAAAACGAATATGAATATGCGAACGAAATTTTAATTTTGAACCAGTGGACGGAGTGGGCGTGGCAAAACAAGTTTTTAAAGCTAGGGAGATAAAATTTGATACAAACATAGTACTCGGCAACACGAATATGAATATGCAGACGAAATTTTAATTTAGAACCAGTGGACGGAGTGGGCGTGGCAAAACAAGTTTTTAGAGCTAGGGAGATAAAATTTGATACACAGATAGTACTCGGCAATACGAATATGAATATGCGGACGAAATTTTAATTTTGAACCAGTGGGCGGAGTGGGCGTGGCGAAACATAATTTAAGAGCTAGGGAGATACAATTTGATACACAGAAGACGCTTCGCAACATGAATATGAAAGTCCAGACGGCATTTTAATTTAAGATCACTGGGCGGAGTGGGCGTGGAAACACATATTTTTAGAGCTATGGAGATAAAATTTGATACACAAATATTACTCGACAACACGAATATGAATATGCAGACGAAATTTTAATTTTGAACCAATGGGCGGATTGGGCGTGGCGAAACATAATTTTAGAGATAGGGAACGAATATGAAAATGTAGACGAAATTTAAATTTTGGATAAGCGGGCCGAGTAGGCGTTGCAAATAAATTTGGACACCCAGATAGCACACGGCAACACTAATATTAATGTGAAGACAATATTTTAAGAGCAAAAACATTGTTAGAAGAGTTTTTTCTTATATTCATTATATTTTTAAATTTTATTTGCTGACACTTTTGACAAGATGTTTTTCAGAGTTGTGTCAGCAAACTTTAAGGACTATTTACATTGCATCATTATGTTTTATAATTTTTTTTTTGTAGTATGTCGTCAGATAAACATATTTAGCTAAATGCTGACACAGGGTAAAGGGTAGTAGTGACAATGATATCAGTTGTGTAAATATGCCATTATAGTACTCGGCAATGTAAACATGAATATACCGACAACATATTTATTTTTGGCCGGCGGGGATATGAATATGAATATTTTTTTTCCAATCGGTCGGCAAAAGGGAAGGTGGGTAAAATGTTTTTAAGACTATATAAGGTAATTCCCCTTATTACGTATGTCGGAGTCGACTTTGGGCAACATTCGACTGTTTTTTTTATTTGATTTAAATTAGTAATAATTAACAGAATTGTTTAGTGTTGAGAACTTTTTTATAATCTAATGAACAAGAACATGATATGAGCAAGACCAGTCATATTTTAAAAACAACAATGGTTCGACGTGACTACGACAGACATAATAAAGGGGAATATTTGAATTCAGATAGTACTTGGTACTATAGATATGAATTTGCAGACAGATGTTTTAATATCGGTTAGAGAGACGTGGTTAGCTTGATCAGGTTAAGGAGTAACTTGGGGTAACGAATTGTTTACAGAGCGTCCAAGAACGACGCTTAAGCTTATCCCTTTAAGTAGCCGTGCCAAACATATTATAAGTATACGTCAAATAAGCAATAGCGAAGCATTGCCGGGTCCACTAGTATTTTATATCGTAAAGTTCACGATGAAGTGATGTTTCATTAACAAAAGTGTCAGTAGTAGAATAATATTTGCTAAAATATTTTTCAAATCATCTGGAGATGACTTTGCGTCCAAAACTGCGTGTGGAATATTTTTATTGTTATATTAGTCAAGCTATTGATATGAATTGAAGCCGATTGTACCGAAGAAGGTTTATTTGTCTTACTACTTGATTTTATATAGGCGAAATTACATGAATAGATTAATTAGCCTTTTGTTTACCAAATTTGATCACTTAAGACTTTAAACTTACTTGCAGTGGTCTTAAAATCGAACACCGACACCACGAACCACAATCCAAACTAATCGGTTTTGTTGCTAAGTCCAACTCACAATGCACAGAGCGTCCCATTGTAATCCATTATTATTTACTCTCCCCCCCCCCCACACCGCCATACAATTTGCAATGACAGATTTGCAGCAGCCAGTATATGAGAAGATAAATGTTGGTTTATATTGCACACTAATGCAGATGAGAATGATAAACATTGTGAGTGTCCTTCAGAATTGTCGACGACAACGCACATGTGTCTATTTGTATTTAAGAAATGCATGTGAGTATAAAAGTGAGATAAATTCCCAATACATCAACAACAGGACTTGTTAGTTTAAAGGCCAACCAAGTAAATGCGAACTCAATGGATAACATTATTCTTTACCAATTTGAACTAATCGAGCTGAAGGACGAAAATTGTATAAAACACGTTGCTTTAGAAAACTCAGTTCATGTGTACAGGAAGGCATAATTTGTACAGGGGAAAAACACTGACATTAGTAAAAAGCAATAAATATACATAAACTGCTTGTTTTAGGATTTAAATGCAACATTGATTGTAAAAATTTAGGAGGCACTTTTCCAAACTTGACTATTCCACTTTTGACAAAACAGAGTTTTTTTATGTTTGGTAGCATTAAATTGAAAAATCAGCGAAAATAAAATTGTGCGAAATCTCTTTAATTACACCAGAAATTTTTGTAAATTTTTGGAACAAATATGGTAATTAATCATAAGTAGTTTCTATATAATTTTTTTGGGCAAGCGTTTGTCACTGATCTTATTCTTAAAGAAGAATGTTTAGGAGTAACGTTTAAAATTATTTTGTTTTATTAAGATTTCCTAGGAGATACGCTTTTTAAAAGTGTATGTTAATTTCATAAAGAGAAAACTACTGGTAAAATAAAATTACCGGTGACCAGTTTCTACTTATAACTAAGTTAATGCTCCAAAGACTTTTTGGCTTTCGTATCATTTGGATAAAGAACTAGCAGGTCTTGCAAAACTGAGCCCATCAAAAGTCACACTTTCGGCACGTTAAACATTTATACTTAAACTAGTGGTCCCGGCAATGCTTCGCTATTGCATATTAACTTGAAATATATTTTACATTTAGGTCTACAAAGTACTTTAAAACGGTACTTAAGCTCTACAATAATATGTTGAGTTTATTAACTTATGCAACTAATTTCAAGTAACTCCTTAACATAGAGAGAACTAATTAAGATTTATTGTTTTAAATTCTAAATATGATAGGCTCTATGACGATATGATAGGCTCTATGACACTTCTTTCACAAAAATTCCTCTTAAGATCAAAATTAAATTTTTATGCTTATCCGTAGTAGCGGGAACCGTCTGTATACTAACTATGTCTTTGGGCGTAAAAATCACTTTTGTTATGCCTTCTCCTCCTATTGACCGCAAATGAAAATTTAGTTTGAAGCTTCATGCCTTTAGCCATAAAAAACTCTTTTACCATGTCTGCTTTTCATACGGACCAAGAATATACCCGAATACTCTCTATATATTGAACTCGCATTACCATTTTTTTTTTTTAATAAATGAGTAACTACTGAAACCTTCAGACCTATGGGCTCCGGCTCTAATTTTACCTACTATTCCAATGCTTGGAGCCCAAGACGAAGAGAACGGCATATTTTTGACATTGTTTTCTATATGCCAACACTCAGAGCCCATAACTTTTTAACCAATACATGGATTTGCTTCTGTAATACTTCATTTAGTATGTTAGAAAATCAATTTTACGCAGAAGTTTTCGGTTTGTGCTCATTTAAAAACAAAAAAATCTCTATCTGAAATCTTCCTGCTTCCCAGCGCGTGCTAGGCATTGATTTTAGACACAAAATTTATTGGTGAAATTTTCTAACAATTCATCGTAGATTCCGATTTTGGTTACGATTTTTGCAAATAAAAAAATTGGCCCATCTTACTATTCATATCTCTGGGCGAACTGCAATATACTGTGGAATTTTGACAGTTATAAGGTTATAAGGGGTGTAGTACAGCCTACTTCCACCTTTACTGTAATTCATATTGCAACAATAACAAATGTAACAAATCACATCATCATACCTCTGATAATTCATGAGATATAGCCTTTTTACTTTCAAGTTGTATGGGCGGTGCCACGCTCCTTTATCCAATCACAACCACGTACAGCCAGAGGCTATCAACAGGTCATCAGTATCACTTTCTAAAATTATTGTATATATCGGTCTATTAGAAAAGCTGTCAGAGCGATTTTTTAAAAGGGGGCGTGGCACCGCCTACTTCCATCCTGCCTGTAATTAATAATGCTCCAACAACATATATACCAAATCGCATCTTCATACCTAAGATAGTTCATGAGATTTAATCCTTTCGATTTTCAAGTTGTATGGGCGGTGCCACGCCCCTGTATCCAATTACAACCAAATATAGCCAGGAACTATCAACAGGTCAACAGTATCACTTGTTAAAATTTTCGCATCAATCGGTCTATTAGAAAAACCCTCAGAGCGATTTTTTAAAAGGGGCGTGGCACCGCCCTCTTACTTCCTGGTAGTAATTAATTCTGCTTAAACAACATATATACCAAATCTCATCTTCATAACTCTGACAGTTCATGAGATTTAATCCTTTCGATTTTCAAGTTGTATGGGCGGTGCCACGCCCCTGTATCCAATCACAACCAAATATAGCCAAGCACTATCAACAGGTCAACAGTACCACTTGGTAAAATTTTCGTATGAATCGGTGTATTAGAAAAGCCGTTAGAGCGATTTTAGAAAAGAGGGCGTAGCACCGCCCACTTCCACCCTGGCTATAATTAATACTACTCCAACAACATATATGTATATCAAATCTCATCTTCGTACATCAGATAGTTCATGAGATATAGCCCTTTTGATTTTCAATTTGTATGTGGCGGTGCCACGCCCCTTTGTCCAATTGGACCGAATAGTAAATCTAAACCACCCGGGGCGCCATCCAAACGCATACAAAATAATTTATGCAAATCGGTCCAGCCGTTTAGGAGGAGTACAGTAGAATTTAATATATAAAGATCTCCTGAATCAGATTTGCTTATATTTTCTCAGACACTGTGAGCAATGCTCGCATAGCATTACAGAATACCCCAATGAGCTATGTTATAATGCTTGTCCTCCATCCTTCCGGAATACTACACGTGCCCCTCCTAACAACTATAAGTGGCATGTTTGGTTTTTATTATTTTAGTTTTTTCTTTGCATATTTGCACAACAGTCATAAGTCATATAATGCAGCTTTGTAGAAATAAGTTATCCAAATTTTTTCTCTTTGTCTACATTTACATCTAACACAGAGTGGAACGACTATATCACAAATGATGTAATACCCAACCTAAACAACGCCCATTTCTAAAACTTTAATCAGCCAGTTGAGTAACCACATGCCAAATAAGTCTTATTCTAAAAGAAAGCCCTCTCCAGAAATAGCAACAACACTTAATTAAGTTTTTGTCAAAAGAACATAAACGTCACAGCAATGTTAGCAAGTCTATGCCAAAGAAAATAAGAAATTACTTTTTCTCATTCTTCAACTGTTTCACACTTTTCACACACTATATTAAAGTTTCAGGATGTGATATTACATACTTTGTTATTTTGTCTTCTGTTGATTTGACATCCTGTTGATGACATTGTGGTTTCTGTGCTTGTGTCTGTTTGTTTTTTAGAGGGAGTGAGTGACAGACATGTCCTCACTTCACTTGTGGCTCAGAAGAATACAAACGCGTGACATAATGAATTTTTAATGAGATGCTTTTGTTAGTCTAGTCCCTCTTTTTAATTTTTTGTAGGACTTTTTCATATTGTACTTGTGTTGTAAATTGGGTAGAGGGGAGGATTTTTGTGAAAATGAGACAAGCGATTACCAGTTTTTCATAGAATGGTTTTTACTTGAGTAATCAACAGGTTTAGTGTTTTTTTTTCTAAATCAATTATCTATGGCAGTAAGGTGGTTTGGCAAAATTTTAATAGCACGTTTAATATAGACGTTACGATAGAAAATATAGAAACAGTATCAAAAGAGACTAAGAAAGTTGTTGAGCAACATACTTTTGTTAGCTACGAATCGTATCGGTCTGCTTCGGTATTCTGATTTCAAGTTTTCAAATTCTTTTTACGTTTTTTTTTCCTTCGTAAAAAACAAAAGGGACCGGCCGTGGCATAGTGGTTAGAACACGCGACTACCATGCGGGAGATCGCAGGTTCAAAAATGGCTCCAGTCAACTTAAAAAAACAAAAAAAAATTATTCTTTTATTGTCGGCTCCCCTCGAATGTTGTTGACAGCAACTTCGCAGTATTAAGTGTTGAGTCAATCGGCGTGTCTAGTAACAGCTTCTCAAACAGTGACGTTCGCATTCGTCGATAAACAAGTAGGTGCCGTTTGATGTGAATCTAAAAATAGAAAGCGTGTTAATTCACAACAATGCGACAAGCTATCCCATACCTCATTCATGGGGTGCAAAGAGAAATTAAGTTTTTTTTTAAGTTAAGTTGGAGTAATGAGGTTCATACCTATCCCTGCTTTGTATAATTTGGCAGCTGAACTACCTTTTAAATTTCGAGCTGAAATTGCCACGGGAAGAGAATTGGCTAAGATTATGGCCTTCAATTTGCCAGCGCGTGATCATATTTTCCCCAGGAACAGTTACTCAACGGTCTTTAAAAAACATCGAGATATTCTATGCAATATGGGCAGCGGATGGATCACTTCAGTCCAGCAAAATAACATTATGTTACATGAATCCTTTTTTGAAAATGTTGTAACCAAAAAGGCAGATGTAAGCCGTGAGATGGTAAAAACTTGTTATCACCGAAAAATTCACATACTTAAAAAAGCCAATTTTGAAATATTTCATTCGGATGGTTCAGTCAAGGAAGATGTCATTGGAGCCGCTTTTGTACATGGGAACTCTGGTCTGGTGTTTGCCTATTATACAGATGCCAAACTATCATCATTATCTGCGGAACTTTTGGCTATTCTAAAGGCCCTGGAATATGCAAGAGGAGAGAACATGTTTAAGGTGGCAATACTCACTGACAGCCTAAATAGTATTTTCGCGATTCGGAACAACAAATACAAAAACTATCTGGTGGATCAAATAATACAGACCTCAATGGAGATCCCTGGTGGAGTAAATATTCATTTTGTTCCTGGACATTTGAAAATTAAACTAAACGAAACAGCGGATGAAGCAGCTCGACGGGCAAGGGAGATTGGTTCTGTCCTGGATTTGAAATGGCCTTTAAAATAAGCTTTTTGTGAAATCGAGAGGAGACCTTGGGCTGAATGGTCTACTGAATACGAGGATATATCACGAGGTAGTGATGCTCAATATTACAAAATTTTTTCAACTGCCATGGTTCCACAACCTCAATTTTAGATCTAATCAGATTAAAACGCTTAATAGAATACTTTGTAACTACTCTTACTGTAATGAAACTTTAGCTAAATTCAACTTATGTCCTTCTTCTCTATGTGACACATGTAATGAAGAAGAATCATCCGATCACATCATCTTTAACTGCAAGAAACATATGCATATGTCTACATATGCAAAATCTACTTGACAAAGGAAAGAAAATACAATATTGAAGTTGAATCTAAATAGCTACTGCTGTAAAATTGGCGTTGGCGGTATAGCGGCCAATTAATTTTTTTTGAGGAAGTAACTTTAAAACCAAAAAATAAAAAGGGAGGTCATATGCAATATAACAAAGTTTTATTTCATAAAAGAACACTGCGTTTGATTTCACGATCACCCCAAAATGTAAAAAAAAACATAAACTTAACTAAATACAATTTTGCTGTTGTTGATTGTAAAAGTGTTGTTTTTGATTCTCTTTCATTCCTCATATTCGGTTTTTGGTTTATGACCCCTTAAATACATCTGCATCGATATACAGTGGAGCGTCTAATTTTCTGCTCTCCAGTGTATAGCATTCACACATCGGAACCAATAAGGAACATATACGACAGTCATAAATAAGCAAACAATAAGCGACAGTCCGCCCCTTGGGCGTAGAAATGGGCGTGGCCAATTTTTTTATGTGAACATTGTGAACATGTGAACATTACGAACATTGTCACAAAAAATTAGTCGAATCGGTCCATGCGTTCTCAAGTGATGGCCTTACCAACGAACAAGAATTAATTTTTATATCTACTAGTGGGCCCGGCAATGCTTCGCTATTGCATATTAACTTGTAATATATTTCACATTTAGGTCTACAAAGTACTTTCAAAACGGTAGACAATAATATGTTGAGTTTATTAACGTATGTAACTAATTTCAAGTAACTACCTAACATGGAAGTTAACTAATTAAGTTTTATTGTTGTAAATGCTAAATATTGTAGGCTCTATGACAATAGTAAAAAGTTTATCATCAAAGTCATATTTATAGTTTCGAAATGTAGATTAAGAAAAAACACTTCTTTCACAAATTGGAAACAGAAATTTCTCTTTCTCATTTTTTGAGATAATTCGGTCACCAACGTTTGGCTTAACAAAGTGATGATCTCACGCGGTACATTGCATATTACACCATCGTGTTGAAACCATTTCTCCTTCAAATAATGTGCAATGACATGATAAATAAAAAAAATCTATTGATCGTCCACTTGCTCTAGTTCTTCTACCAGTTAGATTTTATAGGAATGTAGACCAAGATATTTCCTCAGCATTTGCAGAGACCGAGTTGCTGAGAACGGCGTCGGTTCGATAAATTCGAGTCCCCTGTCACACTTACGTCTACAGCGTCGATAGCTTCTATTAGCCGCTCAGGTGGATGATTATATGCACCCTAAACTTCATAAAGGTTCCATAAGTTTGGCGAACAGAACGCGCATTTTATCTATAGGATTTATAACCGATTCACTCTCCTGAAAAGTAATTAAAAAATACATATCTGTAAAGTAAATTAAAAACAAATCACTGTTTTAGTCTGCGCAGCTACCATGTGCCCTATATTGCCTGGTGTACGGACCATTATTTGATACAGTTAAAAAGTTAAATATTGAAGTGCGTGGGCAGAGCCTCGGCAGGGCGTATCAATTAGGGCGTATCAATTTTTTCGCGTCGAAAAAACCGTGGTAATCGTATACCAATATCGGAATCTACGATGAATTCTTTAAAAATTTCACTAAGAAACAATATGTATAAAATCAATTCCTCGTTCGCACTGAGAAGCATGAAGATTTCAGGTAGAGATATTTTTATAGCAATGAGCAATTAATTAGTTACTTCAGACCTATGGGCCCCGGCTCTAATTTTTACCTACTATTCCGATGCTTGGAGACCAAGACGAAAAGAATGGTATATTTTTGACATTGTTTTCTGTATGCCAACACTCAGAGGCCATAACTTTTTACCCAATACATGGATTTGCTTCTGTAATACTTCATTAAGTTTGTTGGGAAGTCAGTTTTACGCAGAAGTTTTCGGTTTGTGCTCATTTAAAAACAAATAAAATCTCTATCTGAAATCTTCATGCTTCCCAGCGCGAGCTAGGAATTGATTTTAGACACAAAGTTTATTGGTGAAATTATCTAACAATTCATCGTTGATTCCGATTTTGGGTACGATTTTTGCGAATAAAAAAATTGGCCTACCTTTTTATTCATATCTCTAGGCCAATTGCAATTTACTGTGGGATTTTGACAGTTATAACTACATATTTTAAAAGGGTGTAGCACAGCCCACTTCCACCCTTACTGTAATTCATACTGCAACAATAACATATGTAACAAATTACATCTTCATACCTTTGATAGTTCATGAGATATAGCCTTTTTACTTTCAAGTTGTATGGGCGGTGCCACGCTCCTTTATCCAATCACAAGTAAGTACAGCCAGAAACTAACAACAACAGATCATCAGTACCACTTTCTAAAATTATCTTATAAATCAGTCTATTATAGAAGCCGTTGGAGATATTTTTGAAAAAGGGGCGAGGCACCGCCTTCTTCCTACCTGCCAGTAATTAATACTGCTACAACAACATATATACCAGTGTCACGCCCCTTTATCCAATGACAACCAATTATAGCCAGGGACTATCAACAGGTCAACAGTACCACTTGGTAAAATTTTCGTATAAATCGGTCTATTATAAAAGCTGTCACAGCGATTTTTGAATAAGGGGCGTGGCACCGCTTTCTTCCTCCCTGGTAGTAATAATTACTTCTCCAAAAATATATATACCAAATCTCATCTTTATACCTCTGATAGTTCATTATATAACCTTTTTTACTTTCAAGTTGTATGGGCGGTGCCACGCCCCAACCAAATATAGCCAAGGACTATCAACAGGTCAACAGTACCACTTGGTAAAATTTTCGTATGAATCGGTGTATTAGAAAAGCCGTTAGAGCGATTTTAGAAAAGAGGGCGTGGCACCGCCCACTTCCACCCTGACTGTAATCAATACTACTCCAACAACATATACAATATCAAATCTCATCTTCGTACCTCAGATAGTTCATGAGATATAGCCCTTTTGATTTTCAAGTTGTATGAGCGGTGCCACGCCCCTTTGTCCAATTGGACCGAATTGTAAATCTAAACCACTAGGGGCGCCATCCAAACGCATACAAAAAAAATTATGCAAATCGGTCCAGCCGTTTAGGAGGAGTTCAGTAACAACACACGTACAGTAAAATTTTATATATAAAGATAGATATAGATTTAAGATCTCTTTAGGCAATATTAGAAGGAAACAAATCTAAGCCAATATATAGTTACCAAAATCTACTAATATTTTTTTTTAATTTCCCTTTGCACCCCATAAATGAGGTATGGGATAGCTTCTCGCGTTGTTGTGAATTAACACGCTTTCTATTTTAAGATTCACAACTAACAGCACCTACTTGTTTAATGCGAACGTCACTGTTTGAGGAGCTCTTACTAGACACGCGTCGACAAGTATCGAGTCAATATTTTTTTTAAGATGACTGGAGCCAGCTTTGAACCTGCGATCTCCCGCATGGTAGTCGCGTTTTCTAACCACTATGCCACGGCCGGTCCCAAAAAATCTACAAATATAATGTGGAATATTAAGGAAATTTCTTTTTCAACAAAGGTGGATTTTGGATTTTTATTGGATAATGGTATAATATTTCAATAGTTGGGAAAAGTTAAGTTAACAAAAATAGTAGAAAAAAATCTATAGCAAAATTACATATTTAGCAGAGAAAGCCAGGTAACTAAAACTTTGCTCTGTCTTTCTACTGAACATTTTGTACAAAATTATTAAAATGTTTGCATTTGTGTATTCAACTTAACATCAGGCGGTAAAGTATATTTCAATTAGTCACCAGTTACTTTTGACTTAAAGTAGTCCCTACATTGAACAACTACTTTCAAATACTGTTGTTTAAGTATAGAAATCGCCATAAAAATCTGCAATGACGTCAATGAGTTTCGAGAAAAAAAAAACCAACTTCGAATTTCATAAATAGTTAAAATAATAATTCTTTCTTAACAACAAATCACAACCTGCATAAAATGTATCTTATTTTGCAGCAACCATAAAACCGGGTCTGCAGACATAAACATTTTCCAACTCTCTAACGTGTAGACAGCATTAACCCATATTCGCTCCGCATATCATTGACAAACACACACACACACACGTACAGCACATGCATTTCTATTCAATTAATCTTGAACTACCGCCATTACTCACAACACTACAACCAGTTTGCCTTCTACATTGCCAACCCGTTGATAGCAGTGTATTACACTCATACATATGCAAATGTTATGCACATCTGCAAACATGTGTGTTTGTAGTCATTAGAGTTGTTTTATTTAAATGACATTTTCATACGCAAATATTAACAAGTGATACTAACTAATGTCAAATAATTTTTATGAGTCACAGCCACACAGAGCCATACCCACAACGACTACATACATATATACATTGTTTATCTTTGTTTTGTTATTTGGATAGTTGATTGCATTGGAATGAATATAAAATGATGTCATTTGAAATGTTTGCTTTTTATTTGCATAGTTCTACTTATATAAATACTCTCTGTGGACTGCTTAATGCAAAGTGTTGGTGACGATTAGAAGAAATTATGTTCAGTCTGTGATTTCATAAATTCAAGTTCATACGTAAATATTGCTGGATTTAGTTGAAATTTGATTCAAGTATTGTTGGTGAACAATATAATTTGGTCAGTTAAAATGTACAGGAAGTTGAAGTAGTTGAAGTTTTAAAGGACAAAAAACAGCTTGAATATACCAAGAGCAATTAAACAAATTTGATGGCGATGTTATCCAACGCCTTACAGTTAAGTTTTGTGATGTGATTTTGCTTTTGTATATAAAACTACAGAAGTGACAAATTGTAGTTTACGTACGTATTGTATTAGATTAGTTCAAATCAGGTTTATATGACAGAGCATTAAATTACAATCATTGTATAATTCAGAGGCAAAATATATAAAATATTCATTAAAATTTCTTAATACTTTAAACGCTGGCGCTATACTTACAAATAGAGACCATACCGAAATTTTTGTCTGTCTCTAATACAGACACTGTGGCGTATAATATATTTGTGACAAATTTAACTTCACATAAATCATACGCCCTCTCGTACACACAACACATATGGAAGTAAACATGTACGACGTGTATGGTGCAGAACAACAACACATCATGTTATGGTTGTTGGCATTGGTCCTCGTGTGTCATCAAAAAGTTTTAACAAAAACATCGCAAAAAAAAGCAATGTTTGCTGGTCTAATTTATTGTTGTCACTGCTGCGGTATAAAAATTGCCAAACAAAAAGATTTTGCAGAAAAGCGAGACGGACAAACAGAAAAAACATCAACAACTGACACAAACAAAAAATTATATCATTGTTTGTTGGTTTCGCTCTGTTTTCTGTCACTCGGATTTGTTTACGTTTGTTTGGTTGGCCAAACAATGGACCTAGGTTTTAAATTGTATACACCCATAATCTGACCACCTAAACAAACAATAGTTAAAGAAAACAATATTTAAATATTTACTATCGTTTGTATAGCTATTTATGCTATCTTCCTACTAAACTGCCACAATTGGGACTAGTGGAAGTTGGTCATGAAACAGTGCCATGATTATAATATTATAATGCCATGCCGCCATGATTATAACATTCGTAAGCAGAACCACTATTCAATAGGTAATGTCATACTTACCTACCGAACAGAGACTCTTGGAACAACACAATTCCAGGTTTAAAATAATACGTGCATTTCAACTTGGATTGGACGAAAATGAATGATCAGATAGAATAAGTGGTTGACTCTATGAAACTATAGATGACTAGGCTTTGTGGATTGCATAATGACTGGTATTTGTACCAGTTAAAAATAGTCAGCCTCGCGGACTGCCTGTTAACTGTACTGGCCAACATGAGGCTGAATGATAAAAGACCTGCATTAGTGGAAGTCAATGGAAGTCTCTTTCTATGTTTCTATGTACCATCTAAATTTATGTACATTTTATATTACTTACCAAATAAATTACATTTAAAACCATTTCAAAATGCGCTAACGAGTAATGTTTCTTTGGGTTTCTTTCGTTTTCCGATTATTTGAGCCGATGATCTCTCTAGGTTATCAATTAAAAGAATACGACAGCAAGCAATGTTTGAACGACACACTTCAGTTGCGTATTTGTGCTGTCATGCATGTGTAGTTAGTGTGAGTACTGTACTCAGGGTTATCCCCCTTAGGATTTCAGCATTCTCATCCAATTACGTCTTGTGGGCGCTATTCCAGTTTCATCTCTTCACATGTCTCAAGGCAATTCAAATGGATGTCAAAGGGGATGTGCACAAGCTGCATATGTGATGTGTGTAGTAGTATTTTTGGGATGTTTACAGATGTACCGACGAAAAACTGAAGTACGTGATGCAAACACATGTAGTAGGTATTTATACACGTGAACACTTTGCTATTCTTACATGTATAAATGATGAGAGGTGAAAAAGTAATAGTAAAACATAATAGTCTCTCTTGAAAATAGAAATTGAAATAAATTTCTCCAACAATTTTGAACAAGCAGCAAGCAACTTCATTCCTTGTTGTCTTGAGTCATTTTTTAAATCCAAATATTAAGTTTGCCGTGTTTTTCAACTAAACAAAAGTATAAGATGTTGCCTACTTGCGGATAAAAATATACTAAGATCCAAACTTTTTGAGTTGAGTCTTTATAATATATATACTAGATTTAGTGGTCCCTTTCCTAAGTAATAGATTTGAAGAAACAAGAGCATCGATTGGTCTCTCCAATAATGTTCGTCATCGAATGCTTCGTCGCCGTCGATAATGAACCAGATATTTCCGTGCTCTTCCCCTTGTTGCCATCAGGTTCTCCAAAAACGTTTCCCTTCTTTTTCCTATGTTCGTGTTTCCTCAATACTAGCCATAGCCATCATCTGCCCGAAACTACACCGTCCTTTTATACTGGCAAACAGTTTTAACTGGATTTCCCATCATTGGTATATTCTGATATTTTCAGAAAAATAACCCCCGGGCAAAACGGAAACTGTATGATTCATTGGACAGGGGAGACCTCCTCTCTCAATTCCTGTAAAATGTTCATTGTCACAATTTAATATATCACATTAACCATATTTGGCCGTTTACAAAAACTGCCATTGCCTAGATTAACTAAAGCAAAGAGGTCATGAATAATCACCATTGTGCTATGTCAATGTTATTAATTTATTTATGTAAATTAATCTCAATTGGTTGGCTCTTACACACAGAAATCCTGAAATGTGTGCTTCCTGCAATTACAATTAATTATGCGCACTAGTGTGGGTCGATAAAAAATGTTGTTGTTGTGCCGGTCACCCCCTAGAATGCCCCTGTAACTTTTTTGTTTATGAATAAAAATATATACGGTAAAAGAGAAAATATCATGGAATTTAAAAAACTTTTTTATCGTTACGAAATAAATTTAACTTAGGGGGGTAAAAACCGAGATTCGGTAGAAACTTTAAGAGCTTGACGTCGGACTCAAAAGTGATCAGAAAAGAAAATGTAGATGTTGTCATTCGAAGAACATTGAAATGCGGGGTGACCGGCAAAACTTTTTTTATTTGTATGAAGTGCGACCCACCTTAATGCGCACATATGTATTTTTAACACAAACACTCATTAATGTTGAGAGCTTTAATTGTGGACGACTTAAAGACAAGTCAACAAAAGAAACCCAGAGCAAAGGAGAGGATGCAAAGGAATAATGACTAACATGAAACAAATATGTAATTAGTGTCTCTTTATACCATGTGAGAGAGCACTGAAGGGCCCTACACTTTGTCTGAACAAGCGAGCAAGCTTGCAGTAATGAGTTTTTGGTATTTGACTATGTTATATGAAGCCGCTGCTTAAACTGCAATATCTTGCATAGCAAAGGCATAAAGGACAACAAAACTTTTATGTTTATTTGCACTAGAAGCATTTGCATGTAAGTCATGTAGACAAAACACACACGAATACATATATAACGGAATGATAATAATATACAGAGAGCTGTACATCCATACACATGTCGATTAAGGATTCTCTCTAGTTGTTTCATATATTTACCATTTGATACAGATACATCATGATTCCAGATAACAATTACAGATTTATAAATCATCTCAATTACTACTGTCAAACTTAATCTCATATGTATGAGCTCAGGCAATTGATTTCATTAGCCTAAATATTGCACAACTCTATTACCTTCATGCACCCAAATTCAATTTAAGTCAATTAGTTAAACTGTTAGCACTTTCAAATTTCCTAAAGCATCAAGTGAGTAATTTCTCTTGTAACTTAATTTTCTTGTAACCTCCAGCTAGTAGATAAATAATAGTCACATGCCTTCCCTTGACTTAGAATGTAATTCGGTAAAACTTTCATCCAATCTCCTCGGAATGTGCAAACTATTATTTGTTATAGCTGTCGTTGGCAGCTACCAGCAGTGGGATACTATTGGATGGAGAAATCTAGTACTAAATTTTTTTTAGCTTCGGTACTAGAACAGTTCTCACCAGGTGCTTTGGCACTGGTTGTAATAAATTTTGAAGCATCAACAAATTTTGATATGAAGTATAGTTGTTTTTTAGAAACAAGTACTCTGCCACAAGCTTGACACGCACAGCATGCATGCGAGGGTCGTCTGAAAATTGCATTGCAGAGAACTGGCAAAGGTTTGTGATGATTATTAAAAGAAAGAAAATCAGATTTTGCATCGGTTATTTAAGTTATTTGAGTTCTTTAGGCGCCTAAAATACTGTCACCAAAATACTGTGCTACATTAAGCAGTTGTGCAACCTAATATGATAACTAGTTTCTTACCACGCCTCATATAAGCATACATATGCATACATATGTCCTTGCCTTTACACTTGAGTTATTATAACATCATCATATGCACTTGTGTCATGTAGTTTACACTTTCAATAGCATTCCAAGTGAAACATTGATACCAATGACGGCGGCTGTCATGCTTTATGATGTAAACAAATTGCATTTTAAATTAAATCATCCTTTTGAATTATGGAAAAGTGTGTATGATACTGAGATAATCTATTATGCGTTGTTGGGTGACTTTAAAACAAAATTATGCGTGGTTTTTACAAATTTTACGAATTTAACAATTCTTGAGTTTAGATTGAAATGCAGGCATGCATTTACTACGTGAATTTCCTCGGTAGAATATTCTCTCAGTGTTGGTGTTTTCATATTACCGGCGATTTATGTACTCGCCCCGACGGAGAATAAATTGAAGACACTGCTTGTTATAAGTGCCTGGTAGAATTATATATCACAACTACCCTACTGGGACACTTGGTTCCGTTAGGAATATAACGTACATCTCTAGACAAATTATTTATTTACGTGTTTTCAGCTAAATATAGCCATACATATTTTCTTGACATAGCCTACAGGCGAATCTTTTCAAAACTAGTTTGTAAGGATCTATAAAAAAAGTATTTATAAAAAACTTCATTTATGTAGGCCAAGTTTCAGAGACTATTACTATTTAACCAGTCCATAGATTCTCTTCTGCAATACTTCATATGTTTGCTGAGGTATTTTCTCTATGCACAAGGTTTCAAAAAAATTTTATCTCGAGTTTTCTATTTTTCCTGATTTAAAAACTAAAAAAAGATACGCTATTTTTCATGAAAAAAACACAATTTTTCAAATGTATTCAGCCAGGACGGCAAAATTTGCAATTTTGACGAAAATCTCCGGGCAGCAATATCATAGCCCCACCAAATCGTCTCGAATCACCTTGTAATTCCTTCATCGTTCTGTCAACTGCCTCCAAAGCTCGTTTATGCGCCATCGTGTATTCATACCAAATGATGATTTTGCATTCTCGCAACAATTTCGCTGCACGTTGGCTTGTCAACCGTGAGAAGATTCAATGGCAGCTTCAAAGCAATACCAGATGATGCAAAAGCTAACGCAATTTGCGATCTTGACCAAATTGTTGTCAGAATCAAAAAAATGACGAATGTCTTGCCTGTCCTATCGGGAGCTTAGAGAATGTAAATGCCTCCCGTTCCATCGTCAACAACCTTTATCAGCGAATCGTACACGTTTGCTTGCTCGGCATTCAACGGTGGCACATTTGTTCGAATTCTTTCAGTCATCTCATCTCGATCAAAGTCTTGATCTCGTTGCAATACGCGATTGTATGCATCGTGCATCGAACCATTTGGCGCTGGCATTCCTAATTTCGACAGTAGACTACCGCACATGTCTTCGATCAGAAGCTAATTTCAAGATCGAAATTCGATGTTGTCGTGCGAACTCTGTGCAAAATGTCGTCAGCCATCTCGTCCTTGTATTTGTTCCACAATGTGCTCAGGATCGGCAGATGACACCTGGCTATAATGATCGCAAACAATGTACGAATTTGATTCGCTGGAATTTTTCGAGTTTTGCACCAAGAATTTTTCTATTATCCAAAATTTTTCACATCAAAATCGTCCAAAATTATCAATCATAAGGTAAAATGCAAAATCTCGTCGAAAAAAATTCAAATATTCCGTAATTTTTCAACAAAAATTTTCGAATTTTCCCTTCGAAAAGTCACTACGAAACAATTGCACACAAACTTTTAAATATAAATTCAATTTGCAATTTTTATCAAATCAAGGGATAAAATGCAAAATTTTGTCGAAAAGAAAAATAAAATTGTTGGAATTATTTCATAATTTTCCAACCGAAATTTTCTATTTTTACATTCAAAAATTTAATTTGGGATTTTCATCAAACCAAGCGATTCAATGCAAATTTTTCCCGAAAAAAATTCAAATGTTTAAATTTTTTCCGGAATTTTATCTATTTTTCCATTCGGAAAGTCATTTCGGAATAACAGTCCAAAATTTTTTGCAGTAACATCGTCCAAAATATCAAATCATACGTAAAAAGCAAAATTACGTCAAAACAAAAAAATTAAATTTTTCCGGAATTTTCCAAATTTTCCAACAAAATTTTTCTATTTTTATATTTGAAAAGCCATTCTGTAACAATTGCGCACAAAATTGCATACAAAAAGGCAATTTTCGATTTTTCCAATTTTCCGACTTTTCCGGAAGATTTTCCCAAAATTCCCAAATCCCAAAGTTTGAGCAAAATCGGCCCAGCCGGTTTCAATTCATGAATTACAATACATTTTTGCCACCATTTTTATATATATAGATAAAAATATATGTGTTTCCGCAAATAGATAATTTTTTGAGAAGTCTTAATTTAACATTCCATAACATATTTTGAAAAATATTAATACTGGTAAATTTTTATAAGGATCACTTAGGGTTTATTCGACTTATCATACCCACCAGCCACGCATTCAGACATACAGACGGACATGTCTCAATGGTTATTAAATGATATATATTTATAGATGAGTGTAAAAGAATCACAAATAATTATAATGTAGGGAAATAAAAAAATACCTTTAGAGCAGTATAAAAAATCGAAAATATTAACTAAAGAGTTACTTTTAAAAATTAATTTTATATCTATATGTAAATCTAAAATAGATAAAACATATTTTTTCATCTTTTAAGCATTTAAATACAAGTAAGGTCAAATCGATTTCACTCTGTTGAAAGCATTACTGCAAAATACTACTAAATATTATACTGTGATTTACGTAAACGAATCGGTTTCCTATGAGTAGCATGTATCAGAGTGTAAACAATTGCAATCTCCTATTAATGGTAACTGTTTTTTTTAATATGTCAGTACAGCGCTGTCTAATCCTACTATTACTATTTTATTTTTTGTTTTTTTTTTTTTGGTAACTATTGTCATCGACCAGGTATTAGCTAAGAGAGGGCGGTAAATTGTGCCCGTTTATCTTGCAATATAATATCCTTCGGCAATTTTCAAACACAATTTAAATATCACAAACGGAAATTGAAAAATTTTGTGACACCAGCATTTGATGAATTGATACTGTGTTTGTAGGTTTGTTGATACCTCGCAGCAAATTATATTAATTGACACACTACAAAGCACCATTTTCCAGACAGCTTTTATCGTTCACATGAGTGAACTGAGTAATGTGGTTAGTGGTAGTAGATATTTGCGTTTGCTACATATGTATTTGAAATACACATCTCTCATCGATTTAATGCAATTTTTTGGGTTATTTAGACAAATTTCATATACGTTATATTTTAAATTTTCGTTTTTATTGTTTTTAATATCAATAGTATGTTGTAGTAAAAAGTGTAGATTGATAATAGCGTAAGGGAAGGTACCATGCACGGAATTTTTTCACATTTTGGCAGAATCAACGCTACTACTACGCTTCATTACCTACAAAACCAGGTAAAAATTACAATGCGAAAACATGACGAAGCGATTTAACTTGTATACCATCAGCATTAGGGATGAGGGTTTATATCATTTGATACAGGAAGTGTAACGCATTAAAGGAAACCCCAAGTATCTTAAGACCAAATTCGTTTTTTATGACGATTGAACTATGTCCATCTGTCTGGCTAGACGGTTGGTGAGCACGATAACTCAGCACTAACTGAACCTTAACTGATCCGTATGAAAATTTACCAGTATTAATTCACTGTCAGTTTAGTTTAATATACGTTTCACTTTTCTAAGTACACTAAATTCTGTCTTATTATCCCAAAGATGTACTCTTATGAAAATCTGACTCAGGAATAATTAATGACTACTTCGTCTAAACACTTGTCGTACCTCCCATACAAGATAACTTATTTTTTGCAATTTTATTACTTCCCCAATAATTTTCAAACTGCAGGATATTCGATCGAGTTTTGTCAGTTAAATTATCTTGTAACAGTATGCAAAATTGCAGAGAACCGACACGTTCGCCATACCTATTTTGGAACCTCTCATACAAATCACCGAAATCACACCCATAGTTTTACATGCTTAGTCCGAAAAATTGTGCAGAAGGTAAACGTTTTTTGAACGTTGATTTTCGCATTAAAATCGGACACGGTGTGCCCCTACTGGTATCTCCCCTATACCCCGTTGAGAATATTTTCTTTTTAATATTTTGTATTTACAAGTGAAACCTAAGGATCCGGGTTTACCCCACGCACTAAAAACAATAACTTCTTCTGGGATTTTTGTGCGAATTTTCTTCGATTCTCAGTTGAACCCTTTCGGTACCCCTACAAAAAATTAGCATATACTTAGAGATATTGAATTAAACATTTTCCAGTTGTGGGCTGACAAGGTTGACATCACCACCATACAGGAAATGAGATGGACAGGTCAGGGATGCACACGACGGAAGAACTGTGACATCTTTTACAGCTGCTATGCAGAAAGACACGAATTTGGATGTGGTTTCATAGTCGGCAAGAGACTTCGACACCTGGTCTCGCGGTTTAACCCTGTAAGTAACCGTATAGCCACCATTCGCATCCGGGCGAAATATTTTTACATTACGCTGATTTGTGTACACGCCCCGACGGAAGACAAAGACGATGACATCAAAGATGCATTCTATGAGCGCCTGGAGGATATATATGACCGCTGGCCTGCACATGACATTAAAATTGTTCTGGCAGATTTTAATGCTAAAATTGGAAGGGAAGATGCCCTTGGTTCAGCAGTCGGAAAATTCAGTCTACACAACAACATCTCCGATAACGGATTCAGACAGGTGAGTTTCGCGTCGGCAAGAAACATGGTTGTGAGTGGAACCAGATTCCCGCATAAAGATATCCACAAGGCAACCTGGATATCTCCCGATCAAAATACAAGAAATCAGATTGATCACGTGGTAATTGATGGAAGGCATGTCTCAAGCGTTATGGACGTGCAAGTGATGCGCGGTGCAAATATCGACTCGGATCACCACCTAGTTGCAGCCAAGGTACGCACCCGATTAAGTAGTGCTAAAAACACTCTTAATCAAACGCAAAGGAAGCTAGACATCACAAAGCTGCAGACCACTGAGATAGCCAATGCCTACTCCAACCAACTCTCTCAATTACTCCATACAAATCCCCCTAGTTCTGATGTTCCCGACATGCAGTGGCAGCATATTGCGAATTCTATGACCACTGCCGCAACAACCGTACTGAGTTATGAAAAACCACGCTCAGACAAGCCCTGGTACGATGACGAATGTCGCGAAATGTCTGAGAAAATGGATGCTGCATACAAGGCAAAACAACAGCCAATGGCGACGCGTGCGGTGACGGAGCGTTATAAAGAGAAAAGGAGGGAGATGAAACGCCTGTTCAGACGGAAAAAGCGTCTGTGGAACAAAAAAAAGAGCCAGGATATCGAAAACTACAGGGATAGAGGTGAGGCCCGAAAGTTCTACCAAAAGATAAAAAGTAAAGGTTTTAGAACAGCGATCCCCACCTGTAAGGACAGAGACGGAAATCTAGTCACGGACACTCAGAGTGTGCTGCAAAAATGGAGGGAACACTTTCAATCTCTTCTCGTTCCGGAAGGCAGCATAAGCACCAATCATCGACGATGGAGTAGACTGTCCACCACCGAGCCAAAACGAGATCAGCACGGCAATTGCGCGGCTTAAAAATAATTAAGCTACGGGAGCCGATGGACTGCCGGCAGAGCTTTTTAAAGCCGGCGGCGATGACCTGGTAACATGCATGCACCAGCTCATAAACACGATTTGGCTCAGGGAGTGCATGCCCGATGATTGGAATCTGAGTGTCCTATGTCCCGTGCTTAAGAAAGGCGATCCTAGTGTGTGTACCAACTATCGCGGGATTAGCCTTTTACCCATCGCATACAAGGTCCTGTCTAGTGTGTTATGTGAAAGACTAAAGCCCCTTCTGGCGAACCTGATTGGACCTTATCAGTGTGGCTTTAGACCTGGTAAATCTACCACCGACCAGATATTCACGCTACGACAAATCCTGGAGAAGACCCAAGAAATGCAAATCGATACCTACCATCTGTTCATCGATTACAAAGCTGCATTTGACAGTCCGATACGACAGAAATTGGTGGATGCTATGACTGAGTTTGGTATCCCCGCAAAACTAATTCGACTCTGCGGGATGACACTGACTGACACGAAGTCTTCAGTGAATATTGGCAAAAATTTGTCAGAGCCATTTTCTACCAAGCGAGGCTTTAGACAAGGCGATAGTCTGTCCTGCGATCTCTTTAACATCGTAATGGAGATGATCATGCGGAAAGCAGCAGTAAACAGGAATGGCACCATATTTAATAAAAGCCACATGTTGCTTGCGTATGCTGATGATATAGATATTATTGGATGTGGATTGCGAGATGTTACTGCGGCTTTTTCGAGCATTTGTGATAAACGAGGACAAAACCAAGTTATTTGTTTCAACGAACAAAGAGTCCACTCGTCTGGGACGCTGCGTGAACGTTGACAACTATAACTTTGAAGTGGTAGATGATTTTGTCTACCATGGCTCCGCCATAACTCCGATGGATGGACCAGGTGACGGAACTGTTAAGTAAGCTTGGTATGACGAACTATCTACGGAGCGCAAAAGACCGAAGCGCTTGGAATGGTTTTCTACGTGCGGCTACTGATAGATGAATTTCTGTTGTTGCTGCCAGTAAAGAAGAAGAGGAAGTTGTGGGCTGTAACCTTTTCTACAGATTTAGTATACGTCTCGTTTGGCCATATGGTCGAAAGTTGTATGGGTGATGGTAGTTATCAACCAGTATAATTAACTGAAATTTCTGTACTGAGTTTGCTGTAGTTTATCATTAATAGTTAACCGATTACAAATCGTGTTTATTTTAATTATAACATATCGGTGATGGCGTAACATTTATCAGACTTAATCTTTGTAGCCCACACACAGTACTGTGCAATACACAAATATTGCAAAACCGATTGCGGTCATTTGTACTGATTGTACATAATTTATGACAATGCAAAACAATAAAAAAAATCCATCAAAATCTGCTAACAACTCCCAAAATTCTGCAAACAGGAAAAAGTCACTTCCAAGTCGTTGTATGGGAGCTTCGCTCCAAAAATTGAGTTGCTCGTAAAAAACTTAAACGAGTTGAGATAGAAAAACTGGGTGATACGCATATTTTTATTTTAGCTATATTTTCAGAATCTGGTCAGTTTGATCATGGGTTTTCACCCATGATCAATCAATCGTATCGTACAGTGTAATTGACAACTTTTGAACACAATGGCATATAACGTGAAAGGAAATTAAATCGTTCGACACCGGAAGTTGTCGGTGAGATTGTGCGAATGTGGTGACAGCTCATAGTGCATCAGACTAACTGACATACCAGACAACACCAAACGTGTTACAGGTAACTTCAAACATTCAAGTGGCTGACAAAATTGATTGCACTACAAATATTATGGATAGTTACCTTGATGGCATTGTGGAATATGAATAATATTGTGAAGATGGTTTTGAAACGATGAAAATTTGGGGTTGTCATAAAAAAATGCAAAAGGAAAGTTAGTTTTTGCCATTCGTATCTGAAAACATTTGAAGCGTTTTAGCGGCTTATAAACGAATAACATGTTTGGAAACGTCAATTAATGTCATTTTATGTTTATTGTCTTTGGTTTTGGCTTAGAATATAAATACTCAAAATATGAAAAAACATATCATTAACTTGGTGTTATAAAAAGTTTAAACAAATATAAAATATAACACAAATTTGGCAACATTTAGTGGTTTAATATTTTTTATTTAATCCAATTTAATTATATTTTATACCAACTTTAAAATGCGGCCAAAAACTTGTAAAACTTTTAGCAAATGATCTGCTTCATAAATATTTAAATACACACAATTATATTATTTATGTGCATTTACGTAAATATGAGCAAAAAGACCACAAATGTTGAGTCGAATTGGAAAGCAACATCATTCAGATGGTAATTGTTCACAACAGGATATTTTACAAATAGTCAACACAAATGTCTACAAATTTCTGAATCGCAAAAAGCACAATTACACAGTTATTAAAATATAGACTTATATAAAATAAATTAATTTCAAATAAAAAACACTTTAATATGGGTTTTTGATGACTTTATATGCAATTAATTTACTATACATGTGTACATGATAAAAATAAAATTTGCACACTTAACTATTAACACATTCATTATAATTATTACTTAAACCGAGGGAAAAATATTAATTGCAATATACAATTTAAAGTTATAGTTACTGGATATTACAACTATAGGGAATATTTTAATAAATTTATCGACTATTTTAATGTATTTGCTATAGTTTCTAAGTACCTGCTGCTAACCAAGTAATTGCTTAAATGAATCCACCGCTGCACCGATCATTTTTGGATCTTGAAAAGTAAGAATACGAAAAATTTAAAAATATTATTTGTTAATCTAGGGACCGGCCGTGGCATAGTGGTTAGAACAGGCGACTATCATGCTGGAGATACGTGGTTCGATTCCCGGCTCCAGTCATCTTAATTTTTCTCTCATTGCCAGCCACTTCGATGTTGTCGACAGCAACTTCGAATGTTTTTCATATATCAATTACATGTAAATTGTATCATGTTTGGTCAAATGACAATTTAAACGGTCAATTTCATTATAATAAATTGAAGCTTCATTAATGTTCTCACGAAATAAAAATCTTCCATGTCGCTATTATGTTAATTGATGTTGTATTACAATTCGTTACCTTTTGTCCCCATTTTCGAGATGAAAATGGGAATCACTTCTGGAATAACATTTCAATGGCGCTAATGGCAATTCCTTTGGTATTGTGTTTGTCACCTTTTAATTTAGTCATTTGTATTCATTGAACATTTTTCCTTCTTTGTATTCAAATTTAATTCATTGTCTTGTCTCCACTCACTTTGGCCTTTCAATTGAAATGATAAAGGACACAATAGTACATTTGCATTGTCATAAATTAGTGCTAAACTTGATTCACTTAACTAAAGGTAATTGAATGGCAGCCAATAGAGAGTACTTAATTATTCCAGTTTACAAACGTAGGATAAATGTAATGGAGTTAAACAAAATTCTTTTAGTTTTGTTTTACAATAAAATTTTCAGCAGTTGTGTAGTTCTCTAATTGCACAATACGTTAGCATCATTTTTAATTTAAACTAAAATAAAATTTGGGACCGGCCGTGGCATAGTGGTTAGAACACGCGACTACCATGCGGGAGATCGCAGGTTCAAACCTGGCTCCAGTCATCTTAAAAGAAAAAAAATAAATAAAATTGTCTTTCATTGTCGGCTCCCCTCGAATGTTGTTTGACAGCAACTTCGCAGTATTAAGCGTCAATTCAATCGTCGTGTCTAGTAAGAGCTTCTCAAACAGTGACGTTCGCATTCGTCGATAAACAAGTAGGTGCCGTTAGTTGTGAATCTAAAAATAGAAAGCGTGTTAATTCACAACAACGCGAGAAGCTTTCCCATACCTCATTCATAGGGTGCAAAGGGAAATTAAGTAAGTAAAATAAAATTTCTTTATTTTAAGATAAAGTCTGTAGTATATACAGGCGAACTCAGAAAATAATTGTGTTGCATAGAATTTGTGGCATATCTATATTAAATATATTTCAATATCGCTATCCGCTAGATATATCAGCTTTAACTACCATAAAATTTAATTTAATCTAACATCTTTACGATGTATATTTTACAAACAACATACCAACAAAAAGACCAATAACATATGGATTACAACAGAATCCTTGTTCTAATTTTTCTGAAAATATTTGGATAGTCCATTTCATGTTTCAATGGCCCACCATACCAACTTCTCAGTTGAAATAACTTGTATGTATATCACTAGCATTCTTTCTTGAAACCAAAATATCATTTATCAATGTTTAATTCAGTTTTCACTTGACAGCTAAGTTATTGCAGCAATGCAGTCAACAAATGCATCCCAGGCACAAGCTTTACAAAGCATTGTAGTCTTTGATATGTCCTTGTTTTCTTTTGGAATAGAGTTACAGTATTCTATATCTACTGTCAATGCTTTAATTTGAAAAAAAAACCACGGAAAATAGACAAATGTGCCATTAAGTCAAAACCTTTGCCAATATGTGTGTGTGTAGAACAAAAGCCATGTAGCCATATATCACTGCATACAACTTTAATGTACATCTAAACTTAGGACGGATACAATCGCATGTCATACAATTGTGTATTTATTGTTGTCATAACGGAGGAAATGGCACAATCATTTGATATTATCATGTGACAGTTCTGTAACATCGACAGAGCATATGCAAAACAAAATAAACACAAAAACTGACACCATCACGTTTGCACATACATTTTTATTGAATAAACATTTATGTACAAACACTTATGGTATTTGTCTGTGTAAATGGGAATTAACATCCCAGCAGCAAAAAATGGGGCTTTGCATGCCTTCTTGCAGGCCTGCAAAGGCAGTCAGAAGCCCTAACCTTCAAATGTAGTCTTCATTTCAAATTAACATAGGGCGTCATAGGCAGGCAAGGCCTCCGCATTCCCTTTCTCATTGAAGGCGTTTCAGTAGGCATGCCTAGTATGTCCTGCTTAGAGTCCTGATAACAAGGGCCTTCTATGAGGCATTGCTACTGCAGACCAGCTTGCAGGCCTGCAAAAGAGCATTTATAGAAGGACTAAAATAATAAAAACATATGCGAATTATTTCCATATGTATTTTTTAAAACTCCAGCAGCGGGAATCGAACTCGCGACCTCAGTACTCATAGATGGGCATGCTACCTACTCGGCTATCACGTGATATGGTTGTTTAACGACAAATAGCATACATGTGGTTCTCATAAACAACAGCATCTGTCTTACCTTCCCTTAAGAGGCCTGTCAACAGGCCTCATCGGAGAACGTCAATTCTGCCTTCTACTAATAGGACTGTCAACAGGCCTGTTTAAGGCAAGAAAGTTTCAATGCCCTTTGTGCACATCTATGGTATTTTTGTGGGGTACACAGTAGGGCTGCAAAAAAAAGCATAAAAATTACTTCTTGGGGCCCAGACGTACATCGCACAAACTTGCTGCAACACAACACAAATTTAGTACAAATTAATGATTTAAACATGGGCTTTTTAAAGGAAGTGGGCTTATCTTTATGATAACTTTTCAAAAATTCGGATATAGTGATCTAGGAATTATGAAAATGTTATGAAATAATGTCCCTTATATTATATATGAGGCTCATTAAAATCTGGGGGTTCGTATGTGAAAATTTTTGTGTTTTCATAATTGTTATGTCTTTAAGATGAGTGTCTTATACGGCCTTCACTCTCGACCCCAGCCTTTCACCGCTGTCAAAGCCACTACTATATTTGTTGTGACTTTGCAAAATGTGAAACTCCTTGAGCTTCATCTAATCTTAGCCCTTCTAGTCCAGCAACGTCTGTACGCACTATTCACGATCTTAACTATGAGCTGCAATTTAAACTTAAATCGAAATTGTATCATTTTCCAAAACAAGTAAATGATTGTTCATTAGTGTGGGTCGATAAAAAAAGTTGTGCCGGTCACCCCCTAGAATGAAACATAATTTAAAAACGAGTTCAAAAATTTTTTTTATTTTTTTTTTGCCACGCCCCTCGCATTGGGTTTTTTGTTTCCTGTGTCTCCATTTATAGTCCGATTGTAATGTGTGACTTATCAATGTTCTTGGACAGATAACAGCTACATTTTCTTCTCTAATCACTTTTGACTCCGACGTCAAATTCTTGAAGTTTCTACCGGAATCTCGGTTTTTACCCCCTAAGTCAAATATTTTTCGTAGCGATAAAAAAAGTTTTTTAAATTCCATGATATTTTCTCTTTTACAGTATATATTTTTATTCATAAACAAAAATGTTACAGAGGTTTAACAAAATTAATTTGACGTCGCTAAAGGCCAAAGCTCATTGTTTACAAATGTGGGCGTGGTCATATTTTGTTTTTTAAACCTCTGTAACTTTTTTGTTTATGAATAAAAATATATACGGTAAAAGAGAAAATATCATGAAATCTAAAAAAAAACTTTTTTATCGTTGCAAAAAAAATTTGTCCTAGGGGGGTAAAAACCGAGATTCCGGTAGAAACTTCTAGAACTTGATATCGAAGTCAAAAGTGATCAGAGAAGAAAATGTAGCTGTTGTCAGTCCAAAAACATTGATATGTCACACATTACGATCGGCCTATAAATGGAGACACAGGAAACAAAAAACCCAATGCGCGTGGTCAAGGGGCGTGGCAAAAAAAAATTAAATTTTTTTTTAATTCGTTTTTAAATTATCTTTGATTCTAGGGGGTGACCGGCAAAACTTTTTTTATTTGTATGAAGTGCGACCCACCTTATTGTCCATCTCTCTACAACTGCAACGTAAGCCTATCACTTTATCTTTTGCAAACTGTAAACAACAACAAAGTATGCAAATGTTTTCCATACAATTGCAGCGGAATAGTAACTGCAGAAACAGATTTACATTATTGGACAGACATTACGTCATTTTACTATTTGCATTGCAACGTTTGAAATGGCAAATGTTGCATAGCATAATGTCACACACATGTTCGCCAGTGTTAGTGTTGGTGTTCCAGTCGTTCCAGTTGTTTGCGTTGTTGTCCTTGCTTTTGTTACTGTTGCCACTGATTTCAACACATGAATCAATTGTTATGTAGTTTCTTCAGTACATTGTTTGTTTTTGCTATTGTTGTGTTGCGCTATTTATAAGTTTTTTTTTAATTTTTTTTATTTTTTTGTTGGCCTCAAGAACGATGGACAATAGAAATGCGGCAAAACGAGAAACAGCTCAAGAGAACGGTAGCAAAGGCAGTAGCATTTTTAGTGCAACATCGACACTGCTTGCCGAGAGAGAAAGGAAGTGGAAATATTCTGGGAAATTACGCTGTCAAAGAAAAGCCAAAAATTCTATCTCTTTAAGTTAAAATCAAAAGAATTAATATTTAGGTTTTTAGTGAGAAATGTAGTTTCACAAAAAAAATTTAAATTTTTAAATTACTTCAGTTAAACAGAAAAATAGAGGCAAAATGTATAAATGTACAAAAATTTCAGTCAGGTGAACTGAATGGTGAATACCCTCACCCTATATATGACATTGTTTAACTGGCGAGTTATTGTGCGTAAACGGTTTCGAATAGGTCTCGCGGTTGTATTGCTAGACGCTTACAGACATGTAGCAAAACTGTCAATATATGTAATTCAATTTGATATTTTGAGGCATATAATCATCTTGTATGGCGATACCGAAAGAGTCTTTTCTGTACCACTGAGATTCAAGCACAAACGTCTCCAAAGAAATCATTATTTCTAATGGGTGGGGTAAACTTCGTGGTTTCTTTTATTTCACCTGTAAATAAAAAATTTTAAATGCAAACTATTTTCGACGTCACCTAAGAATAGGAAAATATTAATTTTCGAAAATTTGGCTAACTCGTGTAGGAGGTACCAGTCAGTCAACTTACCTCCCTTGAAGGCTGATGACTCAGTCAATTCTTAGTTGAGTTTTGATTTCTTAATAGTTTTAGAAAAAAACCTGAGACCTTTGTAACTTGTCTGTTTTGCCCCGAAGCACCACCCTTCTGAGATCCTCGATTTTTTAGACACTGCTCATGAAACACTGGTTTGATGTTGAAAACTTTGCATTGAAACTTTATTTTTTACTTTTCCCAAAAGATCGTTGGGAATAAGTCTGGGTCTCTCTTTGCGATAACGATCGCTGAAATTCCTGTGAGCAAAATACAGCTTCTCATTCAGTGTAACAGCAATTCCTCTTTGGCTTTAAAAAAAAGTACGGACCAGTAATGCTTTTTGCTGACAAAGCTACCCGAATGCCGTTAAGATTGATTAATTGTTGAACATGTCTTCTCTTGACCGGCCGTGGCATAGTGGTTAGAACACGCGACAACCATGCGGGAGATCACAGGTTCAACTCCTGGCTCCAGTCATCTTAATAGAAAAAAACCGTTCTTTCATTGTCGACTCCCCTCGGATGTTGTTAAAAGCAACTTCGCAGTATAAGTGTCGAGTCAATCGTCGTGTCTAGTAAGAGCTTCTCAAAACAGTGACGTTCGCATTCGTCGATAAATAAGTAGGTGCCGTTAGTTGTGAATCTAAAAATAGAAAGTGTGTTAATTCACAACAACGCGAGAAGCTATCCCATACCTCATTTATGGGGTGTAAAGGGAAATTAAGTTAAGTTCAACAGCTAGAGCGGAAACTTAAATAACCATCATCAACATTAAATTCTGTGAATAGTCATGCTGCAGCAAATGAAAAATTACATTTAAGTCAATTTGCTGGTAAAATTTTACATACGATATAAATCATAGTAAAATGCCTGCAATCGACCAACAATTTATTTTTTTCAAAATATACCCAAGATAACTGCTAGCGGCCTCTCATGTTCACTCGTATCACGCCAGACGTTGTGCACATGAACTGTTGAAGTGGACAACATATTGCTGGTGCTTTACACATTCACTTAGTGATTGCTAATGTCCTTACACGGGAACAATCATGCTGGTTATTTCATCGTGCTTCGTCTAGGGTAACTGAGGAAATTTTTGTGGAATGCAATGCTAGATATGAAAGTCTTTTGGCGTTGGAGGTAATAAATTTAACACACACACACGCGTACAGTTTTGGAACAACTCTTTTATTTCTTCATTTTCGAATTCACACATATGACCACACCACATGCTTGTGTGTGGCTTTGTCTGCACTTATGGTTGATGAAAATTTAAAGTAGGTCATGGGAACGAGCCCATCGACACACAAACATTTATGAATTTATTGTATGACTATGTAGTATCCTGTATCTCGGTGCGTGGTTACTTATGCTCATATTCATATAATTAGAGTTGTGTTAGATCTGATAGAAAAATCCAAGTGTCTAGTAACCAATATGTGATACGTTAAGCAAAAATTAAATGATGCGAAATTCTCATATGAATAATTTTATAACGAGTAGACGTATATGCAACTAACGCTATCGATTTGAAGACGATAGATAGATAAAGTAGTTATATCATGAAATATGCCACACAGTGTTTAATTTAAAAAAATGTTTTCTATCAGATCAGCTTATAAATGTTAGCTTATCCAACAATAATTTTTAGCAAAAATTCTAAAATTCTTATCCCATAGAATTAACAATGATCTTTGTGGCGTCCTTTTCATAATATGTGACCCGGTAAGTCAAAAGGGACCTATGGGTCGAAAAAATCGATTTTTACTTTTTTGGTGATTCTTATAGTAGACAACACGCACTTTCTAATGCAACAAACCACAGCTTTCTAGCTGCATTAATTTTGGCAGAAATTAGCTTCAAATTAGACACTTTTGATAAAATCAATCAACTTTTTAACTTCAAAGTCGTTTTTCTCCAAAACTTATTTTCTGAGCATAGGTCCCTTTTAACTTACCGGGTCACATATACAAAGAAGAAAACTTATTCCTTTTCACTTTGTTTTCTATTGATCTCTTATTTTTTTCCCTGGCCAGATTTTCGAAATTCTAACAAAATAACTAATGTTTTAATTCTATTCCACTTATTACTATATATTGCTACTTACTTACTTACTTAGCTGGTACTTTTATGCAATCCCAGTGGATTATATACCGCACGTAGTAAAATATTATAAGCGCCTCAATCTTCTGCGCTTCTTCTCCAGTTAGTCACACCGAGTTCTGTAAGGTTCTCAGTAACCTGATCTTTTCAACGGAGTTTTGATCGCCCTCTTCTGCACCGTCCATCGTGTTCATTGTCAAAGACTTTTCGAGCTGTAGCATTTTCGTCCATGCGTACAACATGACCTAGCCAACGCAACCGTTGCATCTTAATGCGTCTGACCACGTCAATGTCAGTCTACAGCTCGTACAGCTCATGATTCATGCGACGCTGATACTCTCCGTTAACGATGATTGGCTCCTATATTTTACGGAGTATTTTTCTCTCGAATACCGCCAGAACCGATTCATCCGCTTGTGTCATAACCCAGGATTCTGAGCCATACATTAAGACAGGTAGAACCAGTATTTGGTATAGCTGGAGTTTTGTTCGTCGAGAGAGGGCTCTGTTATTGAATCGCGTGCTTAGTACGTAGTAGAATTTATTTGCAAGCAGGATTCTTCTCCGGATTTCGTTAGGTCCATTTTCGCTAATTCCTTCTGTATACCTGAGAAGGCTGCAGTCACATCCCGCAGTTTTCAACCGATGATGTCTACGTCATCAGCGTACGCGAGTAGCATGTGATATTGTTACTTAATATAATGAAATATCATTTCCATTTTACTATACCTCCCCTATCAAATAATGGATTACCCTGCACATTGCTATGAATCCCTATTTGTGTCATATGCCGACAAGCACCAGCAACCGCGGACACCACATTCACTGGTTATGCTTTGAGCAGCTAAAAGACTGAATGGTCTGTAGTGCACGTAGCCGTAAGTGTGTACTTCAATGGCAAAATGTTGACTCCTTTAGAAAATTGTGATAGCACATGTGGGTGCATGCAAATGTATGGACATGATTAATATGCTTACAGTAAAGGCTATAAGTTAAGGGTCCAAGTACGGTATAACATCACAGCATACACTCGAAGCATAGAGTTTATTAACAGTTACTCCTATAGTTAAGAAATTGTATAAAACTCTATAAATGCTTATCTCTTAAAAATTAATACAAAATAGCAAAATTTCTTATACATCAAATATTAGGTAAACTGCAGAATATTAGAGGAAAAAAACTTATTTTAGTTTGTCGCGTGTTCTAACAATCACACCACGCTATCTTGCGAGGCAGCTTAATGTCCGACGAAATGATAACATGTAGCGATCTGTTTTCCAAGGGTATTTTCCAGGGCTAAGCAGCGGTCGTCTGTTATCTCTAGGCACTTGTACAATTTAAGCATCATATTGTGGTTTTAATAATTCGTCAGTGTAATGTAAAAATAATTTGCATTGATGCGGATTGCGTCTAATCGGTGGCTCGTACGATTGAACCGTACTTATAATATTTGACAATGGAATTTTATTTAAATAGCTATAAATTACGTACCATTTTCACTTAATTTCTTAATATACATTTAAAGTCTTTATTAGTTTTAGTTTATCAAGAGGTCAGCGTAGAGAAGCAATTTTTCTTCCGAGTGTATGTCCGCAACATCGAGAGTGCATTTGAAATAAACGTTGAAATATGTATTACAAGTACTTAATATTACAAGTTTTGCAGTTGCAAACGGAAAAGTTGCTTCAAAGTTGTTATGCCCAATTTGTGTTGCAACGCTCGATTTCATGTAATTGAATGCAATGTAATTTTTCATTTCCGGAAATGTGCAGAAAATACTTTAAAGCCATTTTTATTACAGAGTACACTTTCAATAGTCCGCAAGGAGTATGTTATTCCACAAAAAAAACATAGAATGAATTAAGTCAAAACAGAGTCAGAAGAACAAAACGATGCTAATATATAATTTGTATGCAGACATTTTTGAGTTCTTTCAGTTTCATAAAAGAAACTAAGGAATTATAAAAACCACAGGATGCCGTTTTTCGACAAAAAATATTGTCTGTTGTATTTGCAAAAGACATTGAGCAAAAGTACCACAAATTTGTTGTTAAGGCTAAACTACCTACTGATCTGCTTCTAACTTTAATCTTGTTATACGTTATTGGTCCTCCATTGCTGCAAAATAGAATGGTATTACTTTGTATCCAATTAGACGTCCGATACATAATCCGAAATTTAATCACACAAATTTTTTATTAATTACATTTACGCTGTAAATTTCTCAAAACAAATAAGTATTTACTGTAACCTAAAAAAAATTCTTAATTGTTCACACACATAAAAAAGTTTACTAATGACAACATTATTAAATTTCGTACCAACCAACAAAACACGCAGCAATTAGTTGGGCCTCTAACCGTGCAAAATCCGTCATACCATAATTTGGTCTCTATTACTTATGACTTTCTATTCATCAAAGTCTGAACTCAAATAGAAAGCAATGCGACATAAAAGAAGGCAGGCTGTGGAACGATCATCAAACGCATGTGAGCAAATTAACACATCTTGTCGCAGTCGCATATTTTTCCAGGAGTGTTTTATAAAACTTTGTTTGTTTGTTCTGTGTTTTTATTTATACCACCAAATTGGTGTGTCATCCTGAGTTATTTCTTTTGTTGTGTTAGCTTCAGCTGTTTGTCTGTCATCTCTTCAAATATATCATTCTTTTGCAGACACGCATATCAATCTTTGTCTACGGGATAGAGCGAGCGAGATAATAAAGGACATGTCAGCACTTTATTACTGATGGAATACATCTCGCAATATTCTTACGTAGTGGTATTTGTGATATTATGGTTTTCTAAATCAAATTTATGCGCAGTTTTATTTAATAAGAGAAAGACGTAAATTTGCTTATTTACGACTTTCACCACAGAGATTATTAAATTTTTTTATTTGTTTATTCAAGCATGAAAAATAATTGACAGTTTTAATCAAGTTTACATGAGTAATAGAATTGAGTTTTTGATATAGCGATGAATTGACATCACAATTGCACAATATGGAAATTTAGTAAACAGTAATAACCCGGCAAACGTTGTTCTGCCATACAACTTCGGACCCGGCAAACTTCGTCTTGCTTCTAAGGTAACGAAGTCATATAAGCTTCAGGGGTATAGTAAAATACAGTTAGTTCAAGTTTTAATGTGATTTATTTGAATTTAATCGAAATTAGTATAAAGCGATCTGATTAACAATGTTTTTCAATTTGTTTTCCGGCATAAAGACACACAATGAAGACGGTTTGCCAATACGCGAACAGACAACGTGAAATGAATGCATGACCTTGCGAAAAGCAGGGAAGTTGAAGATTGATCCCACAAACTTTCATTGATCGGTTTTGCAATTTATTGATTATCGCAAAAGCCAATAGAATTCTTCTTCTTCTTTACTGGCAGCAACAACACGATGATGGGTCCAAATATTTTGCGGAGTATTTTTCTCTCGAAGACTCCCAGAATAGATTGATCCGCTTGTGTCATTACCCAGGATTCTGCGCTGTAGAGCAAGACTGGTAGGATCAGAGTCTGGTAGAGCTGGATCTTTGTTCTTCGAGAGAGCGCTTTGTCGTTAAATCGCTTGCTTAGCGCATAGTAGCAGCGGTTTGCGATCAATACTCGTCTTTTGATTTCGAGGCTGACATTATTATTTTTGTTTAAGGCGGAGCCAAGGTAGACAAAATCATCTACCACTTCAAAATTATAGTTGTCAACGTTCACGCAGCGTCCCAGACGAGTGGCCTCTTTGTTCGTTGAAACAAATAACTTGGTTTTGTCCTCGTTTATCGCCAGACCCACTTCAGCCGACTGCTTTTCAATGCTCGAAAAAGCCGCAGTAACATCACGCAATCCACGTCCAATAATATCGATATCATCAGCATACTCGAGCAACATGTGGCTTTTGTTAAATATGGTGCCATTGCTGTTTACTGCTGCTTCTGCATGATCATCTCCATTACGATGTTAAAGAGATCGCAGGACAGACTATCGCCTTGTCTAAAGCCTCGCTTGGTAGAAAATGGCTCTGACAGATTTTTGCCAATTTTCACTGAAGACTTCGTGTCAGTCAGTGTCATCCCGCTGAGTCGAATTAGTTTTGCGGGGATACCAATCTCAGCCAATGCATCCAACAATTTCTGTCGTATCGGACTTTCAAATGCAGCTTTGTAATCGATGAACAGATGGTAGGTATCGATCTGCATTTCTTGGGTCTTCTCCAGGATTTGTCGTAGCGTAAATATCTGGTCGGTGGTGGATTTACCAGATCTAAAGCCACACTGATAAGGTCCAATCAGGTTCGCCAGAAGGGGCTTTAGTCTTTCACATAACACACTAGACAGGACCTTGTATGCGAAGGGTAAAAGGCTAATCCCGCGATAGTTGGTACACACACTAGGATCGCCTTTCTTAAACACGGGACATAGGACACTCAGATTCCAATCATCGGGCATGCACTCCCTGAGCAAATTGGGTTTATGAGCTGGTGCATGCATGTTACCAGGTCATCGCCGCCAGCTTTAAAAAGCTCTGCCGGCAGTCCATCGCCTCTCGCATCTTTATTATTTTTAAGCCGCGCAATTGCCGTGCTGATCTCGTTTTGGCTCGGTGGTGGATAGTCTACTCCATCGTCGATGATTGGTGCGATTTCGTCACTTATGCTGCCTTCGGGAACGAGAAGAGATTGAAAGTGTTCCCTCCATATTTGCAGCACACTCTGAGTGTCCGTGACCAGATTTCCGTCTCTGTCCTTACAGGTGGGGATCCCTGTTCCAAAACCTTTACTTTCTACCTTTTGGTAGAACTTTCGGGCATCACCTCTATCCCTGTAGTTTTCGATATCCTGGCTCTCTCTTTTCTTCCACAGACGCTTTTTCCGTCTGAACAGGTGTTTCATCTCCCTCCTTTTTTCTTTATAACGCTCCGTCACCGCACGCGTCACCATTGGCTGCAGTATTGCCTTGTATGCAGCATCCATTTCCACGGACATTTCGCGACATTCATCATCGTACCAGGGCTTGTCTGAGCGTGGTTTGTCATAACCCAGTACGGTTGTTGCGGCAGTGGTCATAGAATTCGCAATATGCTGCCACTGCATGTCGGGATCATCAGAACTAGGGGGATTTGTATGGAGTAATTGAGAGAGTTGGTTGGAGTAGGCATTGGCTATCTCAGTGGTATGCAGCTTTGTGATGATCTACTTTATCGTGTGCGTACCTTGGCTGCAACTAGGTGGTGATCCGAGTCGATATTTGCACCGCGCATCACACGCACGTCCATAACGCTTGGGGCATGCTTTCCATCAATTTCCACGTAAACAATCTGATTTCTTGTATTTTGATCAGGAGATATCCAGGTTGCCTTGTGGATATCTTTATGCGGGAATCTGGTTTCACTCACGACCATGTTTCTTGCCGACGCGAAACTTACCAGTCTGAATCCGTTATCGGAGGTGTTGTTGTGAAGACTGAATTTTCCGACTGCTGAACCAAGAGCATCTTCCCTTCCTATTTTTGCATTAAAATCTCCCAGAACAATTTTAATGTCATGTGCAGGGCAGCGGTCATATATATTCTCCAGGCGCTCATAGAATGCATCTTTGATGTCATCGTCTTTGTCTTCCGTCGGGGCGTGTACACAAATCAGCGTAATGTTAAAATATTTCGCCCGGATGCGAATGGTGGCTATACGGTCATTTACAGGGTTAAACCGCGAGACCAGGTGTCGAAGTCTCTTGCCGACTATGAAACCACATCCAAATTCGTGTCTTTCTGCATGGCAGCTGTAAAAGATGTCACAGTTCTTCCGTCGTGTGCATCCCTGTTCCGTCCATCTCATTTCCTGTATGGCGGTAATGTCAGCCTTGTATTTGTCGAGGACATCCGCCAGTTGGATAGAGGCACCATCTCTGTATAGAGTTCGGATATTCCAGGTGCATATCCTTAAATCATGGTCCTTATATCGTTTGCGGGGGTCGTCAACATTTGGGGGGGGTTCTTGTTTTTCGTTTTCTTCGTGTTTTCATAATAAATTCAAAAATACTCAAAAAAAATCAGCTCATCCAACCTCTTTTATAATTAGTTAATGCATAAAAAAACATTTTATAAAAATTTGTCAGTAACGTCACCATTTATTTGCGGCTGATTAGTTTAAGCCTTAATTGGTCCAAAACCCAAGCTTTGTACACAAATTTGCTTGCTAATCAATAGTTTGATTTGTATTCTATCCAAAAAAAAAGTAATCATCTGTCTAAAGTATAAAAAAATAAGGACAAAATTTACCTTTTTCGCCGACATTGGTATATTTCCAACTACCCCTTGCACGTGCCACTTATGAAAAGGATGTAAAATGCCAAAGCAGACACAAATTTTGCACTGGCAGACATTGCTACCATATTCTATACATATTAGACATTTGAAATATAAAAACAATTTTGGACCTTGTGACAGAAAAAAAAATCTATGTGGTTTCATTTTTCGTGGCCTTGCCGATATACCTATGTAGGTATGAGTGCCTCCTATTTTTTAATTAAATGCCTTCAGTATTCTATTACGAATTCATTTCCATTATACTGATATTGAGTTGTTAATAGTGTTTAAAGCAATTGTATGTTTTATAGAGCATACATAACTACTCTCCACCCCTATGAATATAAAAAGTGTAGGCATGAATGTAACATACACTCACGCCATTCGAGTATCATGATAAATTCATTTCAATTGCTAAAGTGTACTTGCATAAATGCAATACAACGGTCAAGGCCAAACGCTAAGAGTTATAAATGAATTAAGACTTTAGTATTAAAGTGGAACACAATTTAACTAAAATGTTCGTTATAAACTCATATCTCACACGACCAGGAAGAGAGAATTTTAAACCATTTAAGTGAACAAGTTATGGCTCTAGATTTAGCTTTTTAATCTAGTATTTAATTTCGCAATTATAAATTTATAAACTACACATTTTGTTGACGGACATTGAATAGTTGTGATAACTGGATATTGTTTATTTGCATCTGTTGTGTAATGTAAATGTAAATCATCATGTAAATCTATGTGAATAATTGATGCTTTAACCACAACACTTGTGGACAACATCAATCACTCAACTGTTTGGTCGCATTTTTATCATCATCATCACATGCACCAGCGTCAGAGATGGCTCAGAAGTGATTATGTAACATAAATGAGAGTGGCGATGATATGAGGTTTTAAAAAGTGTACAATTTTCAAATGTGCAGAAGGTAAATAAAATAGAATGGATCGGAATCGGCACCCACACTATTCTTGCTGTTTCGTACGTAAAATTATGTTTTGAATCCCATTACCATTTTGGCCCATCGTACGCCACTTTCGCAGGACGACCCTCTTCGTTATGAATTTTATTTTAGATACGAATCAACAGAAATAGTGTCGGTCTTATTACCATGCAAAACAATATTATATGCGATAAGTGGGAAAAGAATTTTCCATTTCGTCGCACCAAGTTCTCAATAACCTGGTCGTCTGCGCAATACATCGAGTTAGATTGTCGAAGACTTTTTGAACTGAAGCATATTCATTCATGTGTACAACATGATTTAACCAACGCAATGGTTGTATTTTGATGCGCATGATCCCGTATGTGTCCGATATACAGCTCGTACAACTCATGATTTTATACCACGTCGATACTCACCATTAATGATAATGGTTGCTTATATTTTACGGATTACTTTCCTCTCAAATACTGCTGGAACTGATTCGTCCGTTTATGCTATTACCCAGGATTCTGTCCCATAAATCAATACACGTATAACCAGTATCTCTTATAGCTGTTTGTTGGGATAGGACTTTGTCATTAAATCGCTTGCTTAGTGCTTAATAGCATCAATTGACGTTATCTGTTTTATTGTTGGCGGAGGTGCGGTAGACAAAATCATCTATCACTTTAAAGTTCTGATTGCCAACGTTGACGCAGTGTCTCAAACGAGTAGATTACACCAGTTTACAAATCTTTATTTTTTATCAGCTGCAGAGTTCTAAATAATTTTTTTCTATAGATTTCGGCCTCCTAAACACGAATATGAGATTTAAAAATTTTTCCTCTGATTAGTTTTCAAGATATGAATTTTTGAATTATTTTGCAAATTTTTTATGAGATGCATCAGCTTATTGGAGAATAATTCGTTAATGCATCCAACTATTTGGACAAGAGTGATCTCCAATTAAAGGTAATGTGCTCCCCTAAAACATTTCTATACAAGCTTTTAACATCGGTTGGGTAGTTCTGATGGTAGGAGCAATTACAGTTTAAAAAACAAATTTTTTTGTGCAAAAATCACTGATTTAAATTGATAAAAAAAATTTATAAAAAATATTAATCGCAAAAATAAATCCAATTACATAAATTGAGTATAAAGATTGGACTTTCCCGAGGAAAACAAGCCATCATATATAAAAATTGGGTGATAGGAGGCAGAGTTACACGTTTTTAAATAGGACACTACAAATCATAATTTTTTTCATTTTAATCATATCACGGTAGGCTTAGAGCTAAACTTTACGTTGCATGAAAATGACGATAAAAAGTGGAAATGCCACTGTGTTATGGGTTGATTATGCATCACGAAAATGTTTTATTTGAAATCCTAGCTGATCATTTTTAGAAAATATCGATATTTTTCATTTCTGCCGACTGGACCAAAAGTCTTTTTACTTTTTTAACGATAACAGTAAAAAACCGGACCAATGAGATAAAAACTGTTTGATTGTTATAAAAGAACACAAACAGGGATTCTTGTATGATCATTGATTATTTTGACATTGCGTCAATTTGGAGGCTGGAAGTGCATTTTAAGCCTATATTTTTAAAAAATCTCTATATTTTTAATTTTTAAACCGCGTAACCGCCTAAGGAGAATTTGTTCAGTATTAGAAAAGTGGAATATTTATTAATTGCAATATAAGCATATATATATATGGTTCAAAAATGGAAAATATCTATATTTTTCAAAAATGTAGGCTTAAAATGCACTTTAAATCTCCAGGTTGCAGCAATGTCAAAATAATCAATGATCATGCATAAATCCCTGTTTGTGTACTATTATAATAAATAAACAGTTTTTATCTCAGATGTTCAGTTTTCTACTGTCGTCGTTTAAAAAGTAAAAAGACTTTTGGTCCAGTCGGCAGAAATGAAAAATATCGATATTTTCTAAAAATGATCAGCTAGGATTTCAAATTAAACTTTTTAGTGATGCATAATCAACCCATAACACAGTGGCATTTCCACTTTTAACTGTCATTTTCATGCAACGTAAAGTTTAGCTCTAAGCCTACCGTGATATGATTAAAATCAAAAAAGTTATGATTTGTAGTGTCCTATTTAAAAACGTGTAACTCTCCCTCTTATCACCCAATTTTTATATATGATGGCTTGTTTTGCTCGGGAAAGTCCAATCTTTATACTCAATTTATGTAATTGGATTTATTTTTGCGATTAATATTTTTTATAAATTTTTTTTATCAATTTAAATCAGTGATTTTTGCACAAAAAAATTTGTTTTTTAAACTTTAATTGCTCCTACCATCAGAACTACCCAATCGATGTTAAAAGCTTGTATAGAATTGTTTTAGGGGAGCACATTACCTTTAATTGGAGACCACTCTTGTCCAAATCGTTGGATGCATTTACGAATTATTCTCCAATAAGCTGATGCATCTCATAAAAAATTTGCAAAATAATTCAAAAATTCATATCTTGAAAACTAATCAGAGAAAAAATTTTAAATCTCATATCTGTGTTTAGGAGGCTGAAATCTATAGAAAAAAATTATTTAAAACTCTGCAGCAAAATGGCTGTAAACTAGTGTTATTGGTTGATTGAAACTTACAACTCAATTTGGCTATTTCCTTCTGAATACTTTAAAGGACGCAAATTTCGCAGTTTTTGTCTAATGAAGCTTATATTACCAGCATTTGAAAGTAGCAGTTGGATTCTGTTAAATTTCGTGCCAGTCGTGTTTAATGTAGCTGTCCTTATTATCATCTTCATAAGCATGTTAAAGTTGATACACTATAGTCTGTAGCCTTGTCTTAAGAATGGCTCGGCTCTGAAACCTGATTGATAAGGTCCGATCACTGAATGTATTTCTATCACAAAACACATTCGAAAGAAGAACTATGTACGATGCATAAAAATCCAATCCCGCATTAGTTGGTACATACACTTGGATGGCTATTTGTATACACAGGCTTATCAGGCTTGGATTCCAATTACTTATCATTGTGCCACATGACATCTGGGTGCTGTTTTCTGTATCTAAGTAAGGATGTTGCTGCAGTTTTCATTATATGCCCAATTTGTTGAGCTGTCTTATCATTGTAAGCTCCACGGATCACATGCATGTTAATGTCGCCTGAGACATTATTTCAATGATTATAACGTTATCCATTTAGATTTTATCTTAGGATCATGAGATATCCAGATCTTTTTTCACTCACTGTTTCATTACACTGTGCAACAACCAAAGTCGGAATGGCATGAAACCAAAAGCAAATTAAAGTTTACGTCATACATAACAAAACCCTCAAGGGATTTTTAGTTTAGTGCTAGATTTTTTTTATATTCTTAATCTACGGCTGTAATTGCGAGGTCAAATTGACGGACACCCCCAAATAGGGTTATTTTGTATGGGAGGTGGTAGTAGTTTTCGTCCGATTATGCCCATCTTATAACTTAACCTCCGATTAGGGAATAAAAGATTGCATACCAAATTTCAGCACGGTAGCTCTTAATCTACAACGGTGATCGCAGGGACAGACCCCAAAAAGGTACAATTTGTAAAGGAGGGGGAGTAGGTTTTGTCCGAATATGCCCATCTTAGAAATTAATCTCCGCACGGAGGATAGAAGCTTCCTTACCAAATTTCAGATCGATAGATAGATAGATAGCTCTTAATCTAAGGCTGTAATTGCGAGTAAAGACAAAAAATGCTATATAATCCAACAAAAAGTACGAAAGCGCCATCTAGTGGCGCTCATAAATAAAAATAAATGTCAAAAATGGATTCCTCGACCCCCAAAAACAGTAAGATACTACAACTTTCCGGGATAATAAAAATAAATAATCATTATTTTAATGATTTTTTCTTGTTAGCCAGCGTTCAAAAATCACCAACTTCAAATGCGTGTAAAAAAAAATCTCGCACCAAACTTGAAAAACCCCCTAAGGGTTTTGTTATACAAAATGTCAACTTTCATTTGCTTTTGGTGTCATCCCATTCCGATTCGTAATGTTCAATTTTGTGTCATAGTGTTATTTCGCGGAAAGTACATTAGTTGATATTATACTTGCAGAATGTATTTAGATAAGTTGAACCGAATGTGACCCTGTTTTGGCTATAAATATGAACAATAAAACTTTTCTGATCTTTTTCTTTGTGTATCTTTTAGATACACTAACACAAATTTATTATAATTCCATTTTGTTTTTAGTATATTATATATTAATACTTAATTTCTGCCTTTATATACCCTTAGAATACGTAGACAATGGCAATGTAACGTATGAGTGATATCTTAAGCATACAAATACCTATACCTCATACGTTAAAGCACATCGACATATTCACATATCCCCAGTAGGAAGTGTCTGCAGAACAGTATCTCCTTATGGCCGGCATGCACTTGGCAACACTTATCTGACATGAGTTTGATTTTAGACCACTGTGTTTCTAGGACAACTTAATTCCTTGTGTGGTCTTATTGTCGCTCTTTATTTTTATCTTTGGCAGAACAATGATGAAAGCGTGCCGACCTTTGTGGGCACTAGCTTTTGTCATTGTTGTGGTTGACTGTTTCTGATTTTATTTGTTGCTACTGCCTCCCATTGTTCCATTCGTTATTGCTGTTGCCATTGAATTCGATGGATAAAGTTAAATACTCTCTTTTATTAGGATATTTTACGGAGACATTGAAAGTCATCTTAAAGAGAAAACAATTAAAGTTTAAAGAAAAATCACAACAACATAGATAAAGGAATAATTGCATACGCACCAAGAACCTTTGAAGTGCATTAAAGGCTGTGACTAAAGGGCAACAGTATCATGAAAATTTGTTAACAGATTATTAGTTTGGACTACTTATGTTAATTGGGCTTTATCTTTCCAAAGTCTGTAATACCAATTGCATGCAGAAAATTACTATAAATGGTCTATATTGCAATTGATTCAACCACTCAATATTTTAGAGTTTTTGAGTCATCGTCCTACATAGTTTATCATAAATCGTAAACGACTTGTCGTTATCAATTTGTAAATAATTGAAATTACTATTCAACTAAAATACTATTACACTTTTACCTACATATGAATTCCGTGAACTGGACTTTTCATATAAACGATATCTACTGTACGCCGAAGCCATATGACGTATGAGTGATGTATGAGTCATACAAATGCACATACCTCAAATGTTACACCACATCAACACTTCGTATAAACTCGGTCTTTTTAGGCAAAACGTGAATATCGTATTATAATTTCATAATCATTTCTATTAAAGGGGACACAACCAATTCACCAAATAAATGCAGGCCAGCCACTGTTTCCCAGACCAATTTTTTCCCTTTTATAGAAATGATTATGAAATAAGCAGCAGCATGAAACAAAGAACTACAAACAAAGTTTTGTTAATGAAAAACCAGAGCTGTAAACTCAAGTACAAGTAATCATTACCTACCATGTTCGAAAGTATTTAAAAGTTAACTACAATTCTAATTACATGAGGAATTGGAATTGAAACTAAAAGTCTCAACTGCACAGGTAATTGTACTTGAAAGTAATGTTTCCTTATTACTTTTCAATTAGCTCAATTACTTTTTAATTACAAGGAATTGAAAGGAATTGACGGAATTGGGAGGAATTGGAAGGAATTAAAAGGAATTGCTGCAATTTGGAAAGGTATTGAAATAATTTTGAAATAAGTGTGAATAGCAGTGTGACGTCACAAAGAGAAAAGGAGAGTGGGAGCAATATATTTTAACATAACGGACCTTTCCAAATTGCAGCAATTCCTCTTAATTCCTTCCAATTCCTCCCAATTCCGTCAATTCCTTTCAATTCCTTGTAATTAAAAAGTAATTGAGCTAATTGAAAAGTAATTAGGAATCATTACTTTCAAGTACAATTACCTGTGTAGTTGAGACTTTTAGTTTCAATTCCAATTCCTCATGTGATTAGAATTGTAGTTAACTTTCAATTCCTTTTTAGATGTACTTGTATTTGTAATTGAGCAGTAATGAGTACAAATTGTAATGATTTGTTTACAGCTCTGTGAAAAACAAACAGCAGCAAACACTTTGAGCAACAACAAATGATTTGCATCTGGCTCTATTTGTTGTTTGTTAGTTCAAACGAATAATGGAAATGAAATGGGTTTGCTAACTTTTAGCATCATTCTAAGCCAAAAACAGAGCAAATAATGCAACATAATTAAAAGCTTATTTGGTGTTTTGATTGTTGTTATTGAACAACATAGAAATGTACATAAAAGTCGCAATTAAAATCTTAATAAAAATGTCAACAGCGCTGAGCGACATATAATTACATATGTTCAGTTATGTACTGATCCTATGTATTAATTCTGTTGCTTGTTGTTGTTCCACACAATCAACAAATATTGAGTATTTTCCAATGCTGTTGTTGTAATGTGCGTAGAAAGTGTGTACCTACTTTACTCGATCGTTCCGGGAATGTTTAAATAGATTGGAAAAGGGACCAACACTTGTGTACACATTACAACATCATCTGGTATTTTGTTTACTTTAGGTTAGATTAGAATGTAGAATGTTAAGTTGTAAGAAACCATATTAAATAAATTGAGTTTCCTAAGAACCTTCAAGGAATACAGTCGCATTTTCCTTCCCACACTCTTCCAGTGCTTAACAACATAAGCAGTTGCTATGGCAACTGGGCTAAAATATTGAAAGTTTTATTTTATTGTTAAAGAGAAATGCTGTAGTTTTTAAACAAAAAGTATTTGCGACAAATCTATATGGATCATATAGTGAAAATGCTTGTAACCGGTTTTGTGTTTAAAATGTATTATAGGGAGTAATCAAATTGGACAGAAACAGAGGATAAAGTCTTGATTATTAGGCAAATGGGGAAAATAAAAAATAATGTTGACAGTATTGTTACAGTGACGGTACTATGGGTCCGGTAATAAAAAATCTAGCTGGAACACTAAAAGTACTTTTTGATACAACAAAAGTATTTTTTGAAATAATAAATGAACTTTTAGGTAAAATAAACGTATGTGTTGAACAAATTAGAACTTGATGGTACAATTAAAGTACTTGTTGAACAAATAGAACTTGTTAATATAATTAAAGCCTTTTAATTGCAACAAAAGTTCGTTTTGGTACACTAAAAATACTTTTTTTAGTGTACATCTGGGTAAAATAAAAGTACAAAATAATATGTTTAGGTACAATAAAAGTACTTGCTAATATAATACAAGTACATTTTGGTATAACAAAAGTACACAAAAAGTACATTTTGGTACCATAAAAATATTTCTTGCTACAATGACAGTACTTATTTGTACAGTAAAAGTACTTGTTGAAACATAATAATAGGCCTGTACGTACAATGAAAAATGATTATTTGAGAATGACCTATCTTCTCTGTTAAACTGACTTGGCATATTTTTTACTCTAAGTGAGTTATAAAAATTTTCATTTTCATGATGTGTTTTGAATTGTATATATTTTAAGTTTGAGTCGTATTTTAATACCTCATTTAATACTTATACGTGAGTGTTTGTATAGGTTGCTTACTAAGTTTGTGTGTGTGTGTTTATTTCGTCCTCATAACCATTGAGGTCACACTAAGTAAACGCTTGAGACAACCAAATGGTAGACACTCACGCAAACAAATACACTCAATCGACATACACCCAAATGCCAGGGCTCACATGAAAGAAAGTGTGTATATATGAATCCTTCAGAAATTATAAGCTTCATCACACCCAGAACCAGAAAAAAAACAATGCACTGAATTAGGTTTTCTTCAAATTCCTAAATGGCACTTAAGTTTTAAGACGTGAAAATGAACATAAACGTACGTATGAAGGAAAAGGTTAAATGACAGAATACGGCTGTGCTATAAGAATGATGTTGTAACAGATTTTATTCGGTGGGGAAGCGAAATGATCACCATATTTGCTTGTATATTACTCTGTAAACATATTGGAGTATTCTAATCTTATAATTTCCTCTCTTCGACTTAAAAAAATGTTACTCTACATTCAAGATTTGTTGGCATTTAGCCCACTTAATAGGCCCTTGCCGTCATATCAAAGAGTATGTAGTGCATACATAAGTATGAAATTGTATGTGCTTGGCACGTAAACAGTTTCGTTTTTGAAATTGATGCACATTCAGTGCGTATAAATGTGTTTCACTTTCACCACAAAAGTGTCGCATTTCGTTGTAAGCCACTTCCGGGTGATAAAACTGATATAAACGATGAAAATTGCTGACATGACAGCATCGATAACAGCAGCAACAATTGCTGAAAATGTCCTTAATGTAGTAGTTGGTGTTCCATATATCCGACACCTTTTTATGGTTAAAATCCTAGTAACAGAGCTGAACATGACAGATTACGTTATTATTCTTAAAAGTAAAATTCATAATTTAATCTTCAAAAGACTTTTTTCAAAATCCTCACATCTAAAAAATCTCTTACTTTAATAAAGTTTTTGCTATGAATTAACAACAATATTCATGAACTTACCATACGCGGTGACCTCCGTCAGTCTTTCAGACTGTCATAAATAACGTGAGTGCAAAATCTAAGTATAGAACTATATTTCAAGCTCAGACTTAGTCAATTGGAAGTTTTAGTTTAATTGAAATTAATGTGTGCGGATACACAAAAATTGCCAGGATGATAAAAGAGAACTGAAAACTGATGATAGTTGCATATATTCTTATCAAGATACTTGCAATTATACACACATATACATTTGTGTCGGCTCTATATGCTTACTCTACTTCCATTTTCTGTATTCACCAAAGGCAAAGTCCAGTGTGAAATAATATTATCGAAAGTAAAAGAAATTCCTTCTTAGTAGGTCTCGGAGAGATATTTCCGTTGTACACAATATATCTTAATACATTCTTACGATATGTTGCATTTATATGGAGAGTGTATATGAAGAGTTATATAAGGTAAACAATATGCAATGGGGGTTGTTTCATTTGGTCAAAAAAAGGTTTTAAAAATGATTCATACCAAAACTTTAGTAGACTGTAAATTCACAATTAATTTCTTTGGATTGAAAACTAATGAAATTCCGTTCTGAAACAAAATTGGAATGATCTCAAAAGTAATAATCGGATATTTTTTTAAATATTTATATTTAAATACTAAAATATTTAGCATTTTTATATGTTTTGTATGTAAACCAAGCCACGTGAATAAATTTAAACGTGACAAATCTCAACGCTTTCTAAAATGTAAATAAACTTTTTAGCTTTAAGGCATATTAAGATTCGAAAACTATAAACCTCACAATAATATGCAATATGAAAGAACGAGTATTCGAAGGAATTTCTTTCTAAAAAAAAGTCTTAAATGTATTATATTAAAACCAAACTTCGTCCTTGCACCCGCATACACAGGAACATTAGCTTAGATGGCTACATACAAATTTTTACATTGCGTGCTTGGGTTTGTTGTGGTTACTGTTACTAGTAGTGTGGTCAAGATGGGTGATCTTTGCATTATTTTCGATTTGCGTTTGTGTGATTTTCGTGTCTTACGGACTATCTTTTATCGGATTAAACTAAGAAAAAGCCACAGCTTCAACGAGTACAAAAAACTGTGCGACTAAGGAAAGATAAACTGTAGTCATTCTATGGTTGTTAGTAAAGTGGAAACATGTTTGTTGTTATTCCATATTAGGCCAATCCAATTACTTCTTACAAGTCATGAGGACATGTTACCTTTTCCAAATTACAAATTGCGTTTTAAGCTATTTGCCACTATAGGAATTGGGACAAAATTAAAATAGGAGTCAAAAGTGGGCGACAACACAGCAATTAAAGATTTTAGAAATCTAGAAGATTTTAGATGTGCATAGCACGTAGTGAGCATGGACCTGCAGAATTTTCAGTGTTCTGCGAGTGTTATGGATAATCTTGAAACATAAATCGAGTCCGCATCAATTTTTTTTTGTATGGAAATCTATCTTTGGTTGTTTTTTATGTCCAATCGCAATAGGCGTATCACTTTGAGTAAGCTGTGAACTCAGTATTAAAGGCAAGAACTAAAGTTATGAAGTTTTTGATTTTATTTAATACTAGTGGGCCCGGCAATGCTTCGCTATTGCATATTAACTTGTAATATATTTCACATTTAGGTCTACAAAGTACTTTAAAACGGTACTTAAGCTCGACAATAATATGTTGAGTTTATTAACTTATGTAGCTAATTTCAAGTAACTCCTTAACAAGGAAGTTAACTAATTAAGTTTTATTGTTTTAAATTCTAAATATGATAGGCTCTATGACGATAGTAAAAAGTTTATCATCAAAGTCATATCTATAATTTCGACATGTAGATAAAGATTAAGCATATTACGTGTTGGAATTAAATACATTAAAAAATTCATATCTGTAAAGTAAATTAAAAACAAATCACTGTTTTAGGCTGCGTGTGTCCTAAATTGCCTGGTGTACGGACCATTATTTGATACAGTTAAAAAGTTAAATAGCCTCGGCACTTTTTACTTATTAAGTTCCAAATCGCCTGTTCATTAGCAACTTTTTTAACAATGAGCAACTATTGAAACCTTCAGACCTATGGGCCCCGGCTCTAATTTTTACCTACTATTCCGATGCTTGGAGACCAAGACGAAGAGAATGGTATATTTTTGACATTGTGTTCTGTATGCCAACACTCAGAGGCCATAACTTTTTAACCAATACATAAGTTCCATTAAGTTCCAAATAGCCTGTTCATTAGCAACTTTTTTAACAATGAGCAACTATTGAAACCTTCAGACCTATGGGCCCCGGCTTTATCTTGTACCTATTATTCCGATGCTTGGAGACGAAGAGAATGGTATATTTTTGACATTGTTTTCTGTATGCCAACACTCAGAGGCCATAACTTTGTAACCAATACATAGATTTGCTTCTGTAATACTTCATTTAGTTTGTTGGGAAGTCAGTTTTACGCAGAAGTTTTCGGTTTGTGCTCATTTAAAAACAAAAAAATCTCTATCTGAAATCTTCCTGCTTCCCAACGCGAGCTAGGAATTGATTTTTGACACAAATTTTTTTGGTGAAATTTTCTAACAATTCATCGTAGATTCCGATTTTGGTTACGATTTTTGCGAATAAAAAAATTGGGCCACCTTACTGTTCATACCTCTAGGCGAACTGCAATATACTGTGGAATTTTGACAGTTATAACTGTTTATTTTAAAAGGGGTGTGGTACATCCCACTTTCTCCCTTACTATAATTCATACTGCAACAATAACATATGTAAAAAATTACATCTTCATACCTCTGATAGTTTATGAGGATATAGCCTTTTTTACTTTCAAGTTGTATGGGCGGTGCCACGCTCTTTTATCCAATCACAACCAATTATAGCCAGGGACTATCAACAGGTCAACAGTACCACGTGGTAAAATTTTCGTATCAATCGGTCTATTAGAAAAGCCGTTAGAGCAATTTTTGAAAAGGGGGCGTGGCACCGCCAATTTATAACCAAATCTCATCTTCATACCTCTGATAGTTCATGAGATACAGTCCTTTTGATTTTCAAGTTGTATGGGCGGTGCAAGGCCCTTTATCCAATCACAACCTATTATAGCCAGGGACTATCAACAGGTCAACAGTACCACTTGGTACAATTTTCGTATCAATCGGTCTATTAGAAAAAATGTATGCCAGTCGCCGTTCAGAAGGAGTTTAGTCACAACAAACATACAGTAGAATTTTATATATAAAGATAACCTTTGGTACAGATGGAATAACTTGTTTATTCCACCAAGCAAATTGATATGCCTATACAAAATTTTAGGATTCCACGCACAAAAATACCGATTTTATAGCATAAATTACATAAACAATCACGAAACCTATAACATAACATAAAAAAATATTTTTTCTATAGATATAAATGTATCGTCGATCTTAAATGAAGCTTTGAAAAAATAGTGTCTAAAAATTAACTACCCTTCATTTTATTACGTTTTTTGCTTCTCATAAAATTTGCGTTTTTGCTTGAATAGAAGGGTTACGTCTTTGGGAATTTCAGGTGACGATATGTTTTTTGGAATCACTATAAATTTGACTTGTTCTGTTTCCCAAAAAAGTATACTACATACTGACTCCTTCTTTCGTTGCATCCTCTACTTGCAGTGTATGACTATATATTGAATGATGACTCTATTTCTACAAAATGTTGGCATTTAGCCTATTTTATAGCCAAAACATACATGAGAACATGTATTGTGTGTGTGTGTTTCTTCTATAAAGGATATATTCAAATATATTGCTTGTTGTGCGTGTGACTTAGTATTGTGCTGACATACTTTGAGCTTTCACTTTAGCCGTGTGACACTTTATTTTAATGTAGGCAACATAAAGGATTTGGCGCCGCCTTCGCCTCATGCTAGTGCAGGGTATTACAGTAAAGTGTTGCAGCAAAGCCCAATCTAGTAAAGCCATCGACAGCATTATCACAAATTGCTAAGAGCACAAAACAAATACATAGACAAATAAAAAACCAAGGGCACAGGAGGTAGCATTGCAGCCGCCAAAATGATATCCAAATCTAGGCCTAAGAGATGAACGACACCATATTGATGTTTATGGAAGATGAGGAAGGCTTAGCCTACTATCGCAGATGATTTTGTACTACAGTTATTACCACTCAAGTTTTTAGGCCTGATACTGAAACACAATCTTGCACATGATTTTTCATATTCTTTTATTTGACCTTTGTCTAAAAAAATCCAACTTTAACCCACTGTATACAAAAATTGTGACGTAGTGGAGCAAAATGGAGTTTAGGGTTTTATTACTCAGGTCAAATGCTATCGTTTGATATTGGTTTAGTTCACTACCGAAAATGTGCGTTGCGCTGTTTGCTCAAAAATAGACTTTTTAACATTTCAGTAACATTTCATTTTGATTTTATTTTGGAACCTTTGACTCGTAGAGGTTATTTGTCTTCGGTGACTCTTAGTGAAATTTTCCGGAGAATATTTCTATCGAAGATTTTAATCCTTGACCTTCGACCAAAGTTGACTTTAAAACAGTTTTTCCAAATTGGGCCAAAAATGTCCCATTCGGGTGGGAGCTAGAGGGTTAAAATGTTCCGAGAAAATATTCCCCTGATTGTTTTAATATAGGTCTCCGAAGACATGAAATACCCCAAACGTATTTTTACAGATGATTTTCTATATTCTTTAATTCGACTTTTGACCAAAAAAATCAAACTTTAAACCACTGTAAAAAAAATTTGTGACGTAGTGGAGCAAAATGGAGCTTAGGGATTTGTTACTAGGGTCAAATGCTATCGTTTGATATTGGTTTGGTTCACCCCCGAAAAAGTGTGTTGCACTGTGTATTACAAGGAAAATTTTTAAAATGTTCAACATATCGTCCCCTTAATATAACAATAGTGTATGTGCTCATACACCATTATTTTTTTATTGCATATTTAGAATCTCCACCATTGATTCTATGCCTGGTCAATATTTCGTCAAAATCTACTTCCACAAAGTGCGCCAAAAGGTCGTTGGAAAAAGAAGTGTATAATTTCTTCTTCAAAAATTTCATAGACATCCGATTTGACGAAAACATTAAACTCTATTTTCTCAAAACACCAACAAAATTATACACTATTGTTTTATTAAGGGGACGATATAATTTGCCAAATGCTAACATGTATAATACCCGTATCTGTAAACATCTCTTTTAATATAATGTTAAATAGTATTAAACTATGGCGAATGTGTAATAAGTTACTAACAGCTGTAGTACTCATACGTACATGAACACGGTGTCATAGTGTAAGGAATAGATATAGAAAGTGGCGGAAAGAAACAGCACCACCACATTGCGCAGTGCTCTATCACAACAAAGAAGAGGTAAAACGCATGTCAATTATATATGATGTTTAAAACGGCGTATTGGTTAAATATGAAAACAAACATCCCATACTCATACAGAGCCGTGTGCAGAAATTTATATCGGATGGAGTTTTCACAAAAAAAAGTATAGGATATGAAAATTTCGTACCGCGAAAAACTTGAATAAAAAAACCATTTGTTAACCGATTTTTACAAGCAAAAATTCGTTTTAATCGTAAAAACTTACACTTTCTGACAAAAAGAACAAACATCAGAGTGTCCTCATAATGTAATAGCTACAAACTACTTCTAACTTAACAAATTGTGAAAAAAATCAAAAGTTTGCCATTTTACAGAAAAAAAAACAGATATGACAAGTTATATATATAACTATATAAATGGTTGGAAAGGCTGCAGTCTCTTCTGAGAAACCTATAATCGGTTCATATTTAACCATGTTACTGGCTTATAAGTGCGTTAAGGTACGAAAAATCGGGTTCAAAAACATATGCTTGCTGTACTCAGCGGCACGTACTAGAAAAATAGTATCATTTCCGGTTACTTGCAATAAATCCATAGGAATATAAGGCAATATGGCTTTATTACCACTGAAGGTGTAAAAACAAGCCATTGTGGCATTATTTCACCTTTCACAATTTTTGAATAAAATTTATCTAGTATGTTTGTTTTGAGCGCCCTAGGGGTACTTCCTAGGTATTTCGAATTTAGTGTTTTTATGCCACTGTGTAAAGAAATTTTCTGTTATTTATAACACAACTCAGATAAACCCAACGGATCATATCTAAAATAATTTGTTCTCATACTATCCGTTTAATTATTATTATTATTATTATTATTATTTTCTCCTTGACGTTACATCACAACATTTTGCCCCAGGCTGTGGTTGTATGGGGAATTTTCAAAATATAATATTTTCTCAAAAAGAACATCCACAACGCACTACAGAACACTTATCATTACGAAAGCTATTTTAATTATATACAAATTTCGCAATAACGACACTACAAACTTTTAAAACATGCAACTACGAAGTTGCTAAGATGTTAGGCAGCACACATTTACACAATTCAACAGGACGCTGCACAACTCGCTTTATTCGTAGTAACACTGGCACTGGTAAAGACATCGCCACTGGAGAGCTCCAATTTCTTAGTAGTGGAAGTTATTAGAATTAACTTAATTGGTTACAGACACAAAGGATGTACGTCGTAATAGTAACACCAAAAAGGAAAGGCGGAAACAAAGGAAATATTACCTAAGAGGATGTGAATTAAAATAAATTTAAAAATTATTCATACTAGCTGCATTTCTTATGTCGTGTACCCAAAAGTGGTAGACGCCACACAAATGACACATTATTGACTTAATGAATTGCGTTAAAATTATATTTTTTGATATGTGTTTGTAGTTATTATTTAAATGAATAATACTACAAATGTTAAATGTATAAGGATATATTATATGTCAAACATATGTTTGATGCAGTATTTTTGATGAATTGCACCAATTAACCAGCTCGACATATGCAACTCAGTTACTGTATTTTTTGTAAACTTAATATTTATTACGACATCAAATTCCTCTAGTAAGGAGGACTTATGGTGTCATGAGTGTTATAGCAACCAATACAATACGCCTTATTAGTTGCATCTCCTTAAGCCATTTGCCACATTTTAAAGACATCTTGCAAGACAGATAAAAGGTCCAAAGGCAAAGTAGTTCGTCACAAACACTACTTTCAGACTGTTCTCAAAACATCACATACTTTACCCCTGTATCCCATCCAATTAGTTATAGACAATGTTTTCGATTTATTATCAAACAATTTATGGAATTTTAATAAAGAACAAATGAGCATTAATGGAGTTTACTCATATATCACCGACGGCGATGACATCGGCACTCATTAGCGTGCACAAAACTACTCTCAGTCTCCCGGGCAATACTGCAATGGTGCAGCCGATTTCAATGTTGTTTCTGCGCTACTGTTGATGCTTTTGCCATTCCTTTTGCCGTAGTTTGTGTTTGACTAACTGATGCGGATGAACTGCAAAACTCTCTCTGGTATCGTGCCAGTTCAAATTAAAGGGAATAGTTTTAAAATGCAAATATTGATATACAAATTTTTCCACAGTTGTCGCCTGTAGCTGCCGCCGACGCCTCTTTACTGCAAGTGCATCATTAGACATGAAATTGTAATGCTGTTGCTGATGTTGTTGTCGTCCTTAAAGCATTTTCATGCGTATTAAGGATATCCTTTAAATAATTACCAAGTTAATGGCATTGCTCTTCTACAAATTATTTTTACAATTTGTAGAAGTTATTAAAGTAATCTCTATTGCATCATAGTCAGATACAATTTTTTCGTGACTTATTTACATTTACATTACACATTATTATACAGGAAAGAAGAAAAGTTGTAATGTTGCGAAGCGTTCAAGGCAAGCAAAGATTTTGTAAGACATTTGTTTATTAATCAAGAACTTGCAATAAAATGGAATTAGAGAGATCAAATTGGTGCGAGGGAAATTAACAATTATGATATTTTTGCAACTCAGCATCGTTTCTGGAACTCGACACCATGTTGGTAATTCCGGTTTGCCTGTAATTCATTTTTATATTTGAAACTGAGGATCGTGTTGCTAATTCAGATTTGTCGGAAATGCGGCTTCATTTCTGCATATCTGAAACGAATTAACGATTCAAGTTTCGCCATAGAATTATTGTCGGTACCCTATGGGTTGTTCGTACTAAAATAATACTAGGCAGAGTTCAAACGCTCTATTGAAAAGAAGGAAATTTTGTGAAGACAGAAATTAGAAAACTACTCGAAATCGGACTAAACCAATTGTTTTTGGATTCCACAGACCGAAGAAGCATCGAAAAGGGGTGCTGCACTCTCTGCTCAAAACAAAACTTCTTAACTTTTCATTTTGATTTTATTTTGTAACTTTTGACTAGACTAGAGCTTATTTTTCTTCGACGACCCTAAGTGAAATTATACGGAAAAGATTTCTATCGAAGATTCTAAACCTTGATCTTCCTCGAAAGTTATAATTTAAGCTGTTTTTCAATATCGGGCCTTACATATCTCGTATCGGTGGAAGCTAGAGGGTTCAAATGTTCAGAGGAAATATAACTAAATATAGGTCTCCGAAGACATGAACTATCCCAAATGAATTTTTACACATGATATTTCATATTATTGGGAATGGGACTTTGCCCAGAGGCTGAAAACTACTGATTGTCACTCACTTGGGAGTGACCAGAAGCGATTCCTTTGTGGCACTGTCCAAGCAGCTAACTACTTCCGGTCCTAGACCAAGTATTCCCTGGGCAATGACTTCAAAGCAACCGCTTAGAAGTTAGCTAGAGTTAGAAGGCGAAGCGTTGAGTAACCTAATCGGCATGCTACCACCGATGCGTCTTAGGAAGTAGGTAACAAAAGTTACTGAAGCTCAACACAGGCTCTCCTAGTGGCCTTGGCAGCCCCAAGAAACTAGGATCGGGAGCGGTGGCCTAATAAGCCACTCTCCTTAAACAAAATTTATTATGAAAACACGAAGAAAAGAAAAAACAAGAACCCCCCCAAATGTTGACGACCCCCGCAAACGATATAAGGACCATGATTTAAGGATATGCACCTGGAATGTCCGAACTCTATACAGAGATGGTGCCTCTATCCAACTGGCGGATGTCCTCGACAAATACAAGGCTGACATCACCGCCATACAGGAAATGAGATGGACGGGACAGGGATGCACACGACGAAAGAACTGTGACATCTTCTACAGCTGCCATGCAGAAAGACACGAATTTGGATGTGGTTTCATAGTCGGCAAGAGACTTCGACACCTGGTCTCGCGGTTTAACCCTGTAAGTGACCGAATAGCCACCATTCGCATCCGGGCGAAATATTTTTACATCACGCTGATTTGTGTACACGCCCCGACGGAAGATAAAGACGATGAGATTAAAGATGCATTTTACGAGCGCCTAGAGGAAACATACGACCGCTGCCCTGGCCACGACATTAAAATTGTTCTAGGAGACTTTAATGCAAAAGTAGGAAGGGAAGATGTTCTTGGTCCATCGATCGGCAAATTCAGCCTGCATACCGACACGTCAGACAACGGGTTTAGGCTGGTTAGCTTCGCAGCGGGAAGGAACATGGTAGTGAGTGGAACCAGATTCCAGCACAAAGATATCCACAAGGCAACTTGGCTATCCCCCGATCAAAACACCAAAAATCAAATTGATCATGTAGTAATCGATGGCAGACATGCATCTAGTGTCATGGACGTGCGTGTGATTCGTGGTGCTAATATTGGCTCGGATCATTACCTGGTTGCAGCCAAGGTGCGCACAAGATTGAGCAGAGCGAAAAACGCACGTAACCAAACACAAAGAAAGCTGGACATCGCGAAGCTGCAAACCCCAGAGATAGCTACTGCCTACTCCAACCAGCTCTCCCAACTTTTACGACACAACGCCTCTACTTCTGACGTTCCCGATACACAGTGGCAGCATATTGCGCATTCCATGGCAACCGCCGCAACAACCGTGCTTGGATATGAAAAGCGGAGCTCAGACGAATCCTGGTACGATGAAGAATGTCGCATAGCGTCTGAGGAACTGGATGCTGCTTATAGGGCAACGCTACAGCCAATTGCAACCCGTGCTGTTAGGGAACGGCATAAGGAGAAAGCAAAACGGGCGAGACAGCTATTTAGGCGAAAAAAACGTCAGATGAAGGAACGGGAGAACGAGGATATAGAGCGATACAGGGATAGAGGTGAGGCCCGAAAATTTTACCAGAAAATAAGAACAAATGGATACGGTAATGGCCTCCCCACCTGTAAGGACAGTGATGGAAATCTGGTCACGGATACGCAGAGTGTGCTGCACATATGGAGAGAACACTTCCAGCAACTGCTGGTTCCAGAAGGCAGCGCACGTGAAGTTATCACGCCAATTGTCGACGACGGCTTAGATTGCCCACCACCAAGTCAAGCCGAGGTAAGAAGAGCAATATCGCGGCTGAAAAACAACAAAGCAGCCGGTGCCGACGGTCTGCCCGCAGAGCTCTTCAAGTCCGGTGGCGAGGAGCTGATAACGAGCATGCACCAGCTCCTGCGCACGGTTTGGCTTAAAGAGTGCATGCCCGACGATTGGAATGTAAGCGTATTATGTCCTGTGCTGAAAAAAGGTGATCCAAGTGTGTGCTCCAACTACCGCGGGATCAGCCTTCTACCCATCGCATATAAGGTCCTGTCGAGTGTGCTATGTGAAAGACTAAAGCCAGTGTTATCCAACCTGATCGGGCCTTATCAGTGTGGCTTTAAACCCGGAAAATCGACAACTGACCAGATTTTCACACTTCGGCAAATCCTGGAAAAGACCCAAGAGAAACAGATCGACACGTACCATCTTTTTGTCGACTATAAAGCTGCCTTCGACAGCCCGATACGGCAGAAATTACTCGATGCCATGGCTGAGTTTGGTATTCCAGCGAAGCTGATACGTCTTTGCGGAATGACGCTGACTGACACGAAGTCTTCAGTGAAGATTGGCAAGGACCTTACGGAGCCATTCTATACCAGACGAGGCCTAAAACAAGGCGACGGCCTATCGTGCGATCTCTTCAACATTGTGATGGAGATGATAATGAGAAAAGCTGCAGTAAACACGAGTGGCACTATATTCAACAAAAGCCACATGCTACTCGCGTACGCTGATGACGTAGACATCATCGGTCGAAAACTGCGGGATGTGACTGCAGCCTTCTCAGGTATACAGAAGGAATCAGCGAAAATGGGCCTAACGGTGAACGAGGACAAAACGAAGTTATTAGTTTCAACGAACAAAGAATCTACTCGTTTGGGAAACTGCGTGAACGTTGACAACTATAATTTCGAGGTGGTAGATAACTTTGTCTACCTAGGATCCGCCATCAATAAAGCAAATAATGTCAGCCTAGAAATCCGGAGAAGAATCCTGCTTGCAAATAAATGCTACTACGGACTAAGCAAGCGATTCAATGACAGAGCCCTCTCTCGACCAACAAAACTCCAGCTATACCAGATACTGGTTCTACCTGTCTTAATGTATGGCTCAGAATCCTGGGTTATGACACAAGCGGATGAATCGGTTCTGGCGGTATTCGAGAGAAAAATACTCCGTAAAATATATGGGCCCATTATCGTTAACGGAGAGTATCGGCGTCGTATGAATCATGAGCTGTACGAGCTGTACACTGACATTGACGTGGTCAAACGCATTAAGGTGCAACGGCTGCGCTGGCTAGGTCATGTTGTACGCATGGATGAAAATGCTCCAGCTCGAAAAGTCTTCGACAATGAACTCGATGGACGGCGCAGAAGAGGGCGACCAAAACTCCGTTGGAAAGACCAGGTTACTGAGAACCTTACAGAACTCGGTGTGACTAACTGGAGAAGAAGCGCAGAAGATCGAGGCGCTTATAATATTTTTCTACGTGCGGTATATAATCCACTGGGATTGCATAGAAGTACCAGCTAAGTAAGTAAGTAAGTATTTCATATTATTTGATTCTACTATTGCCAAAAAAAAATTTTTAATTACAAACTACTATAAACAAAATTGTGACGTATTGGGGCAACATAAAGTTTAAGATTTTGTTACTTATGTCAAATGCTATCGTTTGGCAATCGATTGGTTTCCCCGCAAAAAAGTGTGTTGCACTGTGTTACCTATGGCTTTATTTTAATTTCTTCAATTGATTGTTATGTTTGTTATTAACCTCCACAATGCACTATGGTCGGAAACATCACTTTTCTTGGCCAAAACTATTAAAACTTAAAATAACGGAATTTTTAACTGGAATTTGAATTTGCAGTATATTTTAAGTGTTTTTGTATAAAATAATAATTTTTTTTTTTAAAAAAATATCAACATTTGGAATTAAAATTTAAAAAAAAAAATTTTAATACAATTTTTTTTCTTTTCTTTCTGATGCATTTCGTGATGTACTTTGATCAAGGAAAGATTGCTTATATTGAGATTGACCAGAGCTGCTGTCAAAACCGGAGCAAAATATCATTTCCGTATCATATGAAGTTACCCGTAATTGTCGCAAATACTTCCTTTTGCATCTCTATAATTTCTTTAGTCGTATGGTTTAAAAGCATTTGTAAAGGAACCTTTGTACATTTGTCGTCTACAAGTACACCATCGTTTCTGCACTTACTTTTTATTGCTAATATATTATCATAGGGTGGATAAATATTAGCGTTACGTTCCTTGCTAGAAGTCCGGATGGAACAGTATCGCCTTTTCGAAAAATTGTTTTTGAGAAGAAATGCTAACGTTTCCTCATCAGACATTACAATAGGTGCTTTTACATTATCGACATATAGCTTCCTAATCTTATGGTCTTGATGGACTTTCGATGGTTTCTTTTAAAACAACTGCCAAATCTACTTGTCCTTGTTTTCGAGCCAAAATTGATGCTGCTTGAACTAACAGATTTGTTTCGTTGTGTTCTGACATCGAGAGGTTTGCTGCTGTCTCCTCTTACTTTGTTCAGTTTCTCAGAGTACTTAAGTTGCGGGCGTCCAGTTAGTGATACAATTTTTTTCATCTGGGCTTAGTTCTACTGTGCATTGAGGCTCTGTGGAAGCGATTTCTAAATTTATTTGCCTGTTTATTACAGTTTCTGAACAAAGCCAGCCATAATATTTAATTTTAAAATCATCTAATCTTCTATGACACTTTTCCCACTTTGCAGACAAATTATTGTTAAGCATGCTAGCTTTTTTTTGTTCAATACTTATAGCATTCATCTGAAATGTTATGGCTCCACATTTTTGTATAAAATAATTTATTAGTGCGTCCTTATTTTTTCCATTTTTCTGCTTGGTCAACCGAATATCAATAATTGCTGAATTCCGTAAACAAATGACGACTGAAAAAAAAAATTACTCAAATACCGAAAAAAACCGCAAATCGATATAAACATTTTCCAAAACTAAACAATTCTAGGTAATTTTGGTTTTTAATCTTAAGCTTAACACTCCTAAACAAAATGTGTTAAGCTTACTCAAACTTAAAAAATAAAATAAAATCTAAAATGTTTAAAGACTTTTGGAAAAAGTTATTTTATTTTTTAGAGTATCCAATTTTTGAGTATTATATTTTACAAAATTAATAAACTTACCATCACCTTCGTTTTCCATTTAAAGTTTTATTTAACACGCTTTGTTTTCAGCTTTAACAACCAATTTAAGTGAGCACTTTAAAACACCAAACGAAATTCTGTTTACAAATGAAGCAAACAAAGCAACTCACCGAATAACGGTGAATTGCATATTACAACAACAAAATTAATTTTTGGTTGTTTTGGAGTGTTGACTACTAGATTTCAAAAACAACAACATATTTCCTGAGTGTAAGCATTTTGACTTTTGGCCAACGAAATGAAATTTCCGACCATAGTGCAATGACTAGACTAAACACAATTTCCAAAAAACTTTTTGGCCCAATTCTGGCATGTAAATGTATGCCCAGGCCTAGTAACCTTATTCAATCTTTGTGAAAAGATAAAGAGAGAGAGAGAGAGAGAGAGCACTAACACACACCAGCACAGAAGGATGTCACGTTAAATGTTAGTCATCAGTACAACTTTTACCATTTTATTGTACATATTTTTGTACAATTTTGTACAATGAAAGGTCTCATTGATATTTATGTCTCTGTCTCACATCTTATTCGATGTGATGTCCACCATTATATACTTAAGCTTTATGCTGTCACAGAAGGAATGGTATTTCATCCTATATAAGACGATACAATATGTTATACAACGTATTATCTTTTAATTCACTTAGTACAACATTCAGGATAGTAAATTATTAAACATAGTAGTCTCCTATAGAGAGAGCTAAAAGCTTTTGCTGCTAATGGCAATGTGATGATAGACGAAACGAGCATTTGCATTCTGCGATGTAATGGATAGGTAATATATAAAAAAAATTAAATCAGCTGATTTTTTTACTACCTACTTAAAAACCTTTAAAATAAAAGTTGAGAGAAATTCAGAAAATTGAATTCTGGAAGCCTCGAAGCCAACAGCTATTGAAAAATCGGTGGCACAATATCGAATATTTTTGTCCTTACAAATGCACCCGGCCCTATGTTGTTAGATGTGATATTCAACAATTAAGCAAATAAATTATGAAATTTTAATGCTGATTTAATGTTACATTTATCTTTGTGACTGCCGAGTCAGAGTATAGTGGAAATCCTTTTTATTTTCATCGTATTTTATACCGTGATATCAGTTCAGTACCGATCTACAAGTGTGTTACAGTGATCTGCGGCGATAGGAGTTTTCGCCACTACTGGTGTACTCGCTGTTTATGCGGCTGCGGTAACAAACTGCTTGGATATTTTTGTGCCTTTTGTTATATTGTTTTCTTGTACCGGGATAGTTTGCCACCGCATCAAAAAACCATGAACCAAAAAATTAATCTTTGTTGTGTGAGCTTTTTCTATGGTGGTGGTTGAGCACGACGACGAAGAAACACAAACAAAAATATTACGAAGAAGAATACGACGTCGGTGCGATCGCCACCAACATACTAACCGCCTCGCTGTCGATTTGTTACGTTTTTTTGCTTATGTTTTGGCGACAAATGTTAAAACAAGTTCATTAGGCCGACAGATTTCCAACAGAAACAAACGAGTTTTAAACTGGCATTTGTTTTAGACAAAACTATTGAACTTTTTCATTGCATTTGCCTGACCTATAAAGAATGTCTGCAAAAAATAAGCAAAAAAGAAAACGGTACAAATCCACAGCGAGGCGGTTAGTATGTTGGTGGCGATCGCACCGACGTCGTATTCTTCTTCGTAATATTTTTGTTTGTGTTTCTTCGTTGTTGTGCTAAACCACCACCATAAAACAAGCACACACAACAAAGCGTCACATTTTTGTTTTTGTTTTTTTTTTTTTGATACGATGCTAAACTATTGCAACAAAAAAAGTAAACACAAGAAAGAGCTTTACTCCACCGCATCAGTTTTCGTTCGATATTTCGAACACTTGCGTATGAAAAATACTAAGTTCGGACGTGGTGCACCGGCGGTGCGGTATATCGGTACTGATCTCTGGTGTGGTATTTAGCGACGGTATTATTCAACTTTTTGTGATATCTATATTCTTTGGTTCTATGCTTAAACAGGAATGCATTTTTATAATAAGTATTCAGTGCTTCATTCTTATGTAGTTAAAAGTAATTCAGTAAAATATGCAAATGTAAATAACTAAAAGTTATAATACTTAAAAACTTAATTTCCCTTTGCACCCCATGAATGAGGTATGGGATAGCTTCTCGCGTTGTTGTGAAATAACACGCTTTCTATTTTTAGATTCACAACTAACGGCACCTACTTATTTATCGACGAATGCGAACGTCACTGTTTTGAGAAGCTCTTACTAGACACGACGATTGAATCGACGCTTAATACTGCGAAGTTGCTGTCAAACAACATTCGAGGGGAGCCGACAATGAAAGAAAATTTTATTTATTTTTTCTTTTAAGATGACTGGAGCCAGGTTTGAACCTGCGATCTCCCGCATGGTAGTCGCGTGTTCTAACCACTATGCCACGGCCGGTCCCAAAAGTTATAATAGTAAACAACAATTAACTCAAATTCAAACCTATTTTAATAAATACATATTATTACATTATTACATATTATTACATACATATCATTACATATTTCTTATCGTCTTGGCATTTAGTATTATTTGCTCCTGCTGAAAGATTGACGTGTTTCGTGTTAAAGTAAAAAGTCCTTATAAATATAAAAGAAGACCAGAAATAATAAAACTAACTGAAAATATAGAGGGCTTATCAAAAGATATCAATTGAATTTGAATTTAATTGACAAAACTTTTGTATTTGTTTTGGAATGGTATTTATATCTAACTAGCTGAACGGGCAGACTTCGTCCTGCCTAAAGAAGTATTATTTTAAATTTAACTTTTTTTGGGTGTAATATATCTTCGGGTGCATTAGATTCTTTTGATATTCTCATCGAAACTTAGCAAAAAGTATTATGGTTTATTAAATGATCATATTTTTTTAATTAAAGAAATTTATTGCAATGTTTTTGCTAAAACATCGTGTATGGGAGAACCAGAGGAGTGTAAATATTTTAATCAGTGGGTCATTACACACGTGAACATGCAACATAAAGCTGTTCATGCGAAAAACATAGATTTTATAAATTCAAGCTTTAAACTTGAATAGACTGTCCTTCAGCATTATTGATTGTCATCGCAAACTCTAATCGAACTGAAAACTGTAATTATTTAAAATCACACGGCAAATCCCTGGGTATCATTAGCAATACATCGGTTCCCTTATATTTTCTGTTTAAATTAATTTAAGAACAATGATACAATCATGTATTGCTTCCTAAATTATGAAATGCGCGATCAAGGGGTTAATCAATTTTTTTTGTGTGCCATAGTACACTTCTCCCTCACTATGATATGACATGTTTGCAACTTTTATTATCTCGATATTACATGCGGAGTTCTCAGAAAATTTGCAATTTATTGCGCAATACAGGAGAATGCAGTAACCAACGCGATAAGTTTTGCGATCAAACATTGGCCATAATCAACGATATCGAGACCGATGGATGCATCATGGAAATAAAATCCTCCACACTCATTCGTAGTTGCTTATAAATTTGTATTACAATGTTGTGTGTTGTTTCGTTATTCTACTTGTAATAGATGCAGATTTGAGAAATGTTTTAATTCGTGGGTATTCACATGCACCACTGGTCTCAAATAATTCAATATCAAATATCAATATATTCCCCCAGCTATTGCGTTTGGATGACAAAATTGGGCAGGGCCACCCATTTTTGACTAGATCACGCATATTCGTGTTTATTGCACACCCTATTTTAAATCCCGCCCTTTTTCTTTAAAATACGTATACTTATCTTAATTGAATACACAAATTTCATGGTCATTCGCAAAATAGTTCTTCAGACATCACATTATAACAAATTACGTTTAACGGGCAGGCCACGCCTAACGATCTAGTACTTCAGTTACCGCACTTTAACATAGGCGGGGCCACGCCTAATAATCAAATCACGACAGTTTTTGACCTGATCATATTGTATCCACTCCTAATTTAAAGTCACTTATTGTAGTAGTAAGACAGATATTGCATTTCTAGTAATGGGGTGGAATGGGTGGACCACACCTAAGGAACATCGGTTGAATGCTGTACCATCCTATAAGTTTCAAATTTTATATACATGATCTTTAAAATTGGTTGGGTCATTCCATAGTAATCGCACCTTAAAAGTACCTATTACCGTAATTTTTCAAATATTTCGATACCGTGCCACGCCCACATTTCTTCAAAAATGTAATTTCTAAAAATGAGGTTATGTTTCTGTAGGTAAAATTTAGCTGTACGCAAAATTTCATTAAAATCTGAGAGGGTCGTTTTCAAAATGTCTCTTTTTTATGAGTTTTGATATGAAATTCATCAAATACATAAATGAAGCATTTGTCAGAGCCTATTAAATATTTAAATATTTAAATCTTCACAATTTAAAAATTTGGTTAATTTTTGTATGGGAAAATTCGAAAATTGACTCATTAAATGGACCAAATGTGTCAAATGCAATGTTTTAATAGCCTATAACCATCCTTGAAAGATTGCCTTTCTAATAAATCCGGTTTGTTGCACATCGGTTCGGTAGTTTTCTAGTCTATAGTGGTCATACGTAGAAACAAATGTTCACTTTTATATATATAGATTTGGAAATAGATAGAAATATAAATTTACTACAAGCTTTCCAACTTTTTTATTATGTATTGTATATCAAGTTTATTTCCAAACATGAATACAATTGTACAATAAGGGATCCCTTTCGCTTATCTATTAATAGGAACTTAACAAGTTACAATGCCTGCTTCATATTTTCTAATGTAAGCTTATTGTAAATTAGTAATAGGTTTATATTGTTTATTGGGCACATTAAGTACTATTACAAACAATGGTGATATTTCTAATTTCTACCTCCGCTCATCTGCTTAAGAACATTCCTTATTTATTGATACAAAATATCTATATCTGTATTTCGAGCTTATGGTCACTTAAAACCAGGAAATTGCTAAATTTAGTTAAATTAAACTATACATTCTCTCACACACGTACTACTTTGATCCATATGACCAAATTTCTTCTGTCAACGGCAACAACAACAAAGTTGACAACTTTCAATGGCATAGCAATCATAATATGTATCACAAATCTGGAGATTTATGTTTAACATCCCCAACAATACATACCTACATACAAATTCAATTAACATTGATGTACAAACATGTACACCATTTCTACTGTATGTATGGTTGAATGGATGGGAGGAATACACACCCATCCATAACAATGATGTGATGACGTTAAGCTGCTGTGTGTGTACTTGAACAGTTATAAATCTTGTTGTTCAAAACAAATGCACAATATGCACGACACACGACAACGCAAAAAGGACAAAAATCGCAGTTATTTATTTGATATGCAATCATTTTTTGCGTATTTGCTCAGTTGACTGTTGAAAGGTTTTTAAAGTTTGCTCTTTATATCATGTAAGCTGTTTGATTTTATTTAAATCATTTTTATAAAATAAAAGATATATTTTATTGTTTAATTGGTTTCATTAATGACTGCTCACTGGACAGTGCACAAGATTAAAAGTTATGATGAATTTCATATCAAAACCGACACTCTCAGATTTTAATGAAATTTTGCATACAGCTAGATTTTACCTATAGAAACACAACCGCATTCTTAGAAATTGCATTTTTGAAAATATGTGGGCGTGGCAAGGTATCGAAATATTTGAAAAATTACGGTAATAGGTACTTTTAAGCTGCAATTACTATGGAATGACTCAACCGAATTAAAAATTCTTGGTGGCATTAGAAAGGTATATAAGTCAGCTTTCGACAACATACACTGTAAAAAACTGTGTAAAACACTTCGAAGATCAAGTCTTTTTTCCCAAAAAAAATATTTATAGATAGGTCTATTTAATATATACAACATATCCAAAAACTATAATGGGGTTTTTCTTATTTTTTTTTTTAAATTTACAGCTGACTTATATACCTTTCTAATGGCACAAAGATCTTTCAAATCGGTTGAGTCATTCCATAGTAATCGCAGCTTAAAAGCACCAATAACCGTCATTTTTCAAATATTTCGGTACTTTGTAGAGTATCCAATTAATCGGGTTTAGGTTTTGTTCGATTAAAAAATTAATCGATTTTGGATTTTTAATTTGCTCGATTAATCGATTAAGGTTTTTAAATTGCTCGAATAATTCGATTAATCGAATGAGTCGAATAACTCGAATAATTTCTGCATATCTGTACACCTTACGTGAAAAATAAACAAATTTAATGTAAGCGGTAAATTTTTTTAATAAAAAACATAAAAAAAAATTTAAACATAAAAACAAACGTAAAATAATAATTCATGTGAATTCAAAAACGTTTAATAAAAATAATAATTAATTAGGTACATACAAAATGAGATCTTTTTTATTTTAAAAGTTTTTAGTCACATCTTCAAAAATAGTCTTTTAAAAAATAATATGCAATTAAGATCAATTATTTCCTCTTCTTCTTCCAACACAATATCATCATCTGATATATTTTGATTAGCTTCAGTGTGAAAAAACCGATTATATATATAAAGAAAGAAGAATTTATTTGAAAATAATTTAAATCGATTAATCGGTTTAAATTGATCGATTATTCGTTAATCGAAATTTACTATTTTTTCTTAATCGAAAAATTATTCGAAAAAAATTCTTCGATTAATCCAACAACGATTAATCGATTGGATACTCTAGTACTTTGCCACGCCCACATATTTTCAAAAATATATTTTCTAAAAATGAGGTTGTGTTTCTGTAGGTAAAATGTAGCTGTATGCAAAATTTCATTAAAATCTGAGGTGGTCGGGTTCAAAATGTCCCTTTTTTATAGGTTTTGATATGAAATTCATCTTATGCAAAAAGTTTTAGTTAACGGATTTGAGTGGTCCAATTCATATTGATTTTGCAGCATAGATTCGCATGAAATTTGGGGTGTGTCATGTTAGGGCATCGATCGATAGCGGTTTAATGCAACAGAACTGCTACCACAGAAAACCCTACAAGAAGTAGTCATGTTCTTCTTTTGAACCAAAATGGGCCCTAAATATTTATTGCAAAGCATGTGTTAAACCGGCCGTGACATAGTGGTTAGAACACGCGACTAACATGCGGGAGATCGCAAGTTCAAAACTGGCTCCAGTCATCTTAAAAAAATTGTTCTTTCATTGTCGGCTCCCCTCGAATGTTGTTGACAGCAACTTCGCAGTAAAAGTGTCGAGTCAATCGGCTTCTCAAACAGTGTCGTTCGCATTCGTCGATAAACAAGTACGTGCCGTTAGTCGTGAATAGAGTGTTCAAAACCGAAAACCGTCTAACCGGTTATTTCCTCCGAAACCGTAGGCCGGTTTCTTCAAAAATGCCAATTTCGAATACCCGGTTTAACCGGTTTTCCAAAAAGCAGAACATTGCTAGGTGAATTATAGGTAAATCGGCAAAAAAAAGTTTGTTTATGCTTATCGAAATGAGTGCGAAGCCATCGATATTCATATGAAAAACTTTGTGCCTTTTTTCCTATGCTAAATGCCCAATGGTAGAAAGGAGGTTAAATTGTGGTCATATTGATAACATAATTCTAAACCATGCTAATTGTAAAATGTAAAATATATGGAAATGTATTTAAAGTTTGTGAGTAATATAAATTCCTCTTATACAGCCATGTTCTGGAAAACCTTTTTACCAATTTTGCTCAGTTTTTAAATCAAATTTCTGTTTGGATAAACAGGATATACATTGAATGGATTAATATATCGATATTCATATCTTTTCAAATTCAATTGCATATTTGGTTCTATTTAACAATTTCCGAAAAACCGAACGAAACCGGTTTACCCGGTTTTTTTGTAAATCATGTATTTGGATGAACAGGATATACATTGAATGGATTAATATATCGATATTCATATCTTTTCATAATCAATTGCATATTTGGTTCTATTTAACAATTTACGAAAAACCGAACCAAACCGGTTAACCCGGTTTTTTAGTAAATCATGTATTCTATAACCGATTTGTTGGAAAAATGAATTTTTCGAATAAACCGGTAACCGGTTTCCTGAAAAATTCAAGTATTTGAACACTATAGTTGTGAATCTAAAAATAGAAAGCGTGTAAATTCACAACAACGCGAAAAGCTATCCCATACCTCATTCATGGGGTGCAAAGGGAATTTAAATTTTAAGTATGTGTTAAACTAAACTGATTAGAATAAAGGATCAAGTCATATGCCATTTCTTAATTTCTAACATTGTTAAACTACCAGGAGAAGTAAAAAATCATCAGTCTCAACTTTAAACAGTTATAGCTGTTTCAAAATATGTCTCATAGCAACAATTGCAAAAATTTCACACAATGTTCGACAACGTATCGAAAATATTCAATTCTACTTCACTGTGAGATGAAACAAACTTTACGTTTACATGTTATGCAAAATACTAAAGCAGATTGAAAAATACTAAAACAGATTGAAATCAACTTGAATTGAACTAAATCAATTTCCATTTAAACCATACATTTTCCATAAATTTGAATTGAGTTAGTTCGATTGTCATGAAAAAGAGTCAAAGTTTCACGGTGGCAAAAATCCCCAAAGGGCATGTAAAGGTTTCAACAGCTAAAAAAAAAATTAAAAAATAAACAAAATTCTGCCATTATATATGGTTTGTTGTTTGTTTGTTGCATCAATAGCTGCATAATCAAAAAATACGAAATGAAAAAAAAAGTTGCAATCAAATACAAATAGTGGCACACAAATATAGGCTACATTGTGAGTTTTGTTTTATATATGTTAACAAATTGTCGTTTATTGTTCATTTGATAACAAAAATATGCGTTCAACTTGTTTGCAATCAAATATAATAAAATCGCAATCACAATAACAAATAGCTAAAAAAAACATTCGAGATAATATATAGTGCTGCCAAAAGAGACATGAAGAGCTTAAAGCTAAACAAATTTTATATTTTATTAAAATTCTTGACATTTTTTTAGTTTCTCTTTGAAAACAATTAATCGAATACTTTAAAAAAAAACTTAATTTCCCTTTGCACCCCATGAATGAGGTATGGGATAGCTTCTCGCTAATCGAATACACTTCATTATAAAGCTGTATAGTATTGGGGATGTGGCCCCTGGGCAACGTTATTCGTGATATTATGTTATCATGAATAACGGCAGATTCTGGGAGACTTTAATACAAAAATAGGAAGGAAAAATGTTCATGGTCCATCGATCAATAAATTCAGCATGCAGACACGATAACGACTTTGGGCTGGTTAACTTTGAAGCGGGAAGGAACATGGTAGTGACTGGAACCAGATTCAAGCACAAAGATATCCACAAGGCAACATGGCTATCCCCCGATCAAAACAACAATAATCAAATTGATCATGTGGTATTTGATAGCAGACATACATCTAGTGTCATGGAGGTGCATGTGATCGGTGATGCTATTATTGGTTCGGATCATTACCGGGTTGCTGCTAAGGCGCGCAAAAAATTGAGCAGAGCGAAAAACACACGTAACCAAACACAAAGAAAGCTGGATATCGCGAAGCTGCAAACCCCAGAGATAGCTACTGCCTACTCCAACCAACTCTCTCAACTTTTACGACACAACGCCTCTACTTCTGACGTTCCCGATACACAGTGGCAGCATGTTGCGCATTCCATGGCAACAGCGCTTGGATATGAAAAACGGCGCTCAGACAAATCCTGGTACGATGAAGAATGTCGCATAGCGTCTGAGGAGCAGGATGCTGCTTATATGGCAATGCTACAGCCAATTGTAACCCGGGCTGCTAGGAATATAGAGCAATACAGCGATAGAGGTGAGGCCCGAAAATTTTATCAGAAAGATCTTCCCTCAACAAGAAAAATAATGTTAGCCAAGAAATTAAACGGAGAATAGTGCTAGCCAATAGATGTTTCTACGGACTTCGGCAGCACTTTAGTAACACCACCTTATCTCGGAATACTAAGAAACAGCTAAACCAGGTGCTTAACTTACCTCTTCTGTTGTATGCTGCCGAATCATGGATGCTTACTACAATGGACATACAAAACCTGGGAGTATTCGAGAGAAAAGTACTCCGAAAAATATATGGACCTATCTGTGTCGAAGGCGAGTTTCGCCATCGCATGAACCATGAGCTGTATGCGCTTTACCACGATATCGACGTAGCTAAAAGAGTCAGAATGCAACGACTACGATGGCTGGGTCATGTTGCCAGGATGGATGTAAATGCTCCAGCGAGAAAGGTGTTTGAAGGCAAACCTGAAGGACGGCGCAGAGCAGGGAGACCCAAACTCCGTTGGAAGGACCAAGTGGTAGGCGACGTGCCACCATCTGGTAGGACTAACTGGAGAACACACGCAGAAGACCGGAGCGTGTGGAATTCTTTATTACTTCAGGCCTCAAATTTATGAACTACGTTTCTTAAATTGTATTTGGCCACTTAAGTAAATAAGTAAGTAAAAGCAAAAGGCTACGGTAAAGGGCTCCCCTCCCCCCTTTTGCGCGCCTTAGGACAAGGATGGAAATCTGGTTGCATATATGAAGAGAACACTTCCAGCAAATGCTGGTTCCAGAAGGCAGCGCACGTGAAGTTATCACGCCAATTGCCGACGACGTCTTAGATTGCCCAACACCAAGTCAAGCCGAGAAGAGCAATATCGCGGCTGAAAAATAATAAAGCAGCCGGTGCCGACGAACTTCCGGCAGAGCTCTTCAAGTCCGGTGGCGAGAAGCTGATAACGAGCATGAACCAGCTCCTACGCACGGTTTGGCTTAATAAGTGCATGTCCGATGATTGGAATCTAAGCGAGTTATGACCTGTAATGAAAAAATGTGATCTAAGTGTGTGCTCCAACTACCGAGGGATCAGTATTTTACCCATTGCATGTGAGGTCCTGCCGAGTGTGCTATGTGAAAGACTAAAGCCAGTGTTATCCAACCTGATCGGGTCTCATCAGTGTGGCTTTAGACCTGGGAATTCAACAATTGACCAGATATTCACACTTCGGCAAGTCCTGGAAAACACCCAAGAGAAACAGATCGACACGTATCATCTTATCGTCGACTATACAGCTACCTTCGACAGCCCGATACGGCAGAAATTACTCGAAGTCTTGACTGAGTTTGGTATTCGTCTTTGCGGAATGACGCTGACTGACACGTAGTCTTCAGTGAAGATTGGCAAGGACCTTACGGAGCCATTCTGTACCAGACGAGGCCTAAAACAAGGCGACGGCCTATCGTGTAATCTCTTCAACATATTGATAAATATAATAATGAGAAAAGCTGCAGTAATTACGAATGGCACTATATTCAACACAAGCCACATGCTACTCGGGTACGCTGATGACGTAGGCAACATCGGTCGAAAATTTCGGGATGTGACTGCAGCCTTCTCAGGTATACAGAAGGAATCAGCGAAAATGGGTCTAGCGGTAAACGAGGACAAAACGATGTTATTAGTTTCAACAAACAAAGAATCTACTCGTTTGGAAAACCGCGTGAACGTTGACAACTATAATTTCGAGGTGGTAAATAATTGTGTCCACCTTGGCTCCGTCATCAACAAATCAAATAATGTCAGCCTAGAAATCCGGAGAAGACTCCTGCTTGCAAATAAATGCTACTACGGACTAAGCAAGCGATTCAATGACAGAGCCCTCTCTCGACGAACCAAACTCCAGCTATACCAGATCCCGGCTCTACCTGTCTTAATGTATGGTACAGAATCCTTGGATGAATCGGTTTTGGCAGTATTCGAGAGCAAAATACTCCGTAAAATAGATGGGCCCATCATCGTTAACGGAGAGTATCGGCGTCGTACGAATCATGAGCTGTACGAGCTGTACACTGACATTGACGTGGTCAAACGCATTAAGGTGCAACGGTTGCGTTGGCTAGGTCATGTTGTACGCATGGACGAAAATGCTCCAGCTCGAAAAATCTTCGACAATGAACTCGATGGACGGCGCAGAAGAGGGCGACCAAAACTCCGTTGGAAAGACCAGGTTACTGAGAACCTTACAGAACTTGGTGTGACTAACTGGTGAAGAAGTGCAGAAGATCGAGGAGCTTATAATATTTTTCTACTTACGGTATATAGTTCAATGGAATTGCAAAGAACTTTTTCCATGCAATAACTTTTTAAATACTCGGCGTTTAGTTATAACTTTCCTGTTATTTTTTTCTATTGTTTTTTTTTTTTAAAAAAAACTTAATAGACTTAAATGTCATTGAAGCAATTTTCCCGTGGAGTAAAGAAAACGCTTTTAATGTATCGAAGAAAAAATGAGGTTACATTTTATTAAACTGCTATATCTAAAATTTTCATACTGTTATTGTTGTTGCTAGTAGTGTTTTAACACTCATAAACAACAACATACTGCATTAAGACGGTCCCTGAACTGTCTTTTGTATAATTTTAGTTATACTCCTACTTACGGAGATTGTTGTATAAGTTTGCCGTAAAACAACTTCTTTGCATGTGACACCCACAAGAACAGTGGTCAGAAAAGATGTATCACAACAAATTTCACCACAGCTTACCGAAAACTTCTCTATATTATAAATTCGTTGTGGAAGTCAATTAATATTAGGTTGTTCAAAATGAGAATCATCAACTTTGTTGACTCTAACCTCTAACATAAATAATAATAAATATATCAGACATTTCTTTGTCAAATGCTTTAACATATCAATGTAAACCTTAACACAAATTCAAAATTTTAATTGATTTAGTTCGATTCTCATTGAAAGGTGTCACAGATTCATGATGGCGAAAATCCTCATTTATCGCCATTACTTGTCGTTTGGTAGTATATTTTAAAGTAGTTTGGAACAACTTCAAAAAAATTTTATAAGAACTAGTACAAAATTGTAACTAGTTCTAGAAACTTTGAGATAGTACATCACTAGTATTTTAAATCGAAATAATCTATGATTCAGAAGAAACTTGTATTTGTCCCATTCTTATATTACCTAATATTTACTTTGTGAGTGAAGTGTCACGCCTACTGTTTATATTCACGAAGAAAGCTAATTTTTGAATCTTTTGTTTATTACTTGTATACTTGTACGGAAATTGCCTTCTTCTCAAACCACTGTATGTATGTATGTGGTGTATAATAGCTCTTCTAGTTTAGGATGTTATTGCACAGGATAACATTGTATACGTGTTCGACATAACATCTTAAACAAAAACTCTGTTTTCCGTTAGACAACAAAAGAGGATATTGTTAGTGTTGTTGTCTCTGCATGTAACCTGGCAGTGGTATCTGTTGTCTCTTCTCTCCGTGCACAAAGCACTGGTTGCAATTGTGCATTCAGTGATTTCCTATTTTTTTTTGCTAAGCATTTTTATGCTGCTCTTAACAAAAAAGTGGAATCATTTCAAACCCTTATCAAGCGACACACAATTCAAGTTGCCGGCATGGAAGATCAGAGTGTTTGCAGACTATTGGTAACAACAAAACAATTGTGGCAAGACACAAAAATATCTGTAAAAATAAAACGGAAGAAAATAAGAATAATACAGGAAATTGTGTTGTCATTTAAAGAAAAACTTGGATGTTTATAACTCCGGAGATGTTAATGATAAAAAGTACAATGTTGTTTAGGTGCCCACTCTAAGAGGCTGCTATAGTTAATAATTGTTTAAAGCTCAATTTCATGTTGTTATCAGAGTCTGTAATGCCAATAAACGATTCTGTAATCAAAGAAGCTTGGATTAGATTGCTTAGTATATGTAGATAACTAACAAACAACTGAACAACACAGTGAACAACACCAAATGACTTTAGTATTGCCACTATATTTTTTGATGTATCGTGGTTCCACGATTATAAAAATAGTTGAAACTTTTTCCCAAATATTTCAGCTTAACTCAAGAATCAATTGCCCGACTCCATCAGTAAACGTACCAAAAGTTAACTCATTTGTCTAAATTTCCGATGTGTTATCAATAAAATAAGCCATTTTCTAAGATTATCGATGGATCAATGTTTTCGTTATTCTCGATTTTTTGTTTGAAAGCACTGTAAAATCGACTCATGTCTCCGATTTTGTTGAAAATTAGTATAGTGGTTATATTTTTGATAAAAAAAAAACTGCTGCCACCAAAATATAAATGTTTTAATATCAGAATGTCAGTGTACAACTCATGATTCATACGACGTCGATAGTCTCCGTTAACGATGATGGGCCCCATATATTTTACTGTCACTATTTTCAGCAAAGACGTATCAGCTTCGCTGGAATACCAAACTCAGCCATAAAAACTTAAACTTAATTTCCCTGAGATATGGGATAGCTTCTCGCGTTGTTGTGAATTAACACGCTTTCGATTTTTAGATTAACAACTAACGGCATCTACTTGTTTATCGACGAATGCAAACGTCACTGTTTGAGAAGCTCTTACTAGACACGCCGATTGACTCGACACTTTATACTGCGAAGTTGCTGTCAACAACATTCGAGGGTTGCCGACAATGAAAGAAACATTTTTTTTTAAGATGACTGGAGCCAAGTTGGAACCTGCGATCTCCCGCATGGTAGTCGCGTGTTCTAACCACTATGCCACGGCCGGTCCCTCAGCCATAGCTTCGAGTAATTTCTGCCGTATCGGGCTTTCGAAGGCAGCTTTATAGTCGACGAATAGATGGTACGTGTTGATCTGTTTCTCTTAGGTCTTTTCCAGGATTTTCCAAAGTGTGAATATCTGGTCAGCTGTTGATTAACCAGGTCTAAAGCCACACTGATAAGGCTCGATCTGATTAGATAACAATGGCTTTAGACTTTAATCTAACACACTTAACAGGACCTTATATGCAATGGGTAAAAGGCTGATCCCGCAGTAGTTGGAGAACACATTTGGATCACCTTTTTTCAGCACAGGACATAATACACTTAAATTAAAATCTTAAAGCAAACCGTGCGTATGAGCTGGATCTTGTTATCAGCTCGTCGTCGCCAGACTTGAAGAGCTTTGTCGGAAGTTCGTCGGCTCCGGCTACTTTATTATTTTTCAGCCGCGATATTGTTCTTCTTCTTCCTCGGTTTGACTTGGTGGTAGGGAAACTAAGCCGTAGTCGACAATTGGCGTGATTCCTTTCCTTTCTCTGAAACCAGCAGTAGCTGGAAGTGTTCTCGCCATGTATGCAGCACACTTTGCGTATCTGTACGCAGATTTCCATCATTGTCCTTACAGGAGGGGAGCACATTACCATAGTCTTTTGGTTTTACTTTCTAGTAAAATTTTCCGGTCTCACCTCTATCCCTGTATCGCTCTATATCCTCGTTCTCCCGTTACTTCATTTGACTTTTTTTCGTTTAAATAGCTGTCTGGCCTGTTTTACTGCCTCTTTGTGATTTTCCCTAACAGCCCGGATTACAATTAACTGCTGCGTTGCTATGTAAGCAGCAATCTGCTCCTCACACGATGCGACATTCTTCATCGTATTAGGTTTCATCTGAGCGCCGTTTTTCATATCCTAGCACGGTTGTTGCTACGGTTGCCATGGAATGCGCAATATGCTGCCACTGTGTATCGGGAACTTCAGAAGTAAACGTGAGTTGTGTCGTAGTAGTTGGGAGTGCTGGTTGGAATAGGCATTGGCTATCTCTGGGCTTTGCAGCTTCGCGATGTCCAGTTTTCTTTGTGTTTGGTTAAGTGAGTTGTACGCTCTGCTCAATCTTGTGAGCACCTTGGCTGCAACCAGCTATTGATCCGAGTTAATATTAGCACCACGGTTCACAAGCACTTCCGTGACAATAGATAACATACATGCCTTCCATCAATTACCACATGATCAATTTGATTTGATTGGTGTTTTGATCGGGAGATAGCCAAGTTGCCTTGTGGATATCTTTGTGCAGAAATCTAGTTTCACTTACTATCAAGTTCCTTTCCGCTGCGAAGCTAACCAGCTTCGCCTATTCGATCACTAACAGGATTGAACCGCGAGACAATATTTCTGAAGCTCTGGCCAACTACAAATCCACATCGAAATTCGTGTTTTTCGGCATGGCAGCTGTAATAGATGTCGCAATTTTTACGTCGCGAGCATCCTAATCCTGTCCATCTCATCTCCTGGATGGTGATGATGTCAGCCTTATATTTACTGAGGACATCCACCAGTCTATAAATCTTGGTCCTTGTTACGTTTGCGGGGGTCGTTAACATTATGGGGGTTCCGTTTGTTTTCTATTTCGTGTTTACATAGCCAATAAAGAACCTGAAGCGATTGACTAGCCCAACCATCAGGGTTTGTCGCTCTCTATTTGCCGCTATTTTTGATAAAAATGTCAAGAAAATCGTGCAACATAGCTTAATTATGATTTTATTACTTTACACATCCCGTCTTTGGTATGTGGCAACTTAGATGCCCGCTGTCTACTTATTAAACATTAACACTTTTAACATATTGTGTGGTTTTGTCCAATTAAAATTCGCAAATTCTCCCACAACGTATAATATTTCCGGCAGCAGACAACAAAAAGAGTAGTGGTATTTTAAATTACCCCCAGTAAATGTGCCACCACACACCAACACGATTTAGTACTTACTCCACCGCCGGAAACGACGTGCTGGTATTATGAGCTTTTTGTAAGCTTTGGTGTTACATTCATCTACTACTACCAGCTACCACGCCTAGAAATTCCTCTGAAAGTATCATTGAGATGCGTTGTAAAAGTGATATTTGCATAATACGAATATGCCGCATATAATGTGTAGCACGTGCAGCACATAGCCGTCAGCAAACATTAGCGGCAGAAAAGCGAACTGCAAAACAATAAAAATTTTACGTTTGGCTTGAATCCAAAAATGATTTTCCCAATGTTACACGTTTTAAAACATCAGCGACGCACAAGTATCATTGCAGTAGCATCACTTGCACGTTGCAGTACTGCTGCTGATATCATTAGCTTGTCTCTGTGAATTTATGGCTCAGTCAATCCTCTTGCGAAATTGGTTTTGATAATTATGAAATATACATTAAAAATCTTTGCGCTGAATTTAATACCAGTTCCATTTAATCTGTATTGTGTACCATTTGCCAGTACTTTTCAAAACTGAATGAGTCTTGAAATTGTTGTAAAAATTCTAAAATATCCAAACCATTGAATAAGAATAGCTTTTTTTTTGTTGACGCCTATATTTTATCACATCCTTAGAATCACCATAAAAACGCTACACTTTCACAACACATTTGAAAATAAGTACTCTTCTGTTGGACTCTCTCAAATAGACCAACTATGTATGTGTTTAATGTGGGTAACCAACTACTAGTAAGCCACTCAGCCAGCCGACAATACAATCCCCACCTGAGTGTGTTAGTTTGGATGGTAAGGACAGACAGAGGAAATTTCTTAAAAAGTGAGAATGCCAACAAAAGCGTGAAGGGTCATAGAGTTAGAAAAATGGCCACAAAACCATTTTGAAGAACACCATAAACATTGTGTCTGTTGTATAATACAAGTATAACACAGTACAACACATGATTTTGGGAATCAATTCTGAGAACTGCACGTGAAAGAAGCCCCAAAAAGAAGATGTTCTGCATCATTCGTTTTGTCAAGTTACATGGCTTAATAATTTAATTCAGATTTTAAGTTAGTAACTATGATATAGAAAAAAATTGTCACGTTTTATGCTCTTTCGTTTGACATAACATAAATACTATATGGTGGCGTATGATTATCATAAGTAATATTCCACGTGAATCATGCGCCACGGAGTACAATAGTTTTATTGTAACTGCTCGAAAAAAAAACTTAGTTCAAAACCATTTGATGAATGGAAAAGTGAAACTGTTGCTTATATAGGGAAACGTTATATGAACAGATTAATGGAATTGTAATTCTTATTTTTTTAAATTTGTTTCAGCTAAATTGGACTAGTGGTTCTCGAGTTATGTCCAACAAAAGAGCGTAAAACGTGACAAATTCCTCATTACGATATTTACTTACTTCAACTCGATATTAAATTAATATGGCATGTAACTTGACAAAACGAATGATGCAGAACTTCTTCGATTTGGGGCTACTTTCATGTGCAGTTCTCAGAATTAAGTCCCAAAATCAATGAACTAAAAACTGTTGTACTGTGTAATGGTCAACGATTCCAGCTCTGATGATGGTTGTAGTAAACTTTATCCTCAATTAAGTTTAGGTGTGATTTCAGTTTGCAGCACACACACACACACACACAAGGACACAACGATTCACCATCAAACCACATCCTTTTAACAGTCCACCGGACATAGCAAAAACCACAACAGAAGCGAGTACAAAAAAATCGGCAGCTGCTGGCACATCAAACAAAAACAATAAAAGTGACAATGTAAACAAACACGTTCATCGGCACCAGAAGACGAGACGTTATGTAGAGCAAAGCTGTAACTTTTTGGCTATACGATGAGATTTTATTGCATATCTCTTTGTACGTTGTCCGTGCACATTCTCGTCTCGAAATGTTAAACATCGAGCTATGCCATGTACAGTGGGCTGAGGGAGGAAATTTGAGAAGTGTGAAATTATGCTAAATTAAAAATAAATTTTATTGTGTGCTACTGGTTGGGAATGCAATTAATTTAAAAAAAAAACTAATATATCGTTGCATAGATCTTGCATCAGTGACGGCGACAATGATAAGTTTAATAAATTTAATAATATATACAGTAGGGGTATAACCAATTTTTTGGCATAGTACCATGAGGTCAACCATGTCCTAGTAACCACGAAAATCATAATCTTTTGTAATTTTTCTGGAAAAAGTTCACGCACCAATTGGATTTTCTAAACAGGTGTATAAAAAGTTATTTAAAAATTTATTATTTTTTTTATTTTTATTAGTTTTTAAATTACTATGAGTTAGTTATTGAAAGATAAAAATTTAACATTTAAAGTTCGAAGAGGTTTATTATTTTCGTTAAAATAGGTTAAAGATACAAAAAGTATAATTTATTGTAACAAAAAGTGCCATTTCTGGTACCAAAAAGTACCATTTATGGTATCAAAAATAAAATTTATTGTACAAACAAGTACAATTCATGGTACCGAAAAGTACAATTCATTGTACAAAAAAGCAACAGCGAAATTTTTACCAAAAAGTACAATTTAAGGTAACAAAAAGTATAATTTATTGTACAAACAAGTAAAATTTTTTATACCGAAAAGTGGACTTTATGGTTCCAAAAACTACAATTTATTATACCAAAATGTACAATTTAAGGTACCAAAAAGTGCAAAAGTGCCTATACACCTATACATCTACAACTTTGCAAAAGAGATATTTCGTACGATATACCGCGACATAACTGTGTTAAAATATTGAAAAAGTACTAAAAATCCAACTTGAGCAAAAACAAAAATCGTATGGCCATTAACAGGGCAACCGGAAATATGCTACAGCATGTTTTTTTTACAACGAGATATTAACAAATGGGTAATGTATTTACATGTTTCATGGTCCTACAAGTGTTTTGAGACCTATTTGTTAGAGCATATTTTGGCATATTTTACCCATAAAGTCATATTTCAACAAATTTTGGTTTTAGGAGCATTATTTAAAAAAAAACTCCTTTTTTAAAGCATAATTTATATTTAATAGGCAATATTTTTTAAAAAAATATCAGTTTTTAAGCATATTTTATGTTTTCCACATTATTTTTTTTGTTCGCACAACTGTGAAATGTTAAACGTTTATTAATTCTGTTTTTCGCGCTTTCTTATTTAATAAGTAAACAAAACATAAAAAAGAGGTGCTTTTCAACCACCACCGATTTCGACCCTGGACATAATGCCTAAAGCTAATCCGACAACAGCAGCAAAACTAAAGGCGGTTGTAGAACAGTTTCCTGACTTACGAGCTGATGGTGGGTTCCTCTCAAAAGAACATGATTTTCAAGAAAAACTGTGCCGAGCTTGTGTGTCTGCTGACATTCCACTTTACAAAATGAGAAATCAAAATATAAGAACACTATTTGAGGAATACAAGGACCACCAAGTGCCACCCGAAACAGTTCTTCGAACTAAACATTTAAAAACTGTATACAACGGCTGCACGGACAATAACGAGCAAAACTAAAAAATTAATTTATATAGATCTCAATCGATGAAACTATAGATGCTACAGGCGGAAATACGGCAAAAATTTTAGCAGGTGTTTTGTGACGGATGCAGCTCCATACATGGTAAAGGCAGCAAAAGCTATAGTGGCATTTTATCCGAAAGTAACGCATGTGACATGCATTGCTCATGGTGTCCATCGATATTGTGAATGTATTAGGAATTTAAATGAAAACGTAAATGAAACTTTTGTTAATGTAAGGAAGGTATTTTTAAAAGCTCCATGTAGAGAGGAATTTGTTAAACAAATGTTTCCAGACCTTCCATTACCTCCAGAAGCTATAACAACAAGGTGGGGAACATGGCTTGAAGCAGTTAACTACTATGGCAACAATTATGAAGACATTTTAGAGGTCCGAAATGCATTAAACGCTGAGGATGCACAATTCATTAAAACTGCAAAGGATGTCTTGACAGACTGCCTTGATTTATATTGCTTCAAATTACGTTTTTATTGCAAAACATATTAAAAATGTGCAAACATCAAGTCTTACGTGTATTAAACAAGTTCAGGTAACAGAAGACACATTTTAAATTGATAGATAATTTATTGGATTCCGAAATAAATTTAATAGTAAAAAAATTTGAATCAAATTATATCAAAAAAACGTTGGCTTGGAAGAAGTGAAAAGTATTTGTAAATAATTGTGTGGATCTGCGCCAACGTTAACATCAAAATACGATGTAAAGGAAATGCTGTCCCTTAAATTCGCTTCAATTACATCTGTGGATGTCGAAAGATCATTCTCAATGTACAAAAACATTTTACGTTGTAATAAGATGCTCAAGATACAAAAACACCGTGATACTTAGGAAACATGGTTTAAGATTTTTGTTACTTTAATGGTAAATAAATTCATGTGATATTTTTATTTAAATAATAATACTTAAATATTTATTTGTATTTTATTTTACTTACTCAACATTTGTGTATGTAAATTTACCAAAAATACTTACAATCTGAATTTAATATAATATTGTTTTTTTTTTTTTTTTGAAGCTGTTTTTTATTTTAAATCAAAATATTTCTAATTCATATGAAAAAAATTTTGTGACTTTAATTTTTTAAAGCATGTTTTTGTTGATTTTAAGGTCATATTTTGCCATTTTTTAGGTCATATTTTATGCGCATAAAACACGATTTTTAGGGCATATTTCCGGTTGCCCTGGCCATTAATTATAAATGCAGCCAATTTGACAAAACGAATGATGCGGAAGTTCTAATTTTTGAGGCTACTTTCACATGCAATTCTCAGAATTGAGTCCAAAATTTGTATACCCTCTGTCTGTCTGTTTGATTTAAAAAAATGTTTTGAAACTTTGCATGAATTAGTATTTCCCCAAAACTACTTACAGTACTACAAATCGGCTACATGGTCACGCCCCTTCTAGTACCTGCCATACAAATACGTCGTTCTGCCCACTTTACAAATCGAGTTTTAATATAAATACACCCAACGCGATTGTACCCAAATTATATATATAGTAAAGCTACAGCATGATAAAGAAAAAAACTGGAAGTCTAGCCACACCCCGTCTGGTACCTCCCATACAAATGTACCATTCCGCCTACTTTAGAGATGGAGTAATAATATCAATAAAACCAACGCTATTGTACCCAAATTCTGTATTTAGTAAAGCTATAGCAGGATAGAGTTTTGAATTAAAAACTGGAAATCTAGCCACGCCCCATCTGGTACCTCCCATACAAATGTACCATTCCGCCCAAATCAGAAATCGACTAATAATATTAATACACCCAACGCGATAGTGCTCAAATTCTGTATTTTGTTAAGCAAATTTTATGTTAATACTGAGGGTGAGGCTATATGTAAATCGGTTTAGTCGACTAAAACTTTCTCACTTGTTCTTGCTGCAATTGTTTCGAGTTTTGCATATTATTATACTGATTCGCGATAGTAGTATATCGCGCATCACATTCGCAAACGGTACAAGCATTACCTTCAATTGATATTCTATGCAATGTTTCCCAATACGATCATTTTTCCAGTTTACGTGTAAAAAATTAGGTTATACAATTGGACTTTGTAGTTTTTTTTGGGAGAGTTATTTGTTTAACTAATTAGACGATCAAACTTTAGATGACGTAAACGTCGTGCAATAATTAGTCAGACTATACACAGTTGATCAACGCCAAGGTAAATGCTTCTGTCTCTGCTATTCTTTAATTCCCTGCGTACTGTGGATGGTGAGCTGTGCGCCGCATTTCGGGAGGCTTGCCAAAGTGTAAAATTTCTCGAACACGATACACATTGGGTCTCAACGCTCGCCGATGCGACTGTTTCTGCGTCAGCGATTCGAATTCGTAGATTGTTTGCGATCAACGGTGTTACATGTCATCCTTCGAACCTGTTCGCACTGTGAGACAAATACAAGGCTGGCGACATTTTGCACAGAGTACGCACAACACCATTGAATTTGTTCTTGAATTAACGACGAAATGCACAACAAAGCATTAGTTATGATCGGAGACATGTGTGGCTCATGTGTGGCAATCAGCTGTCGACATTGGGAATGCCAGCTCCAAATCGTTTGATCCTCGATACATTCGATCGCGAATTGCAACGGGTGCTAGCTAGACTATAATCGAGATGAGCTGTTCGAAACAGTTCGAACAAATGTGTCGCTGTGTCTTATTATTACTCTAGAGTTTATCTGAAAGTGTTAAATCCAGGCGAGACGTAGTTCGCGGGTCCGTTAGTTATCTACATATGTATATTAAGATCAACCTTTGGACACAATGGTTTGAACACGCACCCAACATGCCAATGATGATCGAGCCCCGACACAATCATTAACATTTATTTGAGGCGGTCCCTTCAATAGGCATTTGTCTTATAAAAGATTCTCCAACAGCTGACTCTCGGAATCATCATTAAAAAGTTGGTTCCGCTGAGAGACATTTTAAATTGAAGCGTCTTATCTAACTCAAAAGTTATACACTTATTTTCCTTCAGACCACTGTTTCAGACCAAATTTTTGGTAAGAGTTGAATATACACATGCGACTATCCGTCAACGTATTTAGAATTCCTTTTTTTGTAATTTACATACCGACATATGCTGGTATCCTTACAAAGGCAGATCTATGGTGTCGCTTTTTTATAGTCTTATAAATGTTGAAATAGCCATGAAGTGTAATATAAATGAACGTTTTACGTTGGGATACTAGGACGAGTTGGTTATATGGCAAATAGTCGTCGTTATTGTCGTCTTTGTTGTCGTAGTCTTTGCCAACAAAGTTGTTATGGCCGTATCTTTAATAAGGACATATTGAATTTTTTATGAACAATAAAGCTGCAAAATTTCGCTATTTAAGAGCCACCTTAAGCAGTGGCAACGAAGACATTTCTCTTTTGTAAAACTGCTGTAGATTTTCATATGATGCTTGTAACCCTTCGCCATAGGTTTTTTTATCACATCACCATGAAAATTGTGGTAAATGGTACAAACATCAGTTGTTCAGAGATTTTTAATTAAAATTTGCCATTTAACTTGTGAAAGGAATTTTGCTAACAAAGACATTTGTTTATTTGGCCTCAAATATTGCTGCTGCTGTGCTTCAGTGGGGTTTACGATATGTGATGTGCTGTATGGTACCATGAAAGGAAATCTGTGGACTAACATGCATTTTGTAAAAAGCTGCAAATGCTAAGATATTGTAGTCGTTTTTCACTTTACGCTTTATAAATAACACAGTACTTTTTCAGCTCTTCGATTTCGGGCTCAATTCTGAGAACTGCAAGTGAAAGTAGCACAAAAAGAAGAAAAGAAGTTCTGTATCATTCGTTTTGTCAAGTAACATGCCATAATAATTTAATATCGATATGAAGTTAGTAAGTATCGTATAGAGGAATTTGTCACGTTTTAGGTTATTTTGATTGACACAACTCGAGAACCATTCATTTCAAATCGGTCCGAAACCTGTCACTGCAATCACAGATCCCGTCAACACACCTCGAGAGTAAACTAAAGTTCCAGATCACCTCAAATTGACCTAGGTATAACTAACAGAACAGACAACATCGCTATCGCTCAATCTTAATACAAATCTAATACACTTCTTATCTAAATACTTTATCCAGTAGAATATATGTTTGAACACAAATCTATTATTATTGCCCTAGTCAGGATAAATCTTATTATTATTCCGTAAGGTTTGGTCAGTTCTTATGGCGGCTTTTAGGACGATTTGACTTACCTCAAACGACCAGAAAACAATGTTATACGAAGTCTTATTCTGAGACTTACCACAGTCACATTATAGTGGATTGATTCTTAAACTTTTGTTTGTTTAACAGACATTTTTAAACAAGTTGTAATTTAAAAGCCATGCCACACTTTAATCAAGTCTTTCACTCTCTCTCTCTCTATCGCTTCCTCTCATTTTAGATGCACACAAATATCATCATATTGGTCTGGCGTCGTAAAGTCTCGCTTTTATTACTCGTTTCCTCGCTTATACTATTTGGTCTTTGGACTTGGGCCTATCTGGACACAAGTCATACATTTCCACAGGGATACAGTGTAAATGTAAGTGTTTGTTTAGCTTTCTTAAAAGAAAACCTTTTCACCTTTAATATGACATTCCCATCTCCCACAGAATATCCCAGATAGTGATAGCATAACCAAGGATTCCTACAAACACATCTATGTCCTGCAAAAACTCATCTCTCAAGCCAATCGCGTCTTAAGATTTCAACAGGAATCCGATAAGTTAAGTTCAACAAAGAGTAAAAAAGATTTACGTCTACAAACTCATCCAAATAGTCTCGCTAATGCGGGTCTAGGACGTTTTCTAAAGCCTACAAAAAATCCACCCTCGGTGGTAATAGAGGAAGCTTCGGCTCAAACACTCTCATTGGTAGCGCGACGTAAGAAGGGTCCTGTAGTGGGTGAAAGTTATCTCTTCGAAGAAGAACGTTTAAAAATTCTAGAGAATCAACAGAAGGTGCGCAACTCCGCCATGGATGAGATACAAAATCAAATGGAAAACGATGCCCAAATGTTGTCATCCGCCGAAAGGCAGACCCAGTATGAGCATGAGTTGCAACGCATGGGAGTGCCCGTGGTGGCTGGCATTGGTCCTGATGGTCCAAAACCACCCAATGAACGGTTGGTTCATTTGGATTTGAAAGGAGCTCCACCGAAGGTAGGAAATTGTTATAGTAAGATGTGATGAAATTGATTTCTAATTGTTTACTTTCTTATTTTCAGATAAATTTCTTAAAACATTTGCTGCCGGTTATCAAAACATTGGGAGCCACTGGTTTGCTAATTGAATACGAAGACATGTTTCCCTTCGAAGGCAATCTTTCGACATTGTCGGCTAAAAACGCTTACAATCGGGAGGAGCTGAAGGTAAGAGCCTAGTATATATTAATGGGCATGGGACAAGTCATACGGTCATATGAATGTAGCCCGGGCAATGACGCTAAAATCGTTCTTAAAGATTTCAATTTGGATGTGAATTTGTGTTAGGTAAGAGACTGCGACATGTTGTCTTGTCACCATAATAGTGAATGCAAAGTTGTTCCACATCCACATGTTAAGTGCAAGGTCATATGACTGTAGCCCGAGCCATAACGCTAAAATAGTTCTTAGAGATTTCAATGCCAACATTTTTCGAGAGCAATGTTTTGGCCCAACAGTCAAAAACTTTAGTCTGCATACCGACACATCGTCAAACTAAATCAGACTAATTGATTTCTTTGCAGCAAAGAACATGGAAGTTAGCAGCACACGTTTTGACCACAAAATCATCCACAAGGCCATTTGCATATCTCGTGAAATGAAAAAGATCACGAACGCGTCAAGAGTCTAGTATTCAGGGGTGCGAAAATCAACTTGGATCTCTACCTCACTGAGGGGAAGGTTTTGGAATTGATATTGATATTGATATTGATATTGATATTGATATTGATATTGATATTGATATTGATATTGATATTGATATTGATATTGATATTGATATTGATATTGATATTGATATTGATATTGATATTGATATTGATATTGATATTGATATTGATATTGATATTGATATTGATATTGATATTGATATTGATATTGATATTGATATTGATATTGATATTGATATTGATATTGATATTGATATTGATATTGATATTGATATTGATATTGATATTGATATTGATATTGATATTGATATTGATATTGATATTGATATTGATATTGATATTGATATTGATATTGATATTGATATTGATATTGATATTGATATTGATATTGATATTGATATTGATATTGATATTGATATTGATATTGATATTGATATTGATATTGATATTGATATTGATATTGATATTGATATTGATATTGATATTGATATTGATATTGATATTGATATTGATATTGATATTGATATTGATATTGATATTGATATTGATATTGATATTGATATTGATATTGATATTGATATTGATATTGATATTGATATTGATATTGATATTGATATTGATATTGATATTGATATTGATATTGATATTGATATTGATATTGATATTGATATTGATATTGATATTGATATTGATATTGATATTGATATTGATATTGATATTGATATTGATATTGATATTGATATTGATATTGATATTGATATTGATATTGATATTGATATTGATATTGATATTGATATTGATATTGATATTGATATTGATATTGATATTGATATTGATATTGATATTGATATTGATATTGATATTGATATTGATATTGATATTGATATTGATATTGATATTGATATTGATATTGATATTGATATTGATATTGATATTGATATTGATATTGATATTGATATTGATATTGATATTGATATTGATATTGATATTGATATTGATATTGATATTGATATTGATATTGATATTGACAAAACTACCGCGCTGTGCAAAAAAAACTAGCCTATTCGATGGAAACGACAGCGAGGACCTTAACTGAAAATGTAAAGCCTTCACACTAGGATACCTGGGTCGATGACAAATGTCGCAATGTCTCGCCGGGAAAAATGACAAGACGAGAAGCCCGCGAAAGGTGCAGAGAAAAAAGGCGCCAGAAAACTCAAGAAAGCTGATGGAACGTAGGAGTGTGTGCATATAAGCTTACAGGAATACAATAAAAAGTCTGAAAATTTTGCCAGCAAATAAAGGGACAGGTACGTGGAACAACAGGACCTTCCTCCTGTAAAGACAAGGATGGTCATTTGCTACTGACTGCAAGAGCATACTAAGGAAATGCAAAGTACACTTCTTAAGCCTGCTAATGTCCGAACATTTGGGTACAAAAAACTCTGCAAAAATCTGGAGCGATAACATCAACTGTCCCCCTCCGAACCAAACTGAGATAAAAGGAAACTGTATTTTCTGGCCTGAAGAACAACAAAGACGCTGGGGCTGATGGTTTTCTAGCTGAGCCTTTTAGTGAAGCATGCCCGACTGGATTCGGCTATCTTCATGTAATCCTCCAGATCTTCGTTTTGCATTTCCATTCGAATGTGTGTTCCTGTCTTGTTCTCGACTCGGTCTATGCCGACGTGCGTGACAAGGAAGTCATTTCTGGCAGTACCAAGTCTAGGTACCACGTCTAGAATCACTTCTAAGGGGCTAAAGGTGTTAGTTCGCCATATTGGCTAAGAAATCACTAAGGCGTGACTGACTGGGCAAACACTTTCAAAGTGTTAAGGATGTTAGTATGCCCTCGTGACTAGTAAATCACGAATGCGTGAGTTGTTCTTGACTGGACAATCAGTTCCAAGGGGTTAAAGGCGTTAATATATCCTCGAGCCTGAGAAATCACAAAGGCGTGACTTAATCGTGACTGTTAATCACTTCCAAGAAGGTTCTAACGGTATTAGTAAGCGAAGCTGGGAAATCGCTTCCAAGGCGTTAAGGGTGTTAGTTGTCATCGTGACTGGGCAATCATTTCCAAGGGATATAAGGTGTTAATAAGAACTCGTGGCTGAGAAATCACTAAGGCGTGACTTGGCCTTGACTGGGAATCACTTCCAAGGAGGTTAAGGGTGTTGATAAGCTCTTGTAACTGAGGAATCACTTAGGCCTAACTTGGTCATGACTGGGAAACACTTACAATGTGATTAAGGGTTCTAAGGGTTTTAGTAGGCCCTTTTGAGTGAGAAATCACTAATGCGCTTAGTCACGCATCACTCATACGGGTACAATCACTTCTACTGGTATAAAGGTGTTAGGTGTTAGGGTTAAGGATAGTAGTATGCCCTCGTGACTAGTAAATCACGAAGGCGTGACTTGGTCATGACTAGGCAATCAGTTCCATGGGGTTAAAGGTGTTAATAAGACCTCGTGCCTGAGAAATCACTAAGGCGTGACTTGGTCGTGACTGGGAATCACTTCCAAGGTTGTTCTTAGGTTATTAGTAAGCCCTCGTGGCTGAAAAATCACTAAGGCGAAACTGGGTGATTGCTCCAAGGCGTTAAGGGTGTCAGTTGCCCTCGTGACTAGGCAATCACTGTCCAGGGGTTAAAGTTGTTAGTAAGCTCTCGTGACAGAGAAATTACTAAGGCGTGTCTTGGTCGTGACTGGGAAACACTTTCAAGGTTTTAAGTGTGTTAGAATGTCCTCGTGACTCGACAATCACTTCCCAGGGGTTAAAGGTGTTAATAAAAATCACTAAGGCGTGACTTGGTCGTGACTGGGAAAACAATACCAAGGGTTTAAGAGTGTTAGAATGTCCAGGTGACTGAAAAATCACTAAGGCATGAGTAGACAATCACATCCCATGGGTTAAGGTGTTAGTAAGCTCTCGTGGAAAAAAATCACTAAGGCGTGACTAGGCAATTACTTCCTCGAGGTTAAAGGTGTTAGTAAGCCCTCGTGAGTGAGAAATCACTAATGCGTGACTGGTCAATCACTAACAAGGGTCTAAAGATATTTGTTCGCCATATTGACTGAGAAATCACTAAGGCGTGATTGGTAGTGACTGGGAATTACTTCCAAGGTGGTTAAAGGTGTTTATAAGTCCTCGTAACTGAGAAATCACTAATGCGAAACTGGGCATTCACTGCCAAGGCGTTAAGGGTGTTAGTTGCCCTCGTGACTAGACAATCACTGCCCAGGGGTTAAAGGTGTTAGTAAGCCCTTGGACAGAGAAATCCCTAAGGCGTGTCTTGGTCGTGACTGGGCCACACTTTCAAGGGTTTAAGGTTGTTAGAATGTCCTCGTGACTGAGAAATTACTAAGGCGTGACTGATAATCACTTCCTGGTTAAAGTTGTTATTACTCGTGACTGAATAATCACTAAGGCGAGGCTTAACCGTAACAGGGCAAACACTTCTAAGGGTGTTAGAATGTCCTCGTGACTGAAAATTCTAACACCCTGAGGCATGACTGGACGATCACTTCTCAGGGATTAAAGGTGTTAGTAAGTCCTCGAGACTTAAAAATCACTAAGGCGTGTCTTCGTCGTGACTGGGAAACACTTCTGAAGGGTTTAAGGGAATAAGAATACCCTCGTGACTAAGAAATCACTAAAGTTAATTCTGTGAAGTTATTCCATTTCTGCAGGCATACCGCTCGAATGCAGCGAGATACTGAACGGCATAATGCCAAACAAGCCAATAACACCTCTCTCTCTAATAAGAGGGGGTCTTACGTTATCCTAAAGCAGTACTAAGCACTTCGTACCACGCAGGGACGCATATAAAGCCATGGCAACAAAGAGTTCCGGATAAACAGTATAAAGTATTTAGATAAGAATACAATTCAGATCCGGATTCAGTGATAGCGTTGTTGTCTTGTCCGGTAATTTGTACCCAGGCCGATTTTAGATGATCGTGAACTTTTAGTATACGCTCGAAGAGTATTTAGTGGCATATGACTGCAATGATTAGAGGCGATCGGGATCTCTGGGATCTGATATCCGCTACTGAGGATCGTGTTGATGACTTGTGCTCCTTAGCAAATTGACTTTTGCAACTTGTGGTTGTATCGATGATTCGGCTTTCGTCGTTAATCAGTTTGGTATCCGCAACACAGCATCGTGTTGATGATTCGTGTTCTTCAGCAAATCGACTTTTGCAACTCGTGGTGTATCGATGATTTTGCTTTAGTCGTAAATCAGTCTGGTATCCGCAACTCAGGATCGTGTTGATGATTTGTGTTCATCTATAGATCAACTTTTGCAACTCGTAGTTGTATCGATTCCGATTACGCGACCGAACCGACGGAGTGTTAGTATCAAGGTGCTACGGTGCCAATTTCTAAAACAATGCTACAGAAACGACAAGTGTATTCATGTTCCAACTGGAGTTGGATTCAACAGACCGAAGTCCGGTTAAACAAAACGAAGTCCGGTTAAATGAAATTTGGGCAAACCGACAAATGTTTGTTCAACTGACCGAAGTCCGATTAAACAAAAGAATGCATCTTTCGATAAATTATTGCCCTAAGAAGGGCAGGGGAGATCGGGTACAAAGCAACTAAGCAATAAACTTCGCTGCGGTAGCATCCGACGAATTTACCAAGCAAAATGCTCGATCATTTAAGTAAGTGGAGCTCTAGATGTAATGAGAATTATATCGCATCACACTACATCGATTAACACTTTTCCTTGTGATGTCGTTTCCTAAATGTGTTAGGTTGGATGTTGGTCGTCGCGCTAATTCGCCGTTCGTGGCAATTGCCGAATATGTCATAGGTGGCAGTTGTGTGCATTGCCAAACGCGCCGTTTGCGACGGTCGTGTGATCAATGGTATTGTTGTATGCCCTTGAAGTAATTGAAACAGTGAATGCAGATTGCACAGGCGAGTATATTATTGGTGGTTAGAGGTTAAAAGGTCATAATTGTGTAGTTTGCATATGTGGGAGGCATATATGTACGGACGACTTACGTCACGTTACAAATCCTTCCAAATAGATAAAAATTTCGATAACACCTCACACGCAGCACGTTTTATACCATCGTCAAATCGCCCCTTGAATGTATGATATTTCTATCAATCTCTAAAGAAACTTACCAAAAAATTTCTAACAGAATTGAAGCATATTTTCATTTTATGCATCTTACATATAAGCATATCTCTATTATCCCATAACCCTTTAACCCCCTGCTAAATCAATTACTACAATCTGGTTTTTCATATTTTCTACTTCCAGGACTTTTTGGAGAATTGTGCCCACTTCGGCTTCAACGTCATCCCGTTGGTACAAACCTTTGGTCACATGGAATACGCTTTAAAGCTGCAAGAATTCATACCCATGCGTGAACTGCCCGATAGTCCTCAATCCATTTGTCCCAGCCAGAAACCCTCATTGCATTTCATCGAAGCCATGCTGACGCAAGTCATTGACTTTCATCTTCAGTTGCCTTCGCTGAAAATGTCCCACGTCCATATAGGTTGTGATGAGGTATTCCGTATGGGTGAATGCGTTCAATGTCGACAGAAGACCAAAGGTGAACTCTTTCTCAATCATGTCATTAATGTGGCCCACTTTGTCCGGAACAAATGGCCCCAGCAGAAGGTTATCATCTGGGATGATATGTTGCGCGGCATGACCTTGAGTGAAATGCAGCACTCACAGATCGGTCAGTATGTGGAGCCCATGATATGGGTGTACATCAACGACATCTATCGATTCATACCGCCCATGCTTTGGGAGCGTTATACGCGCGTCTTTCCCACCGCCTGGGCGGCTTCGGCCTTTAAGGGGGCATTTGGCGAAAGTCTTATGATACCACCCATACAAAGACATCTGGAGAATAACATACGTTGGTTGGCGGTCATTGCCAAGGAGGGCTCACGATTCTCCAAAGGTTTCCAAGGTCTAGCGCTGACCGGTTGGCAGCGTTACGATCACTTTGCGGTGCTGTGCGAACTACTGCCCACGGGCATACCGAGTCTGATGATCTCCTTGTCGACGGTCTCCAAAGGGTATTTCAATACCAATCCCAAGGAGAATGATCTGTTAAAGGTGATGCAGTGTGTGTATCAATTGGATAAACGACGTTCTGGTAATCCTTGGCTAGATTTACAGCCGAATTCACATCACAATCAATTGTTTTCGACTTGTGTCTATTTGGGCCATCAGTTCTATAAATATGCATTGCGTCTCTTTGAGATGTTAACTGAAATTCAGATATATCTAAATCAGGTACAGGATAGAAGCGCCTGGATGTCTGATTATAATGTTCGCCATAATTTTAGTTCACCCATACGGGTGCACGAATTGACCCAAAAGACGCCAATTTATATAAGTGAACTTCAGGGGATGTCCCGTCAAGCCCAGGAGTTACTCTACGATATATTCGATGAGGTAAGTATGATAACATCTAAAAGTAATGCATATGATAACAGATCGAATGGGGTTTCTCATCATTTGGAACACAAACAGTTTAAGATCATCATCAAATTTAAATTTTCTAGAAAGTTAGTTTCTCTTTCTGATAACCCAGTATAGCATTTTTCAGCTCTTTGATTTGGGATTCAATACTGAGAACTGCACGTGAAAGTAGCCCAAAAAAGATGAAGTCCTGCATCATTCGTTTTGTCAAGTAACATGCCATAATAATTTAATATCGATTTGAAGTTAGTAAGTATCGTATAGAGGAATTTGTCACGTTTTAGGCTATTTTGTTTGACATAACTCGAGAATCACTAGTCCGATTAAGCTGAAACAAATTTAGAAAAAATTAAGAATTACAATTTCTTTAATCTGTTCATATAACGTTTCTCTACATAAGCAACAGTTTCACTTTTCCATTCATCAAATGATTTTGAGAACTGGGTTTATTTTGTAGCAGTTACAATAAAACTGTTGTACTCTGTGGCGTATGATTTACGTGGAATATTACTTATGATAATCATACGCCACCATATAGTGTTTATGTTATGTCAAACACAACTTACTAACTTCAAATCGATATTAAATTATTATGGCATGTAACTTGACAAATCGAATGATGCAGAACTTCTTCTTTTTGGGGCTACTTTCACGTGAAGTTCTCAGAATTTAGTCCCAAAATCATGTGTATTACTGTGTTTGGGTTTATAAAATTATTTATTATTATATTGTTTTTCACTTCACTTATTTCATAACCTGATTACTTCTGCCTCCATTGACAATAATGACATTCAATTTTTCTCATTTTAGTACACCATTGCGGAGTTTATCGAACAAACAATTTATCCCACAATTGGCTCCCTACAACGCCACTTGGCCAACGCTCAATTACTACTACAGCCTAATCATTGGCCACAACGTCCGCTGCCCATAGCCAGAGCTTTGCATGATTTACACTTGATCACCGATGACCATCATCCGGCACAAATGCAACAGCAACAGCATCAGCATCATCATATACCCAATTGAAGAGTACAACATATACATACATATACCGTGGGATCGTGATCGTCTTAGTAGTATGTCTTCCGAAGTAGTCGAACATGTTAACATTGAAATACTTGATATATAATTTTAATCAACTCAATTGACTAATAGAGTTAGAGAGCGCGACGAGGAACAATTTCAATTTCCAACTTCAATACAATTATCAAGGACAAAGCTTTAAGCTTTCACTATTTCCGATGCAATCCAATTACATACAAATTTAATAGATCTATCTATACATACATACATACACAAATATACGTATGTATATGCTCTCATACATACCTAGTACATACATTTATTTTGTTAATAACAAATGAAAACATTTTAAATGTTACACGATAGATAACAATAACAACAACAACATAGCCGAACATATGTATTTATGAAACTCGGTAATACAATAATAATAAATGTACATACAAACTACATTTATACATTAATTTTCTCCTGAGGGGCGGTTAATGAGCTGGTCGAAACACAACAACAAAAAGTTAACATAAAATTATGCGATATTCATTATTCTTTTCTAATATTTTATTTGAATTTAACATAAATAACAATTATTTGGAAAACTAAACTCTTGTTTAATAAAATACAAAAACAATATCATTATTACTACAAGCAAAATATGTCAATAAAAATGTTATACAATAAAAAAAAATTTGTTTTCATTAATTTAGCTAAAACTGGAGCATTTAGAATTATAAGTAAGTATATATGTATAAGAATTATAGATAAGTTATATGTAACGTGGCTATCTCGTCGGCTGAGGTAAGTCTTCAGTCTTCGCCAGGGTCACCATAAGGACCCACAACACCTTATGGAATAATAATTCAGTAAATTTTCCCTGACTAGGGCCAAATAACAGTATTGTTTATTGGTGGTGTAATTCAAAATTATAATCCACTGGATAAAGTATTTAGATACGAAAACAATTCAGATTCGGATTCAGTGATAGCGTTGTTGTCTTGTCCGGTAACTTGTACCCAGGCCGACTTAAGATGATCGAGAACTTATAAAATACGTACGACGAGTATTGATGTGGCCTATGACTGCAATGACAGGTTTTGGGATTCGGCTTGATTTAAGATAGCCGGGAACTTTACGAATCGATAGATTTGAGGTTATCGGAAACTTTTTACTATACTCCTAAAACTGGAGAGGTCAGGATCGTTTCGGTATTCAACAGCGTGATAATTTTGGTACTTTCGATAATTCAGGCTCATACCAGCAATTTGGCAGGCACGGATGACTCGGGTTCTTCGGTGGTTACGAATAATATCAGCTGTATGTGGCCAGCTTGGTGATTCGGGTTATTGTCGGGGTTTACGATTAATATCAGCAGTATGTGCTCAGCTTGGTGATTCGGGTTTTCAGTTTAATATCAGCAAGTGATGATTGATGACCCGGGTTTGTCGGTAATTCTGGCTAAAGTCAACAATTCAGAAGAATATTGGTGACTTGGGTTTTGTTGATGATTCCGATTTATATCAGCAATACTGGCTCATCTTGATGATTCGGATTTGTCAGTGGTTCAGGTATATATCAGCAATTTGGGAATATATTGTTAATTCGGGGTTGTTGGTATGTTAATTCAGTTTGGTATTCGCAACTCAGATTAGCGTTGATGACTTGTATTCTTTTGCAAATCGACTTTTCGCAACTCGTGATTGTATTGATGATTCGTCGTAAATCTGTTTGGTATCCGCAACTTAGGATCGTCTTGATGATTCGTGTTCGTCTGTTTATCAACTTCTGCAACTCGTAGTTGTATCGATGATTCGGCTTTCGTCGTAAATCAGTATGGCATCCACAATTCAGGATCGTTTTGACGACTTGAGTTCTTCAGCAAACCCAATTTTACAACTCGTAGTTATATCAATGATTCGGCTTTAGTCGTAGTCAGTATAACTTAAACTTAATTTCCCTTTGCACCCCATGAATGAGGTATGGGATAGCTTCTCGCATTGTTGTGAATTAACACGCTTTCTATTTTTAGATTCACAACTAACGGCACCTACTTATTTATCGACGAATGCGAACGTCACTGTTTTGAGAAGCTCTTACTAGACACGACGATTGAATCGACGCTTAATACTGCGAAGTTGCTGTCAAACAACATTCGAGGGGAGCCGACAATGAAAGAAAATTTTATTTCTTTTTCTTTTTTAAGATGACTGGAGCCAGGTTTGAACCTGCGATCTCCCGCATGGTAGTCGCGTGTTCTAACCACTATGCCACGGCCGTAGTCAGTATGGTATCCGCAATTAAGGATTGTGTTCATGAATCGTGCTCTTCAGCAAATCGGCTTTTGCAACTTGTGGTTGTATCGATGATTCGGCTTTCGTCGTAAATCAGTATGGTATCCGCAACTCATGTTCGTGTTGATGACTTGTGTTCTTTAGCAAATCGACTTTGGAACCGAAATCCGATTCAACAGACCGAAGTCCGATTTAACAGACCGAAGTCCAATTTAACAGACCGAAGACCGATTTAACAGACCGAAGTCCGATTTAAAGACCGAAGTCCGATTCAACAGACCGAAGTCCGATTTAACAGACAGAAGTCCGATTTAACAGACCGAAGTCCGGTTCAATAGACAGAAGTTCGGTGCGTTATAACAGACCGAAGTCCTATTCAACAGACCGAAGTCCGATTTAACAGACCGTAGATTTAATCTAGCCAAAAAACTTAAAACAAAGAAATATTACAAATCATCAGGAGTCGATTATAAGCTTCAGCCTCTGTCAATGATATAAAATAAAGCTGTGAGAAGCTTAGAGACATACGTGATCGTTTTGGCGGTCTGCTTCTTAAACAAATGTATGTCTAAGGACAATGCAACGTAATGAAAAATGGTGTGTGGCCGTAGATTTAGTCCAATTCAACAGACCGTAGTCGAGTTAAAGCAATGGAATATGGGTTAAACGACAAAAGTTAGTTCAACAGACCGAAGTCCGATTAAACAAATATCAACAATAAAAAAATCTTTTCTGATCGTTTAGCCAAAGTATATAATGATACACTAGCACAAAGAGAATATTTCTTTCGATAAATTATTGCCCTGAGAAGGGCAGGAAAGATCGGGTACAGAACAACTTAACAATAAACTTCACTATAGTAGCAACCGACCACTTTACCAAGCATTTATGTAAGTGGATGTAATGAGAATTACATCGTAATCGCACTGCATCGATTAACACTGTCTCTTCTGATGTCGTTTCTTAAATGTGTGTTGGTTGAATGTTGGTCGTTCGCCGTTTGCGGCGATTGCCAAATGTGTCTTGGGTGTCAGTCTCGTGCATTGCCGGACGCATCGTTTGCGGCGGCCGTGTGATCGATTATATCGTTGTTTGCCCATGAAGTAATTGAAACAGTATATGCAGATAGGGCTGATTTGCGATATTCAAGATTAAATTAAGGGCGAGTATATTATTGGCGGTTAGAGGTTAACAGGTCATAATTGTGTAGTTAGCGCTAGAACTGTATATGTAGGAGGCATTTATGTACGGACGACTTTCGTCACGTTACACACGATTGACCACCATACGCACCCATTTTCCCCCAGCCTACCTTATACATTTTTTTTTCTCAACCACACAAAATTAGGGGTTGTGACGTATCCAAATCTTGTTACTAAAGACCTTCATAAAACACCATCACAACCCTAGTATCTAAGTCAGCGCATTCTGTCAACTTGAATGCGCTTGACTACGTCGATGTCTTTATATAGCTCATACAGATGATGGCACATTTGGCAACTGTATCATCGCCGTTCACGATGATGGGGTCCAAATATTTTGCCGGCCATGACATGATGGTTAGAACACGCGACTTCCATGCGGGAGATCACAGGTTCAACTCCTGGCTCCAGTCATCTTGAAAAAAAAGAAAAATTTTCTATCATTGGAGACTCCACTCGAATGTTGTCGACAGCAACTTCGCAGTATAAGTGTCGAATCAATCGGCATGTCTTGTCTAGTTTCTCAAACAGTGACGTTCGCATTTGTCGATAAACAAGTAGGTGCCGTTAGTTGTGAATCTTAAAAAAGAAAGCGTGTTAATTCACAACAACGCTAGAAGCTATCCCATACCTCATTCATTGTTGCTAAAGATCTTCATAAAACCCCATCACACCCCTAGTGTCTCAGCCAGCGCATTCGGTCTACTTTAAAGTTTACTTGTTTTCCAGGCTGATATTATTATTTATGTTTATTTAGACAAAATTCAATTTAGACAAAACTATCTAACTCGTACCACCTCAAAGTTGACGCAGCGTCCCAATCGAGTAGACTCATTATACGTTGAAACAAATAATTTTGGGTTGTTCTCATTTATCACCAGACTCACTTCTGCGACTACTTCTCAATGCTTGTAATGGTCGCAGTAACATCCCGCAGCCCTCGGCAAATGATATTTTTATCATCGGCATAGTGCATGATGGCACCTGTCGAGCTTAATGCATTATTATGTTGGGGAGATAGCATGACAGACACTCGCATTGTCTAAAGCCCGCTTGGTAGAAAATTGCCCTGTCAGGTTTTGTCTATTTTCACTGAAGACTTCGTATCAGTAGTCAGTGTCATCTCGCAAAGTCTTATCAACTTCGCGGGGATACCAAACACAGTCATAGCGTCTAATAGTTTATTTCGTATCGAACTGTGTAATGCAGCTTTGTAATCGATAAACAGATGGTAGGTGTCGATCTGTATTTCTTGGGTTTTCTCCAGAATTTGTTGTGGTGGTCGTGGATTGACCAGGTCTAAAGCCAAACTGATAAGGTCCAATCAGGTTCGGTGAGATGGCTTTCGTCTTTCACACAACACACTAGACAGGACGCTGTATGCGTTGGGTATAGGGCTGATCCCGGGATATTTGGTACACACCCTTAGATCGTCTTTCTTAAGCACAGGACAAAAAACACTCAGTTTTCAATCATCGAGCGCACTCCTTTAGCTAAAACGGGTTTATAAGCTGGTGCATGCAACTCATCGGCGTGCAATTGCCGTTCTGATCCCGTCGTCGATGATTAGCGCGATTTCGTCACTTTTGCTGCCTTTGGGATAGCATCTCTCTGGGGATAGGAATGAGGTATGGAATGCTTCTCGCGTTGTTGTGAATTAACAAGCCTTCCATTTTAGAATCACAACAACCAGCACCTACTTGTTTATCGACATGCCGGTTGACTCGACACTTATACTGGGAAGATGCTGTCGACAAGAACGAGGGGACCGGCAATGAAGGATAATGTAGATGACTGGAGCCGGGAATCGAACCACGGATCTAGTCTCGTGTTCTAACCACCGCTGCCGGTCCCGTCCCGAATCGAAAATAAAAATGTAATCTACAAATTTGAATCTGTAGTGCCGGGTACTATTTGTACACCAAATTGTATGCCTCCAGGGCTAAAATACAGTTTGGCCAAACGGACTCCGCCCATTGATCGAAAACTAAAATTTCGTCTGCACATTTGAACCTAAAGTGTCTAGTACTAGCTGTATATCGTCTTAAAAGGTCCTGCAACGATTTTGATCTTAAGATACTTGGGGTGAAACAAGACTCCTTCAATGCATTACTCTTTTTCTTGTTTTAAGTGTAGCAGAAATACTTGAGTGTAAGTATAGCAGAAATACTGAGGTTTTTTTTGGGTTTTGTCTAGTGTTATAAAGGTTTCATAATGTAATACATTACACTATGTAACAAAAATAAAAAATTTCTCTGCCTTTGGGATGTAATTGTTATTTCCTAGTCTGTTATGTCTTAAAAGTATGGAAACCACCTAATATTCCTCGGAAACTTTGCTTTTGTGACTGTAACTTTCGCCTCAGAGAGCTTAGGTAACAAGTCTTGTAGGTACTTGAACGCTGAAGAATTTTTGTCGAGAGCTTTGACGAATTGCTTTATAAGACCCAGTTTGATGTGGAGTGGGCTTCCACTTGACATTGTTCCTCCCCACTGTGAATTCAGTTCGTTGTGGCCAGTGTTCACTGTAGTGTGCACGCAGATAAGCGCTGCCATGGTCACAAAAGCAAAGTTATCTTGCGACAATAGCTGTTTTCAATACTTTTGGGACCTAACTGACTAGGAAATAACAATTACAACCCAGGGACAAAAATCATGTTACATAGTGTTATTGGTGATTCAAACAATTCGAAATAACGGCTATTAAATAAAATCCTTGAATAACATAAGAGTTACCAAACATTAAGACATAATATGGACATTATATGCAGTTGGCAAATCCATTTCATCCTTTGGATAAAATAACAGAACGAATAACATAGAAAAAGAATAAGGAAAAGAGAGAGAGAGAGAGACATAGAACAAAACAAACAAATAGAGAATCAAACTCTAAACTCTCTCTCTCTCTCTCTCTCTCGCTAAATAAGTAGTTGTGTAACCCCCCTTAAGACCATAGCAAAAAGCCGGTTGCAGGACATTAAATGTCAAACGTTTAACACAGAACACACCAGATTTGACAGCAGCAACTAAAAGCAAAGGATAATAACTTCAAAATGACAGATGACAACCACTTTGAAACACAGAGGAAAATCAATTAACAAATAGTGATACGGCTTTTGCGAAAGAGGGGTGAAAACGAAAACGTTCTGTGAAAAATAAAATTCCATAAAAAAGAATTTATAGTAAAATATTAAATTCAACAAAAATACTCTTTATTTCTAACTTTATTAAGAAAAGTGCTCAATAAATTATAGGAAATTAATAAAGGTAGTTCACAGTACAAGTGAATTTTGTTATAGCCAAAATCTTTTTTTCTATCGGTGACAACTTCAGAATCGTATACATAACTCTTAAGTGAGTGTTTGCCGTACCGCACCACATCACCACATCCTTGTTTTTTTCTGTCTGTCCATCGTCCTGCAAAATTATCTCACATCTTATTGAATACTATGGGCATTACTGAAACAGCACAAATGGCCACAGCTGCTGCAGTAGACATCAATCATGGTTCCAATCTAACATTGGACTTATTTGCTGATATATTCAAATGCCTCGAGCCGGAAGTACAAATCGATACATTTGAGGTAAATTGATGGGAGGGAGGGAGGTTGTGAAATGGTAAGATTTTCGATTTGAGGTATTAACTTGATGGTCCTCCACTCTTATGTATTTAAGGAACAACAAGGATCAGGACGTGGTGATAACTATACAGCCACTCTGTATCGCATTCACTTGACTGGCCAAAGGAAATGTTTGGGCGATGGCAAAAAACAAAAATGGGAGAAAAGTGTGATATGTAAGCGTTTACCGGAAAATCTCAAGCTGAGGGAAGCCTACAAGAGTGATAAACTATTTAGGTAAGTGAGTAAGTGGCATGAGTCAGCTAGTATAATTGTATGTTATCATTATACCATCACCCTTAGGGATGAGGGTATATATCATTTGATACGACCCAAAAGTGTAACACATAGAAGGAGTCCCTTCAGACCCTAGGTTTCTTAGAACCAAATTCGATTCATGACTTTTTAAGTCATTTTAGCCATGTCCGTCTGTCTGTCTGTCTGTCTGGTGGCTGTCCGGCTGGTTCGCATGATAACTTTCGAAAGACACAACCAAATGTCTTGAAATTTTGCACGAGTTAATATTTCCCCAAAACTACTTACGGTATTGCAAATTGGCTACATGGCTCCGCCCCTTCTGGTACCTCCCATACAAATACATCATTCCGCCCACTTTAGAGATAGATTATAATATCAATACACCCAACAGGATCGTACTCGAAATTCTGAACTTAGTAAAGCTATTACGGGATAAAGTTTTGGAAAAAAAAAAATTGGAAGTCTAGCCACGCCCCTACTGGTACCTCCCATACAAATTCACCTTTCCGCCCACTTTAGATACGGAGTAATAATATCAATAAATCCATCGCGCTCGTACCCTAATTCTTAATTTAGTAAAGCTATAGCAGGATACAGTTTTTGAGAAAAAAAACTGAAGTCTACCAACGCCCCATCTGGTACCTCCCACACACATCTGGTACCGCCCACTTTAGAAATCGATTAATATTATTATTAGAACTACCGCGATCGTGACCAAATTCTGTATTTAGTAAAGTTCAAGCTGGATAAAGTTTTGGAGAAAAAATCTGGAAGTCTAGACACGCCCATTCTGGTACCTCCCATACAAATGTATCTTTCCGCCCACTTTAGAGATGGAATAATAATATCAATACACTTGATACGATCGTGCCCAAATTTTGTATTTAGTAAAGCTATAACAGGATCTAGACACGCCCCTTCTGGTACCTCCCATACAAATGTACCACGCCGCCCACTTTAGAGATGGAGTAATAATATCAATATTCTCGACACGATCGTGCCCCAATTCTGTATTTTATTAAGTTATAACAGGATAAAGTTTTGGAGAAAAAATTGGAAGTCTGGCGGCGCCACTTATCAGATCTCCCATACAAATGTACCTTGCCGCCCACCAACCATTAACAGCGCTAATTATTTTTGTATCACTAAATAATGCATAAGAGCGGTATTTGTCCACTCTGTGCATTACCAGTAGATAGTAAAATCGAACATAAGAAAATCAATCGGTTTCCAATGGTTATTTAATAACACAGTACTACAATTCTGAGAACTGTACGTGAAAGTAGTGCCATAAATAAGAACTTCTGCATTATCCGTTTCGTCAAGTTGGCTTTATTAATAATTTAGTGCCTTAAAATCGCACAAATTTCCATTTTTACTATTATTCCCCATTTTCAACTTTTTACTAAATAACTGACCGTACCTTTTCACTACGTTAAAATTTGATATTTCCTCTATCGAAATGACGCACTTTTTGCACTTTCTTCGATAAAAATTTTGAAAAATTTAGTCCAAATATTATGGAGTCTTATGATATGCATGAAACAAAGCACTAAGGGGTTTTTGGGGTCGCTGATTTCATATTCGGAGTCAAACTTGAAAAAAAAAACAAAACGGCTGCTACAGAATGAAGAACATTATTTTTGAAAATAGCTAAAATTCTACTGAACAAATTGTACACACAATTTTCTATCCGCCATTTTGATTTTTTTCATAATTTGACTCCGGATTCGATATCAGCGACCCCAGAAAACCCCATAGGCACAAAAGATATATTCGTTATTTTGAATTCACATTTGTTTTGTTTTTTAATTTGACTCAAGATTGAAAATCGGCTACTCCAAAATCGCCCATAGGCACAATATCGGTATAATTCCAGTATTTTTTTTAAAACATCAGCCATTTTGTATCTTTCATTTTGTTTTTAATTTGACTCCAGATCCAAAACCAGCGACTCCAAAAACCCCCATAGGCACAGTATCGGTAGAATTCCAGCATTTTTTGAAAAAAAAATGTCCAACAATTTGTGTCCGCCATTTTGTTTTTTTCAAAATTTTACTTCAAATTCGAAATCAGCGACCCCAAAAACCCTCTTAGACACAATATCAGTTAAATGCAAGTATTTTTTGAAAAAAAATGTTCGCCATATTGTGTCAGCCATTTTGTTTTTTTTTTTTATTTTCACCCTGGATTCAAAATTAACGACCTCAAAAACCCACTTAGTACCATGTTTTTTGCCCATTGAAAGTCTCCATCATATTAAGGCCAAATTTTTCACAGATCTGACCAATGTGCACTGGTAACACGGAAAGTAGTCAACTGTACTGTACCCCTTCTATGACAACCCCATGTTACAGTAAATAGCCTAACACATGGGAAGTAGATTGGATGGTAACTAACGCTGGATGTTTATGGATAGTGAAATTGATAGTGCGACACTAGTAACCCCAACAAGCGGGTCACTCAAATGCAAGAAGCACTCCCTTAGATCAATTTGTATGGGTAATACCAGAGCATATGGTTCAACACAATTCCAATAACGCGTTCGAGTACATTGGGGCATTTAAATTTTTTCTTCACTGCCAGATAGTATTACTTTTCTTCAAATTTTATATATCTATCCAATTGTTTATTCGTTTACAAACATGGCTATTTTCAGCCAAAAGAGTCAAAGGCTATTAACTATAAAAATTGTTTGTTTATTTCCGTTAATATTCAATAAAATTCCAATTTCCCCTTTTCCCCATTTTACAGAAATGAAGTAGAATTTTATACTACCATAATGCCGGAACTATTAAAATTTCAAGCTACCAAAACCGATGACATTTTTAAAGCCATACCCACATGTTTCTATGCTCGTTCGGATCTGTTAATCATGGGTAAGTAATAAATCAAAATAGTCTATTACATAAATTAAAACATTTATAAATACTGCGAACTTTTTCAGAGGACCTGCGAATACGAGGTTTTGAAATGCCCGATCGTAAACAAGGCTTAACTGTCGGCGAGACCCGTATGGTTTTAAAACAAGTGGCTCAGTTGCATGCGTTAAGTTTGGCCTACAAATTTGAGAGGCCAAAACAATTTGAGAACTTAAGGAAATTGACGAGTGAAGCCCTATTTTCCAATGACAATGCAAATTGGTATAAAAATTACTATGAGACATTATCAAAGAATGCCATCAAAATGGTAAGTGCGACGTAACAATAAAAATAAAAACAATTATGAACCAGAGATAAACAACTTTAAGCTACAAGAGAACAAATGTATTACCAATGTAGGGAAACCGATGTGTAGATGCTAAGCAAAAGTTCCACTGGACGATATATATTTTAAAGGAATGTTTGTGGCAATTAGCATGAAGTTTGCCGCTTTTGTTTACCGACCAAGTCATTAGCGAAATAGTCTCTAACGACATATTTGGGTGGAAAAGTTAATACAATTTCTTATATCCTTTTAACATGATTTAAATAAAAGTATCCCGAATCATTGGTATTTTTTTCGAATTATATGTTAGTTCTACTTTCTGAACATCTTTTGGTAATAGATTTTCTGTCACGCCTTTGTTGTTTCCTTTAGGTCTCTGATGTTTTACCCGAGGACTCATCGTATTTGCGTGTCTTTAAGGAATTCGCTGAAACTTCGACATTTTTCCAAAGCATGGTCCGTATGGTTAGTGAGGAATCCCCATTGTCAGCATTTTGCCATGGCGACTGTTGGGCTAATAACTTTTTATATCGTTACGAACTAACACCGAGTGGAGAACGACAAGTTCAAGAGGTAAGAAAATTAAAATATGAAAATATGAAAATATGAAAATATGAAAATATAAAATATGAAAATATGAAAATAAGAAAATATGAAAATATTAAAATATGAAAATATGAAAATATGAAAATATGAAAATATGAAAATATGAAAATATAAAAATATGAAAATATGAAAATATTAAAAAATATGAAAATATGAAAATATGAATATATGAAAATATGAAAATATGAAAATATGAAAATATGAAAATATGAAAATATGAAAATATGCAAATATGAAAATATGAAAATATGAAAATATGAAAATATGAAAATATGAAAATATGAAAATATGAAAATATGAAAATATGAAAATATGAAAATATGAAAATATGAAAATATGAAAATATGAAAATATGAAAATATGAAAATATGAAAATATGAAAATATGAAAATATGAAAATATGAAAATATGAAAATATGAAAATATGAAAATTTGCAAATATGCAAATATGAAAATATGAAAATATGAAAATATGAAAATATGAAAATATGAAAATATGAAAATATGAAAATATGAAAATATGAAAATATGAAAATATGAAAATATGAAAATATGAAAATATGAAAATATGAAAATATGAAAATATGAAAATATGAAAATATGAAAATATGAAAATATGAAAATATGAAAATATGAAAATATGAAAATATGAAAATATGAAAATATGAAAATATGAAAATATGAAAATATGAAAATATGAAAATATGAAAATATGAAAATATGAAAATATGAAAATATGAAAATATGAAAATATGAAAATATGAAAATATGAAAATATGAAAATATGAAAATATGAAAATATGAAAATATGAAAATATGAAAATATGAAAATATGAAAATATGAAAATATGAAAATATGAAAATATGAAAATATGAAAATATGAAAATATGAAAATATGAAAATATGAAAATATGAAAATATGAAAATATGAATATATGAAAATATGAAAATATGAAAATATGAAAATATGAAAATATGAAAATATGAAAATATGAAAATATGAAAATATGAAAATATGAAAATATGAAAATATGAAAATATGAAAATATGAAAATATGAAAATATGAAAATATGAAAATATGAAAATATGAAAATATGAAAATATGAAAATATGAAAATATGAAAATATGAAAATATGAAAATATGAAAATATGAAAATATGAAAATATGAAAATATGAAAATATGAAAATATGAAAATATGAAAATATGAAAATATGAAAATATGAAAATATGAAAATATGAAAATATGAAAATATGAAAATATGAAAATATGAAAATATGAAAATATGAAAATATGAAAATATGAAAATATGAAAATATGAAAATATGAAAATATGAAAATATGAAAATATGAAAATATGAAAATATGAAAATATGAAAATATGAAAATATGAAAATATGAAAATATGAAAATATGAAAATATGAAAATATGAAAATATGAAAATATGAAAATATGAAAATATGAAAATATGAAAATATGAAAATATGAAAATATGAAAATATGAAAATATGAAAATATGAAAATATGAAAATATGAAAATATGAAAATATGAAAATATGAAAATATGAAAATATGAAAATATGAAAATATGAAAATATGAAAATATGAAAATATGAAAATATGAAAATATGAAAATATGAAAATATGAAAATATGAAAATATGAAAATATGAAAATATGAAAATATGAAAATATGAAAATATGAAAATATGAAAATATGAAAATATGAAAATATGAAAATATGAAAATATGAAAATATGAAAATATGAAAATATGAAAATATGAAAATATGAAAATATGAAAATATGAAAATATGAAAATATGAAAATATGAAAATATGAAAATATGAAAATATGAAAATATGAAAATATGAAAATATGAAAATATGAAAATATGAAAATATGAAAATATGAAAATATGAAAATATGAAAATATGAAAATATGAAAATATGAAAATATGAAAATATGAAAATATGAAAATATGAAAATATGAAAATATGAAAATATGAAAATATGAAAATATGAAAATATGAAAATATGAAAATATGAAAATATGAAAATATGAAAATATGAAAATATGAAAATATGAAAATATGAAAATATGAAAATATGAAAATATGAAAATATGAAAATATGAAAATATGAAAATATGAAAATATGAAAATATGAAAATATGAAAATATGAAAATATGAAAATATGAAAATATGAAAATATGAAAATATGAAAATATGAAAATATGAAAATATGAAAATATGAAAATATGAAAATATGAAAATATGAAAACATGAAAATATGAAAACATGAAAATATGAAAATATGAAAATATGAAAATATGAAAATATGAAAATATGAAAATATGAAAATATGAAAATATGAAAATATGAAAATATGAAAATATGAAAATATGAAAATATGAAAATATGAAAATATGAAAATATGAAAATATGAAAATATGAAAATATGAAAATATGAAAATATGAAAATATGAATATATGAAAATATAAAAACATGAAATAGTCGAAAAAAAGATAAGACCTGACTCAAAGGTTTTACCCCAATTTGGACACGAGGAATCTAAATGCATCATTGGTTTTTGAGTAACAATACATACAAAAATATTTTTTAAACTTTTTTATTTTATTGAGTTGTGTTTTAAGGAATAAATAGATTTTCGACAAGCTATAGTTTGGCTTTCGGATAAGCTTGACTTATTTAAAAAACTATCGATGACGGCTTATCCGAAAATCCAACTATAGTCCGTGAAAATCGATTTGAACCCATAAAGCCCTATCCTTGAGAATTTTTTTTTTGAATTTTTTTAAGTTATCTTGAGCACTATACAAAGTTTTTGTTTTCCGGTAAACCTAACTAAAGCATGTCGAAGATCTTTCATAAACCCTACTCACAGTAAAAGAAAATAAAAAAAAATGTATGACTAATGATGCAGTTCGATTCCTCCTGTCCGAATTAGTATAAAACCGTCGAGTCCGGCCTTGCCTTCGAAATTATTTGTCAAAAACTATCACAGTGTAATCAATACAAAACGTACATCAACGCTCTAAATAATTTAACAAATCTCTTCTTCACCAGGTATGTTTGGTCGACTTTCAATTGATTCGCTACAGTTCCATAGCTTTAGACGTGGCCAACTTGCTGTTCTGCTGCACGAGCAAATCGATGAGAGATGCTTTCTTGGAGGAATTCATTCAACTCTATACGAGCGAAGTATTCAAATGGCTGCCAATATTATGTACAAATTTACCGGAATTTTGCAATACACTGGATAAATTTGACAAAATGTTAGTAGAAAGTTACATAATTATATTAAAGCAATTGAAATGTATTCACAATTTCTCTAACAGATTCCGCCAGGAACTTAAAACATATGGCCGATTTGCATTGGGTCTCTCCTTGGACATTATACCCATTAGTACTTGCGCATCGGAAGATGCTCCCGATCTGTATTTGAATCGCAGCGATGCCATGGAATGCCAATATGGTGCACCTGAACTTAATTTTCCGCCCAACGATTTGTGTCGCCAGAAAATGTCCGAGATTCTTATAGATATGGTGGACAATGGTATGCTATAAATGCCAACCCCACGAAAGGGCATTTAGGGCAATTAGCACGAAATTTATGGAATTCCTTAAGAGATACTACACATAGAAGATTCCTTAGAAAAAGACATCCTAGTCATAGGTTTATGAAATTAGGTGACAATTTATAGTTTTGTATACGTTAATATGATGGACATACAATTCGTACTCGTAAATGTATGTATTTAGTATGTTTGTTTGTATTTATTCGAATTTTTTGTGTTGATTTAATAAGAAATCCAAAGAGGAAGGGTGTTCAAAGAATCGTCTTTATTTAAGAATTATAGGAAAGTTCAACAAAATGTTACTTGAATTTGTATAAAAGCTAAAGTTTATATTGAAACCGAAACTCTGTGTACTCAGATTTATTTATTAACATTGTTTTTTTTATATAATACTCTGCTATTTTTTATTAAAATCTTAATGCAATTTGTATCCTATACAAAAAAGTCATTGTGTGTACAATACGTGTGATGTTGCATTTTCTTAAATTTCAAATAAAAAACTTTCCAAATCGATTTTCTAAAGAAAATATAAAATTCTGAACACCCTTTAAATTGTGTATACGCATAGAAGATCATGTCGCTTAAGTAAAGAAAATTTCGCGGAAATATTATTTAAGTTTAAATCAATTAATATTCGTTAAAAGCAATTTACAAGTAATATTAAGCATTCAACATAACAGAAAGTGGTATTGAAATACTTTATAGCTACAATTGAACTTGTTGTTATTTTCAAGATTCAGATTCCTTAATATCGTATAATTTTCATATCATAAACAAGATTACATACAATTGTTCAATTGTTACTCTCAATTGTTCAATTGTTTGCCGCCAAAGATTTAGTTGTAAACTGATGCCAAAGAAATTGTACGAATTTTATTCGAAAACTTTAAAAGATTATGCAAAAAATTTGTATATCCCATCGAAGTAGGAAAAAACGCAAAATAATGTTGGTCTTAATTTAAATTGTTCATTAAGTATTCATTAAATCACATTATTACTAACGTACTCAAAAATCATGTTGTCTTTTCATTTCGTCATATTTTGGGGATGCGTGGGTGTAACTGTTATAACATTTCCTAAATTCTTTTTCAGTCGAAGGCTTGTTAAATGTAAAATGTTGTATGGGAGGCAATATGTTGGGGGTATGGTCCAGTAATACACTACCCTCGGTGGTCTAAAGAAGAGATATTTGTATCATTTATAGAAGAAAAAATCAAGGACAATAATTCTTACATTACCGTTTACTTTGCCTCAGTTAACCATGAAAAGCTCTGCATGAAATATTGTAAATTACTTATTTCGACTGTAGAGAGCCCTCTTTAAAGTATTCCCTTTATTACTTTAAAGAAGATGTTTCAGATGTTTAGTTCCCAGGAATGTTGCTTTGTTCCTAAACCCAACAGAGTCTAATATCCAGAGGCTTTAGACTGTTCAACGTCTTCTTCCAATTCATCGCCAGTTTGGACTTACACCTTATTGTAGCTTGGCTAACACTTTGTTGTAGCTTGGTTATCCGTCTACCAGTATCGCGGCCTTTTTAATAGCTAGTACCACAAACTGAGAAACACTGCATTCATTATGTAGCCTAAAAAGGCTAAGTTGCAGGTCCTCCCTGTATTCATCAGATCTAGTACCACGTTTCATGTTTCTACACAAAATTGGGCGAAAACCTTTACGGTTAGTGTGGAAGAGTAAAAGCACCGAAACATATACCTTTTACCCCCAGTGATCACATTCATCTTTTTAGTCTTGCGGAACATTTGTGGGAGATTACTCTACAAGGAGGCGGACACGAAATTACACATAATTGGACACTAGCCTAATCCTGGAAAAGTTTTTCTAAAATTCTTGACACTTAATTCACTTTAGACGACTTTAAGGATATATTAAGGAGAATAAACTAACTATACACTTATTCTGCAAGTAAGTCATCGCACTTAGACACATCGTAATCTCGTATAATTGCATAGCCAATGGGTTAAATATTTTACCTTAACTTAGCTCTGGTTTTATCTGTGATTAAGGGAGCCGATTCGGGCCACATTCGGACTTCATTTATACAATTTCTAACAACTTTCATATATTAAACGAAGGGATTCTTTGTGTCCTCATTTATACACATCGCTCTCCGTTGCTTTTCTTTATTATAGACTTTTCTAATCACATGTACATCATCATCATCATGTTAAACTCTATAATCCCCAGTTGTGTCTTTTAATAATCCGTAGTTACCCAACAGTTATATGTATTTAGACAATTTTATGTGCCAAAACTATTTGCAATCATATTAACTACTTTAAAAAAAGAAAACGATTAAAAATTAACACAAATATTTGTTAATTATATTAAATACTCGTATAAATTACAATTTAATTATTTGTACAGACAATAAACTTGTAATTTATATAACTAAAAATTTAAATAAAGACAAAAAATCCATTGTGAAACTTATCTAACAAACTATGTTTTTCTTTTCAACAGCCATAGTGAAATTTTCCGAATTGATTTTAATAATCCGCTTTGGCAGTCCATGATTGTTTTGTGGCTGGCATTTGTTTGTCACAATTGTTGCGTATGAAACGCAGGCCAGCCTCTATAGAACTTTCCACCTCATGAGCTGACTTTGACCTCTTATTGTGAGAGGGTAGAAAAAAGTCTTCCAAATTGCTGGGAGGCGGTATACAAGCGCCTCTCGATGATGCCGCCACAACCTCTTCCTCTACCTCCTGAGGCTCTTGGTGGTTTCTTCTCTTAAATGTCTTATTTTCATTTTTTCTAGAACTTTGGAAGAGATTGAAAGCACTTTGGTCTTCGAAGGCTGGCGTTGGTGGTGGAACATTGTTGTATGTCGTGTGTGCGGTACTTCTAAAGTTAGTACGTTTTAATGGCCTTTCAGTGGGTGGCGCAAATTCAGCTGTACGTTCACTTCTTTTCATTTCCTTCCATTGCTCTTGACTCATTGGTTCACGTTCTGGTTTGTACTGCCACTCTTTTTCTGGGTCCTCTGAATTTTTGGCAATAACTCCTTCTTTTTCTTCATCCCAAGGTCGAATATGGTTCAGCCGTTCCTGCTCCCGCTCTTTCTCCTCCTTTTGCCGCCTTTTCTCTAGTTTTTCGGCTTTTTTGCGTGCCTTTTTCTCCTCTCTAGTTTCTTGTGGCTTATCATCTTCCGAAGGCTTTACAGTTTCTTCCTCCTTTTCCAATGGTGGCAGTCCCAGTCGTGCCCTTTGCCTATTCTTAGCTGCCAACACTCTTTCGGCAATAATTTTTTCTCTTTGAGCTCTTGAAGCTTCTCTTCTTTGCTGTTCCTCCAGAGTTTTTTGACGTTCTTTTTCAAGTTCCTTCTGTTGTTTCTTACGTTCATTCTCGTCGGTGGAGAAAGCATAGTAACCCACACCATGCTGACGTGCCTCATCGAAAAAGACATCTTGATAGTGCACATCTGTTTTTTCTAAATTCTCCTGTTCTTGTCGTTCCCAATTGGCTTTTTGTTCTTCATGTTTCGACATCATTGACAAGCCGTCTCCAAAGACAGATGCTGGCGGAAGGGGTCCTATCACATCGTCATCATTTTCGTCTCCATTGTCGTTTACTTTGGATCCCACGGTATCAATCATCCAGTTGGCTTTCGTCTGATCTAAACGCTCAGGCATACTAGCGGCCAGTTCTTTGTCTCTCCTTTTTGCTTGTTCTAGGTCCCGTTGTAAACATTTACGAGTTCTGCCCAAGCAGTCGGTATATTCAACCCACTCATCATCCGGATCATCCGGATGGTCACTGTAACTATCATCATCACTGCTGTCATCGCTAACATCCGAAGGCTCTGCGATTCTGTATCCATTTCCTTGCTTATCTTGGTGATCCTCTTGTTTCTTTTTGTTGAACATTACCAAACAGTTGTCGTCAGAGTTAAGTTTGCCTCCCGACTTTTGCATACGTTCATAGAACTTTGCCTTGGCTTCTAAGACTTTTTGTGACTTCTCCAACATAAGGGAATCCTCATGTTCGATAACAATTGCATCGTCCAACTTGGCAATTTCCTTTGTCCTCTTCTTTTTATCCTTTTTTCGAATGGAGGACGATATGTCTTCGCTAAAACACTCCTGTGGCTTATGCGCATTAATGGACACATATTCTTCGCCAGTGGTAGTGGATGACGATTGGGCAACTTTGGCTTTGCTGACCTCCGCCTGTTTTCTCAGCAGCTCAGCTTTTAAACTGAGCAACGAAGAAAGATTGACATTTATCACTTTATTTGGATCATTCATGGCGTTCACGATGTCCTCACAATAATAACGGAATGCATAAAGTAAACGTATAAACTGCAAATTTCCACAAATTGTAAATTGTTTACTTCGCAAGCGCCAGCTGTTTTTAATGTAGAGATGATGCCAAACCGATAACGATAACAATTGAATGATAAAACCAGTGATAATCATTTACAACTTGTACAACTGAAATCTTTATATGAACTCTTGAAATGGAACAGTTTATGTAACTTAAAATAAAACTTTAAACACCACAGATTGTTAAAAAAAGCAAATCACAATATGTTTTGCGAAATTTAAATTTACTTTGTTAAAATTTATAAATTAATGTTAATTAATTTCATTTAAAATTAAAATTTTACAGTTACAATAAAACATAACTTGCAGAAATTCCCGAAAAAATATATGTACAAATAAATAATATGCGGTTTCCACTAGCCTGCGTTTGGTTATCGCGTTAACGATTTATCGAAAATGAACGCATGATGTTTCCACTGTGTTTTGCATCCGCGTTCACATCCAAACAGCTGATTGAGTTTATTTTTTCTTGACCGCGAAAAGTTGGGTATTTTTGTGTAGTTACAAAATAATGGAGTTGGATGATATTCTTTTGCTAACCGCAGTAGAAACTGAGGATGAAAAGGTATCGAGCAAGCAGCCCTGCATATTTCATGGATAATGCATAAGGCTCGTATGTGTACTGTTTTTCGCAGTACAGTACTGTTTTTCGACATCAAAAACTGCGTACTGCTTTTCTCCCTCAAAGTACTGTTTTTCGATACATAATGGAAATATAAACGGCGAACAGCGAATTCGTGCAATAATATTGTTTTCTTCAAAAATAAGCTCGAAAAACACTAAAAATGAGTTAAGAGAACGTAGTAGCAGAAAAGCACAAACTTATTGACAATGGATACAATTCGATTGAGATGGCTGCTTTACGCACTGATTTTTTCGGTAATTTTGCCTGCTTTGATTTGAATGCTTTTATACTAATGGAATGAAGTCGAAGCCGATATGAACAAGTTAAGGGAATACAATTTGTACAATACCAATGAAAATGCGGTATATTTGCACACCCAATTTATATATATTAAAAACGAGCGACAAAATGATGCAATGAAAAGAAGGCAATGTTTCGAATGTGGATCGGTAAGTGGAGATATTTATTCATCTCAATAACGCTGACTGCGAATTCAAAAAAATGGCCACGATCGTTGAATATATTTTATGTTTGCCGGGAACTTCAGCATCAGTGGAGCGAATCTTCTCTGCAGTGAACAAAACTTGGACGTCAGACTAAACCCGATTAGATGTGCAAACATTGAAGGCGATTCTGACCGTCAAATGTAATATGAAGTACAAATGCGTTCATTTCTACAATTACCTCAAAACGAAGCCGGCATTGCTTATTCAAATTGCTGCTCAACCACAAAAGTTGATTCTGGAAATGATTGTTAATTTTTTTTACATATTGAATAAAACAATATGCTATGTAAATATGTACTGCAAAAAGTACTGTTTTTTCTAATCGATGCACTGCTTTTTTAAAAAATTTCAGTGAAATGTACTGTTTTTGTCCAAAAAAAATATACGAGCGTTAATAATGCACGAAGCGTCTGGTGTTTTGTAAGTGAGGAACAATATTCATTGATTTCAATCGGCGTGAAGTTAACAAACCACTCTCAACAGCCTGTAATTCTGTTTATGTTTAAGCTGATAAACAGCTGTTTTAATAGGGATAAGCAATTTGCAGTGCTGCCATTAATAGGTATGGGTGGGTTTCGATTGCAAAATTAGTCGAATTTAAAGTAAACGCAATTTATCGGAAGTCGCGTCCAATATGAACGCAACTTTTTCCCATACTTAACTGCCTATGCTTTTTGTATAGGCTTTAACGCGCGTTCATTGATTTTTGGATGTGGATGTGGATGCGGCAGTAGTGGAAACAGCATATAAGAAAACCGTACCTACACTCTCATATTTAGTCATCTTGTTCCACAGTGCGTGGTGCGCACAAAGCACGATTGCCGATTTTGTCATCTCTAATTCTACTACTTTTTAGCGACTTCATACATCAACCCTAACAGGGTGGAATCTAACTGCAAAAAGATATGAAATCTGACAGCTGACAACTTTCTGCTGTTTCTGTGTGCATTTGTAGAATTTTATTCTGATAAAAAGGGGCGATTGTTTTTTTTAACTAAAGTTATTTGTAATTTAACAAAAGTGTAAAGTTTAAATAGTTTAAGCAGCGAATAAACGAAAGCGATTAGTCTATAACCTAATGTGGAAAGTAAACGAAACAAAAAAAGCGAATACATTGAATATTTAACTGAAATAAAATAAGAGGAATACAAGTGTCATACAAACAAAGAACAAACATAAGGAACGAAAAAATAATCAATAAACGTAAAAACAAGGAAATCTATTATACCATCGAGAAAAAATTAACAACGGAATAACTATACGATTTTTCCAAATAGACTGTTAAAGTCAACCCCAAAGCAGTGAAAAGTGAAGTGTCTGGCATTAAGGACAGTAGTTGAAGTAGGTACACAGCAATGAGTACGGCTGCAGATCCACCGTTGGTGCAATTGGAAGACGTTGTGTTGATGAACCATTTTAGTGACGATGATGAGACGACAGAAAACAATTCAAAACATGCACAACATCGCTCACAGCAGCAGCACCAACAACAAGTAACCACCGAAGTTGAGGTACATAATATATACTTACATACATACAGATATGTGTTGTGTTGATAATGGACGCATGGAACATCTTTATTATATACGTAGTATACTATATAGTAATAATGATTTTGTTTTTCTTATTTTGCGTGTCAGGGATGATAAACGGAAATCATTGATAATTATGCTCGATGCTTGATGTGTTGTGGCACAAATACCCAAGTTCAAATTCCACTCGAAACCATTTCCTTAGTGAAGGTAACGTTTATTGAGCGTTATGAAAGCAATGCGAAAGATCAAATGTCCGATTTAGCTGTGTTCTGAGCAAAATCGCAAGATGATAGGGATCAAGTTTAAACTGTGACTTTTTTAAATTCCAATATGATTGATTCTATAATTTAGGAAGCAGTTTATAGATATGATTTCGGCATCATGAAAAACAGAAATGTTGAATTTCTGATGTCTAATAGTTTTAATTAGCTCTATCTGCCACTTTACATGATGTCTACCAGTTTTCATTTGCGTTATCTAAAATAAATTGTCTTGCTAACTTTTTATACAACAAACTGCCTTGGAAGACAAGTTTCACATAAAAAGGATCTTTGACGACTTTAAATGGAGGTTATGAAGCTAAGTCTGGTAAAACTCACGATAAAATAGTTTATAAATCTTCTTAATAAGCAAAAGATATTCTGTCATCCTTCAGTTTTATTTGGCACTATCTGCAGCAATTACAACTAACTGTATTGTAACCTTATATAGAAAAATGCAATTTCGACGACTATATTAAGATAGTTGTTACCTACCGCCTGTAACTGAAACAGAAGAAAACCTGCCACGGAAGACAAGAGTCGCACTGGCACAACTAAGATCGGGATGGAGGAACATTGCCGTTCCTAACATATGTCCGGCATTTGATCAGGATCCCCTACTTTAGCCCAATAGATGTAAAAACTAATCCAGAGGAAGTATCCCAGTTATTACTCTTGAACATCAATGAAGAACCCTCGGATTGAAATTGTATAGTTTAAGTTGTTACAACAACAAATCTATTAACATAGAAATATGTCGTGGGCTGCATTTTATATGAGAAGTACCTGGAAATCACTATTAATATAGCTACATGTTCTGGAAACTCGTTTCTTATATAAAAGTGGTTTGGATAAAAATATTTCATCTAGAATTTGTCCTAAATTAAATATTTTGTGGAGAATCGTGTCATCTAAACATGACACGACTGTCATATAACAATTCTCATATTTTTTTTCTTATTAACATATAAATATGCAATAGAAAGCGAAAAATACAATGGAAACCGATATTCACATACCAAAGTGTCTTAAAGTACTTTTCGTACACAATACATGTTGTTATCCAGTATTCGTTGTTGTTGTTGTTGTAACAGCTAGTGGTTAGCTGGGGTTATAATTCTTTATACCGATTTTCAATTAATCGGCACTCGATCGGGCATACAATCCGATTATCATACGATCATTGTCAGCAACTCTGTTCCGTTCCTTTGTAGATAACAAGGTTTGTGTCAAGGATTGTTAGGTGTTGTTGTTGTTGTGAGTTTAACCGCCAAATTCCACCAGAGATGGCGCCAGCTGTCTTGTTGATTTATATGAGATGTTGATAAATCAATTTCCTTGGTCCTTGCGCAATCTGGATTTTTGTAGTGGAAGCGTCTAGGATGAGTTTTTGTTGGCTGAAGAGCTCGAAAGTATTTGAAAAGTAATTAATTTTTCATCGATGTTGATTTGGCCAGTGCCCCCGCCGGGAATCGAACCCGGCACAATCGGATTGCTAGTCTACGTCGCTTCCACTACGAGCTATCGAAGGCCACTATCGTCTATTTTTTCGTCGTGCCAGCATCATTATGCTGTTCCAATTTTACTGGTCGTGCCGGAAAGATCACTTTTGCAATTAAATTGCTATGGTCTACGCGATAAGATCAGTGAAGTAACATCCTTCAACCAACTCCTGCGGGTTTCAAAGTTTTGTGGTTCTTCAATGATTCTACAATGTTCTTTGTAAGGACGACTATAGAAATGGAGATGGGGGACTGGTGTTTATACTAGCCCCAGCCCCATCCCGCCTGAGCTAAACTCTAGTGTCCCATACTTGAAAAAGCAGTAAAAACCGGTACTGCCGTGAAAGAGCTCTACAATGTATATGTCCCGCCGGTTGCCAGGTGTGCCCCGCGTATTTTTCCAGATGCCAGCTGTTTGCTGCAGAGAGATAACCGATTGGTTCTAGGTGATTTCAACACAACAAATTATGGCATTTACACATAGGTAATAACCCGAAGGTCATCGCTGCAGTGGTTACAGATCTCCGGTTCATAACCACTATGCCGAACATTCCTTAATCAGAAGAAGGCAGACTGACAAGGGTTCAGAGAGTACAAAAATCGCTTTTTCAGTGTCCTTCCAATTCCTGTCGACACAAGGGTAGGGGAGATAAAATTCCGGGACACCATCAAATCAGCGGTTGCTTGCTTTATATCTACGATTAGGACAAATTCCCAATAAAGCGTGATGAAATTCGTCGAACAAACCCTAGGAACCGAATCAGTAAACTGGACGAGAAAATTTCCAGACTTATACAAGAGGAATAAGTGAAGAGACCATCTGAAGCACGGTAACATCTGCACCGGACTTAACAAATTTCTTCAAACGGGAATCGGATTGCCGACTGTTCATTGCGCACTCAGATAGAGGAACGGCGTAAAAGAGAAGCAGGCGTCACATCCATGCATTCCGAGTCGAGGATGAACTACTACTATTTGATGCGGGCGAGACTGCTGATCTCATCCGCAAAGCAAAACCGTAGAAAGCAATTATGTTGAAGCAATTAGCCTTTAATCTGTCTGTAGCCACTTGATATGTTCCCGATGCCTGGAAAATGGGCAGAGTGGTCCCCCTACTGAAGCCTGGTATTGATGCGAGTTTAGAAGACTTTTATATGTCAATCTCCTTACTCTCACCCTCTTATTTCTTATCCTCTCGAGCCTCATTGGATATTTTCCATTTGCCAGCCACCAATGTGGGTTCCGACAGGAGCATAGCACGACAACCGCACTGTACGCCATCACCATACATATAGGCCGCAGCCTAAACCTGAACTAGCCTTTGCGTTAGGACAGTCATCGTAGCTCTCGACCTGTCAAAGTAATTCAACACTTTTGACCATACCGCTCTGATTGAAGACATTTTGAAATCCACCCTTCCGGGTGGGCGTCAATATTTTGTGGAATACAGAAACCTCTTACTTGACTGAGCCTTCTTCACTGCAAGACAACTGTTATGGACGCCTTTGCGATAGGACAGTCATCGTGGCTCACGACCTGTCAAAGTAATTCAACACTTTTGACCATACCGTTCTGTTTAAAGACATTTTGAACTCCACCCTTCCGGTGGGCTGGATACCCCACCCCCGTCACATAAGACGTGATCTTTATGATCTAAAGAGGGAGGTCCAGCGCTACAAGTGAGATCAGCAAGCTTATCATTTAGGTCTGGACGATATTCACAGCAAGAACGAGAACGGTTCTGGCACAGCAGCGATCCGGCTGGTGCAGTAGTCTGAATTCGCACTTGATTTCCTTACCCGAAGTGTTATGAGTTCATCAAACGATTTGGATTAATACTTTGGCATGGTGAATGAAACCAAACTGGGGTTTAGACAGAAGTTTCAGAGCCATGGTGACTTTCTGCTCTCTAAAATGGAAAGAATTCTAATAAAGAAGGTTCTGGAGAACCTCATAAGGTTGCCTAAAAACCTCCTGACTTTGGTAATCTTAGAGAAACTGTGTTGGACTACTTTTCCTCATACTCCAACCCATTCGTGGCTCACAGAGGCCCACAAATTATAATAACTTCAAGAAGATTTAATTGATAGGTTTGATCCCGACCAACAAATCTGTAATTGAAATTACGCATTTCTTCAATGATATATGCTGTGAAGGTCTCACAGAATTATTTTTATATGAATATTACACGAGATTCTTTGCAATTGTTTCTCTAGTAACTAGTAACACCAGCTTATAAGACAAGCGTCTACAAGAACGATGGAAATCTATTTCCACAGAACTATTCATGGGTTATGGTTTTGATCATTGCACCGAATAATGACTCCTTTCCTTTTGCCACAACTGTGACTTAATGGAAAGACATTTTAGTAAAATTGAGTTCCGAAAGAAATAAGATCTCAAGAGATGTTCACGTCCAACGAGCAACAGTAACAACATTTTACGTTGTGCATTCGCTGACTAACAATATTTTGGAGAAAATGTTAGAAAGAGCCGAAAAGAATTAAGAAAACAGGCCTAACTTCTATAACATTAAAGGCTGCCATTATTTTAGATGAACATAGTTTCACATATAAAAGTTCACCAAATTGGTCAAGTAAATCAATTTTCAGGAACTACTTAAATAAACTTTTGTTGTCATTCTCAATATCAAACATTTATAATTCCTAACTATACATAATCTTTCACTCTTATTAATGCACACTTAGTCACTCGTCAGTCATGTAAATGAAGACAAAGGAAACATTATACATTGAACACTTTGTATTAGAAAATTTGAATGGGAAAAAACTTTGTAGTAAGCTAAAACTGTCACGGTACATTCATATGTACATTCGATAAAAACTTAACTGCTTTGTCGTTGTTTATCTGCAAATAATAATAACTTCTTCAAAAAACAATTAAAATTAAACATTTCAATTTAAAATTACTGCAAATGTTTTAAAAATATCATCCCGTATCATCCCTGATATGCCCTACATAGTATAACAATTAATGTCCAACAACTACTAGATAATACTACAGACATTTATATGAATATTTGCTAATTATTGTTTGTTTTTCTTTTTTGTTTTTGTTTTAATTCCTCTTTCACGCCATGCCTGTGACTATGTGTTTACAGATAAATACCATTGGTCTCAACAAAAAGATACGTAGAAAACCAAAGAATAACAACAAAAAATCACACGAACCAATGCTCTTATCACTACAAGACGACGACGACGACAACGACGACGTTGTAGATGATGATGAGGACGATGAGGCGGGGGTGGTAATGAACGCAAAAAGAACCGACCCAGCAGAAGACTGTGGTGCCGTTTTCAATAACGATAACGCTACTGCAGGCCCAGATGACAAGGGGACAATGCCCAAAGCTGTTGCGTCAAGATATACGGCAGCGCAATTGGATGCAGCCATACAACACACTGTAATGGCTTTTGATGAACATGATTTCTTTAATACTACCCGCGATGTAACACTCAATGGCCATGCAAGTCTCACCACAGCAACGCCAACAGCAACTATGAATGCAAAACATCTACAACAACAGCAACAGCTGACGCCTTTACCTGCTCCCGCCTTGGCTGGCAACAGTCAGTCTATACTCAATACTCTAGACTCTAGTTTAATTACAATCTCATCTAACATGTCTCACTCACTCAATAATGGTACGGAGGAGCAAAATGAGAGTAGCGGCAGCCACAGTAATAAAACCACAAGTCAACAACACACTAGCAGTCCCAAGCGCTCAGGCCCCATTCACAGTCTAAACCAGTCGCCCGCATCGAGACCGCACTATTCGTCGACAGCCTCACATCAGCGTTTATTTAGTAGCAACGTGTTGCCGCCACATCTACGTCAGGATTCTATAAATTCCCATGATGACACCGACGAGATTTGTCTAGTTCCCGACGTAGACTTTGAATGTGGTGTTAGTATAATGGATCACAGCGGCGGAGATAATCGCGAATCGCAACCCTTATTGGGAGGTGGCGGCGGTTCCAGTAATCGTGATCATTATGAGGTGGCATGCAATACATTTATGGGTAAGTTAATGACTGAGTCACCATTGTTCACAAACATAGGGGTGAAACCTTAAAAATACAGGGCAGTGTTCTCATCTTGTGAGTAAAAGTGTGTGTTGCAAAAAGTATACAAACAAATCATTTATTGTTATTTGTGCTGTAAATTTCATAATATTGGCCAGATGAAAAATTTGTTTAAAAAGACAAAAAATACAAAAAAAAATTTATTTGTAAAAAGGTTGAAACATCTGGAGATCTTAGACATATTGTCGAAACTCCAAAATTTTTTTTTACTAATTTAACTCGGTAATCATTGTTTTTATGACGATTATGTAATGTTTTAAGCTGTTTTATTTTTGATATGGAATTTATTTTAAGCTCTATTTCAGTGTATTTGAAAGATATTTATAGCAGAATGATATTCTCATAGGTTAGGTTAAGTTAATATAATTTTAAAATTTTCAAGCCAATTCGTTGCTCTGATAAAGGCATGAATGTCCCGCGAATCACCTACTCATAAACAGGTATGGTCTAGAAGTGTTCGATGATCAAGCTTTTCATATCTCAGGTCACCAAAAGCAGTGCAGTAACATAGAAGATGCTCCGTGGTCTCCTCTTCTTCCTCATCACTGCAGCTTCTACAAAAATCGTTGCAGGGTAGTTTTAACCTCTTAGGGTGTTTACCAACCGGCCAATCACTAGTTATTACAGCTATGATGCTCATTAGGTGGGCTCTGGAAAAGTTCCGCACAAATCGTGTCCTCTGTATAGGTAGGCCAAATTTGTTTGGTAGCCCTGCAAGTGAGTTCTCTCACCCATCTCTCCTAAGTAATAAGGTTCAGTTTCCCCGCAATGAGCTGTTTCCCCCTTGTGAGAGGGATCCCAATGAGACCGTAAACTTCGCCCGAGTTTTCGGTTGTGGCGGCCCTTGCCAACATGGTGGCCCTTTGGTTACCATATATGTCCCCATGTCCTGGAACCCATGTAAGGGTAACCGTCGAATGTCTCGCTATCTTCTCAAGAGACGACCAGCATTCTCGAAGTGATGTACACATTCTCCAAGGATCTGATAGCTTTACTATCAGTAAGAATACGAATATTGCCGCCCAATATCCCACGATACTGAATTTTCTCTACGGCTATTCTAATGGCCGCTATTTCGGCCTGAACTATGCTACAATGGTCTGGTACTCTTATTAATATTTGCTAATTCAACTAATCCGAAAAGATTCCACAGCACGCTCTTTCCTTTAATTTCGAACAGTGCGTGAAAATAAGGATGACATCCTCCCCAAAGTTTAGGGCATTATCATTATCATCATAGTAGGACCTATCCGGGATGTTCCTTATAAAACCCGGATCGAAGACAGGTTCTGGTATGGTGTAATCCGCGTGACATTGACTAGGTTCAGAATTTTGGCATGGCCATAGTTGCTGTTCATCCATGCTTTTGTGGCGTTTAAACGCATTGCGGTGTTCGCTGCTATTTTTCTTGCAAATGTCCGGGGGTAACCAGTTTAGGATCGTATGTTAAACAGTGCCTTACTTGGAGTAGTTCTAAGTGCCCCTGTTATCATAATTGCACCAAGTCTCATAATGCGTTCGAATTTCAACCTTTGGGAAGCTCTATCAAGCACCGGCCACCAGACTGCCGATCCGGATAATAAGATGGGTTTAATAACTGATTCGTATAACTAATTCACGTTTTTGGGGCTAATTACCTAATTAAGGCCGATTGCCCTTTTCCAGCAGTATTGGACCGTTGCCGCTTTGCTAATCCTGGTCTGAGTGTTTAGATTTCAATTCAGTTTACTGTCTAATATTAGCCCAAGGTATTTGGCACTATCAGAGAGTGTAAGTGCGACTCCATTTAACCTGCATTTGGCAAATTGAAGGATTTTGTATCTCCGTGTGAATAGCACCAGTTCCGTTTTACTTGGGTTTACACGCAGTCCACAGCCATGACACCATTTTAAAAGAAGTTTCAGCGCAGATTCTAGAAGCTCAGAGAGTAGTTTAGGATCCTTGCCGGTGACTATTAGTGCCACGTCGTCCGCATATGCAACGGTTGTGCATCACGTTTTTTTCCATCGTCCTCAGGAGAGTATTGACGTTGAGATTACAGAGTAGTGGAGAGAGTACTCCTTCTTGTAGAGTACCGCGAACCGCAACCTTGGAAATATTTGACATTATTAAAAGCTCCCTTAATACTCAGGAAGGCAGCAAGAGCGTATTCCTTGTAGTTCAGGAATCTTTTAATGAGGCTGGTAATCGAATGTAATGCAGTTTCCGTGGATTTTCCCTTCGTGTAGGCATGCAGAGCCTTCTCTTCATAGTCTTAAATAAGAAGGAAGATAGGCTAAATGGTCTAAAATCGTTGGCTTTAGTGTGGGATACCTTACCCCCTTTAGGGATAAATACAATTATGAAGGTTGTCCATCCCTTTGAAATGTCTGACAGCTTGAGACAGGCTTTGAAGATTGTCAGAAGTCAAGCCCCAATATATCGATGTTCTTCTGTAGATCTGCGTGAATAATTCCATCAGGTCCCGGTGACTTAAAAGAGTGGAAAGTTTTGAATAGCCCATTGAATTTGATATTCAGTAATCGGCATGTCTGGGATATCAAAGTTATAGCCGACGAGTTTTCCATAAACTGGTAGTCACTTTCCGGACAATTTTGAGAAATGTGTATGCATCAGTACCTCTAGAGTTTTGAGGCTGTTAGTAGTCCATGTACCATCTGGTCTTTGTATGTATGATGATATTGTTAAATTCGAGGATAAGATCTTACGTAGCCGACTAGTTTCCGAAGAGCTTTCAACATTACTGCAGAATTTTCTCCATGACTGCCTATCGGCCTTTTTGATCAGGTTCTTGAAACTGTTAACTGAAGATTTATATGCGCTCCAGTCGCCATCTCTTTTCGCCTTGTTGAATAGTTTCCTGCATTCCCTGGGCTTTGCCGCAATATCTGCATTCCACCAGTGTTACTTAGCTTTGCCTTTCCTGTCAGTTCTGCCGCAGGAATTCAATTATAAGAGACATTAACGTAGGTCTTTAAATTTTTCGAGATGGATTCTAGGATTCACAACAAGTTTAAGGGAACAATACATTTAAATCCTTGTTGTTAAAATTTGAGTTTATCCTTTATTTTTAAAACAGTTTTACCGCTTTTAAGGCTATATCCCCCTTAAAGAACGAAATTTAAAAAATCCTCTAATATTGCACATCTGTTCCCTAATATAAATATGCACCCCCATTTCGCGATTATACCTTTAGCCCTTTTGCTGGCTTGGTTGAAGGCACCAGTTTTTTCCCTTTTTGGACATTTTTTAAGACCTAAAAGTACGAATTTTGAATAGTCCCTCGGTGGAACTCTCTTATTCTATAGGGTGCATGCCCTACAGAATGCGCATCTTTTAATCCCAAAAGTACGAATTTTAAAATATCACTACTTATTTTGGGTCTCTTTTAGTCCTAAAAAACGAATATTAAAATATCACTTCGTACAGCTTTCTAATATGCTGTTTCCACTATGGACGCATCCACATCCAAAAATCAATGAACGCGCGTTAAAGCCTATACAAAAAGCATAGGCAGTTAAGTATGGGAAAAAGTTGCGTTCATATTGGACGCGACTTCCGATAAATTGCGTTTACTATAAATTCGACTATTTTTGCAATCGAAACCCACCCATTCCTATTAATGGCAGCACTGCAAATTGCTCATCCCTATTAAAACAGCTGTTTATCAGCATAAACATAAACATTAAATTGTAGAGGGAAACAGCGATCCGCTTTTCTAGCGGGATAGCGAGCCGAAATGAAGTGTCTTCCTTGGTCAGTGCATGAAGGCGCTGTACCAACATTTGAAATATGCCCCTCTCTATAACGTAGCTATTAAATAAAAGTTAAAAAGAATTACTTGAAATCAATGAGACGCTTTGTGCATTATCCATGAAATATGCAGCGCTGCTTGCTCTGCACATATCCATTACGCACAATACCTTTTCATCCTCAGTTTCTACTGCGGTAAGCAAAAGAATATCATCCAACTCCATTATTTTGTAACTACACAAAAATATCCAACTTTTTCGTGGTCAAGAAAAAAATAAACTCAATCAGCTGTTTGGTTGTGAACGCGGATGCAAAACTCAATGGAAACACCATGCGTTCATTTTCGATAAATCGTTAACGCGATAACCAAACGCAGTTTAATGGAAACCGCATATAAATCTATAGGGAGCTTGCCCATGTAGATTTTTGCGGATATAGCTTTAGCCGTTTGGCCTGTATGTTGGTACCAGTTGTATCCCTTTTTGGGCCTTTTTAGCCCTAAAAGTACGAATTCCGAAAAATCACTTCGTGCAGCACTATAATTCTATAGGAATCTATAGATCTATATAGATCTCGTGTTGGTACCAGTTTTATCCCTTTTTTACCTTTTTTAGCCCTAAAAGTACGCAGCTTTCTAATTCTATGTTCATATAGATTTTTACGATGACAGATTTAGCCGTTTGACCTAGGTGATGGTACCAGTTTTATCCCTATTTATGCTTTTTTTAGTCCTAAAAGTACGAATTTTGAAAAATTTCTGGTCTATAGGATGCTTGTCCAAAAAGATTTTCACGATTGTATAGATTATGCATATTTATTGAAAATTAGAAAGCAATTGAATACGAATTCACTACTGGATATCTACAAAAAACCTGTAGTTTGCACTGTAAAAGACGTACTTATGTAAAAAAAAACACTGTAGCTCTATTAACTCTACTTAAAAGAGCTTAACAAAGTTATAAAGATTTTTTTAAATTAAAACTATGCAAAATTTACATTAGTTCTAATCGGAGCTCAATGAAGACTAACCTATTTAAAAAATATTTGTATATTGCGTTCAATTTAAATACAGCTTTAAAAGTACACAAAATTATGAACACCCTAATGTTTACGTTGACGTTCATGAAAACAGTTCAATTAATTAATTAAATAAAAGTGCAGTTGTCATAACTATTGTATATTGTGAGCATTGTCTTCATAAATGGGGTTATGGGGCAAACATAGTAAGCGTTCAGTTAATGATCGTTAAAATAAACTGTTGACAAAAAAAACAAGATTTAAATAAAAAATTATATTTATAACATGAGAAGGTGTAGGGCGTTCAACAATACGATATTACAAATACTATTATCTAGTCATAGTTTAAAAAAATTCTAAAGTCAAATCAAATTGTTTTCAAATTTATTTTTTTAAAAATAAAAACTTTTTGCGTAATAGGCATTTAATATGTTATTGTTATTAAGCAGCTTTTTTGCTACATATTGTTGTATTATTTTATTGTTATCTTCTATGGTCAGGCAACTATGGAGGAAATGATTCATTTCACAAAATGTATTGAGTTTAATTTTGATGATTTTCCTATGGCAACTATTAAAATATTGTAATTGTAACTATTAAATAGTATATAGGCAAAATAGAGAACTATTATTGATTGCAAGATTTGTTTTAAAATGTATTATAGAAATTCACTAAAAAAATAAATATTCGCCCGAGCAGGGACTTGAACCCTGGACCGTTGGATTAAAAGTCCAACGCTCTACCGACTGAGCTACCCGGGCACATTCTTAGCTAATGTCGAAAGTGTTACATTTCAATATCGTTAAAAGCTTTTGTACAACACCAGTCCAAACAGAAATTACGTAGCACATACATATGTATGTATGTATATGCCTGGTGGCTGACAATAGGGAAAATAGCTTTTTTTTTCTTTTACAGAAAGAAAGCTTTTTTAAGCTAAGGATACTTATGTGATGACATATATACGGCAAAAGTTATTGAATGACAAGAATGCAATGAATTGCATGTTATTGTTATAACGAAATAAGGAAAACTCATCTAAGGCTGCAAAAACTAATTACCATTATTTTTTCAACCGAAGCCCAAATCCTTTTTAGAGGTGAAATTACATGTAATGATATTACATGTACATTATTACTAATTACACTAGTTAAGAAAATTAAGCTTCGTCGTGCCTCGCACATTTTTTGTAGTTCTATTGTTCTATGTTTGAAGTGTTGTGAATACAAATACGCAGTTATTTTTTTATCTCACATTAATTTTATTCGATAAATAATGAAAAAAAAACTATCAAGTAGTTCTCAAGAAACATGTGGATATTGTGGTTTTTAATAAAAGTCAATATTCCTGTCCCTCTTTTTATTTTTCTTATTTGGCAGCAGCAACAGAAATTCATTCACCAGTATCTGCACGTAGAAAAGAATTCCCAGTGCTTCGGTCTTTTGCACTTCTTATATAGTTCGTTACACCATGCTTAGATAGCAGCTTCTTTACTTGGTTTATCCAAAGAAGTTTTGGTGGTCCCTTATCCTGCGCCGCCCATCGAGTTTATTGTCAATGTTCAAGCCAGCGCATTCGGTCCATTTGAACGCGCATGACTACGCCGATGTCGTTATATAGTTCATGGTTCATCATTCGACAGTACTCGCCGTTAACACTGATGGATCCAAATATTTTGCAAAATATTTTTCTCTCTCCCAGAATTCTGTACTGTAAAGCAAGACAGGTACGAGTTGGATCTTTGTTCGTCGAGAGAGGGCTTTGTCATTAAATAGCTTGCTTAGCGCATATTAGAAGTGGAATACTCCTCTCTTGATTTCCAGGCTGACATTATTATTTTTATTTACGGCGAAGCCAAGGTAAACAAAATCATCTATCACCTCAAAGTTATATATGTCAAAGTTCACGGAGCACCCCAAACATGTAGACTCTTTGTTCGTTAAAACAAATAACTTGGTTTTCTCCTCATTTGTCACCAGATCCACTTCTGCCGACTGTTTCTCAATACATGAAAAGGCCGCAGTAACACCCAGCAGTCCTCGGACAATGATGGTATAGATCATCGGCATAAGCGAGCAGCACATGACTTTTATTAATGATGGTACCAGTAGTGTTTACTGCAGTCTTCCGCATGATCATCGCCATTACGATGTTAAAGAGAGCCAGACAGACAATCGCCTTAATTAAAGCCCTACTTGTTTAGAAATAACTCTTTCAGATTTTTGCCTTTTTTCAGTGTCATCCCACAAAGTTGTAAAAACTTTGCGGGTTCATCAAACTCAGCCATATCATTTACTAGTTTCAAATGCAGCTTTGTAATTGATAAACAGATGGTAGGTATCGATCTGGATATCTTGGATCGCCATTTTTTAGGCACAGGATATAGAAGACTCAGATTCCAATAACTTGGCAGGCATTCCTTTATTGCGTTGGCAGCTCATCCCCGCGGGTCTTAAAAAGCTCTATCAGCAGTCCCGCAGCCCTATTGTATTTAACCCGTGCAATTGCCGTGCTTATCTCTTTTGGCTAGGTGAGGTGTTGGGAAACTTTGGAATACAGGGTTATATTGCACTCGACCAGACCTACAACATACACTAGGTCACTTCCCAACTTCCTTAATTTTTTTCTATTTTGTCACACATTGTGTTATTGGAGTGATTTCGCCACTTATGCTGCCTTCGGAAATGCGCAGAGTACGAAATTGGTTCCCTCCATATTTGCAGCACATTCAGCGTATACCTGACCCTCTCTGTCCTTACAGGTGGGTGTCCATGTTCCAAAACCAAAAAGATTTTTACCTTTTGGTAGAATTTTCAGATTGCAACCTCTATTCATGTAATATTCGATATGCTGGTTCTCTATTTTCTTCAATATACGCTTAACTCACTCTGTCCTTACAGGTGGGGATCCCATTTCCAAAAGCTTAGATTTTTACCTTTTGGTAGAATTTTCGGGCTGCACCTCTATCCATATAATATTCGATATCCTTTCCAGTCTGAAGATGCATTTTATCTCCCTCTATATCTCATAGGCTGCATTTTTGCCTTGTACGCAGCATCCTTTGTCCCACCATTTGCGCGTCAATCCTTATCGTTTCAGGACTTGTCTGAGCGTGATTTTTCATAACACAATACCGTCGTTGCAGCAGTGGTCATAGAATTCGCAATATGCTGAAACTGTGTATCGGGAACATCATAATCAGAGGAGTTGATAGGAGTAGGCATTGGCTATCTCGGTGGTATGTAGATTTATGATTTCTAGCTTCCTTTGCGTTTGGTTACAAGCATTTTTAGCACCACTTAATCGCGAGCTTACCTTAGCTGCAACTTGGTGGTAATTCGTGTCAATATTTGCACCGCGCATTACAAGCCCGTTCACAAAGCTTAAGACATACCTTCCATCGATTACCATGTAATCAATCTGGTTTCTTTTCTTTTGATTTTCTTTTGAGGACATCCAGGTTGCTTTGTGGATATCTTTACGGGGGAATCTAGTTCCACTCACTACCATGTATTTTGCCAACGCGAAGCTAACCAGCCCGAATCCGTTATCGGAGGTGTTATTGTGTAGATTGAACTTTCCGATTGTTAAACCAAGAGCATCTTCCCTTTCTATTTAGCATTTAAATCTCTCAGAACAATCTGACAGAAATTCTGCTCAAGTTGCCGATGTCTGTCAGAATTCTGTCCGAAAGTTGTATGGGTGGTTGACAAGAATTCGCACCGAAATATCTGGTGAAATTCGGAAACTTGTGCGGACTTTTCGGTCAGATATCTGAGGGAAATTTCAAAGCGACTTTTGGAAAATGCCCCAGCGACAGGTTTCTCTCGTGGGAAGAAGAGAACAAAAAACCCACTATCGAGAATGTGCAGACGAAATCGTTTAATGTGTATAAAAATACAGAGAACGCGCAGACTTGGCGGACAAACTCGGTCTTATTTCTGAAGGCATTTATGACGATATTGTTTATTTTCGGCAAATTTTCGGATGAAATGTAAGAGAAATATCTGATGTCCGACACGTCGGAACTTTTGGTTTACTGGAATGTTAATGCATTTGCATATATTTCCTCCAGGCGCTCAAAGAATGCATCTTTAATGTCCACGTCTTTGTTTTCGGCCGGGTCTGTCCATCACATTTCCTGTATAAGGATGATATCAGCCACCAATTGGATAGATGCACCATCTCTGTAGAGAGTTCGTACATTCGAGGTGCATATCCTTAAATCATGGTCCTTATAATGTTTGCAGTGTCGTCAACATTTGAGGAGTGGTTTTTGTTTTTTTCTTTTCTTGGTGTTTTCATAATAGTTATTTTCTTTAAAAAGAGTGGCTTATAAAGCGCCACATCCTAGTTTCTAGGGGCTGCCAAAGTCACTAAGCTTTGAGCTTTAGTAACTTCTGTTACAAACTCCCTAAGACGTATCGGTGGTAGCATGCCATTTAGGTTACTCAACATTGCGCCTTCTCAGATTTGTTGCCACTGATATTCGCAATTATGGCTTGGTACCAGTTTTATCCCTTTTTAGCCGTTTTTTGGACTTTAAAGTAAACCTTTTCAAACATCCTTTCGGACAGCTCTTTAGAGAGCATATAGATTTTATCGATTCTAAGCTCTTTGGTCTGATGGTACCAGTACCAGTTTTTTACTACTACATGTACGACATAATAGCTTTATCCGTTTGGCCTGGATAATGGTGCTAGTTTAATTCCTTTTTGGAAATTGTTTTGTCCAAAACAATCGAATTTTCGTGGTTCTAGATAAATCTGGTTCAACGATAAGACATTCCGTATATATAGATGTTATTACATATTGTCTATTAAACCTTGAACAACATGTATCCAGTTTTTGGTTTCAGCCCTATTATTAGTAACATCCCTAAATCATGACCTACATCCCACCCTGTAAAATAATATACTAATATTTGCTGACATTTTCCTTTATTATTAGTTGACAATTTACACATATTGTTATTTTTTTATATTTCAAAATTGTAAACAAATTTCAGGACAACAGAAATAAATTGAAAAACGGCTATAGTTAAAAACATTTCCAAATTATAAATAAATTCCAAATTGACCAAGTATTATTATTCGGCAAACTCGGTGCAAACATAACACTTAAGGAATTATGACTACGTTAACATCGAAACCCATCGTTTAATGTTAAAAAAGTCGAGTTCTCACATTCTAAATTGTCCGTGCCATGAAAATCACTGTGCTCCGGGTAAAATCGATAACACTGCAACCACTGACGATGAAGATAATTTACACAAATTGCCAATACCTGTGATAAAAAAGTTGCATGAAACTAGTGCCAGTTCTTCTTCTTCTTCACTTGCGTGGGATTGGGCACAAGCTCAATGTCGTTGCATAAATTGCCCACTTAAGAATTTATGTAAGTCGTCATCGAAAACAGTAACGTATTTTAATTTCGTGAGTTTTATGTTTATCATAGAAATCCCATAGGAGGTCTACATTATGGTATTGTACATTTAAAGTTAACACAACCCCTGTCTCCTTATCTTTGGGAAATGCTAATTTTATTTCGGAATTTTGTTCAAATTTAATTTGGCGTTGTTGAATTCGGTTGAGTGTTAAAGTTTAGTTTAGTTTATAATGTCAACGTTAGGTGCACATTTAAACGATCCCAGTGTGTTCTATATAAATCCTTTGTATATCGAAAATGTTATTGCAGAATTTAATTTTAATGAAAATTTTGAATTTAAAGGTGATTAAATGTGATTATTTGTAAAGTGTTTGCATTAAAATTTAATAACGCCTTGTTAAATATCAGATGAATTACTTAAAAATGAGAATTTCTTCAAGTAGATTTGAAAACATATCTTTAAGCACTGAATCGTCGATAAAGCTTCCTTATGAGCGAGTAATTTACATTCTTTTGTTATTTTTATTAAATACTGGATTTATAACTTGATCGACTTTCAACGTGAATCCACTGACGAATCTGTAAGGTGAAAGTTAAGTTCAAATTACAACAACAAAAAATAACTTGGAGAAAGCCAAAATCTACTAACGCAGTCTTCCTCTAGAATATACTGAAAAGTTTTTTACATATGGATGAATTAATGACATTAACACATTGATAGCTACGGACACGTAACATAGATCTGCTATTAAGCTTTTGCATGAAAAATTACATATTAAAAGCTACAGATTAACAAAACAACAAGTCGCAGGAGCTTCACCTCAAGTAAACCATTTTAGAACAGCCGTGGAGAGGTCATAACATCAAAAACAGGCCAAATGGACTATTATGGAAAATTGCTAAACATTATCCAGGACCCCTTCCTTTTTCTTAAAGACACCAAAAGGCACGAAATACCGACTAACAAACCCAGCGTGGCTGAAGTTAAACAGGCAATCAGGTTACTCAAAAACAATAAAGCGTCAGGAATCGGCAATATACGCCCTGAGCAACTAAAAGCAGACACAGGAACAAGCGCACAACTGATAAGTCCTATCATAGACAAATTCTGGGACACCAATCAAATAGATGATGACTTAAAAGACGGTATGATAATCAAAATCAGTAAAAAAAAAAGGCGACCTCACTGAATACAAGAACTGTAGGGGCATAACGCTTCTGACCATGGTAAACAAGGTCATAGCTAATATAATAATTGCACGATTATTGAACGCATAGTCCAACGATTTTCGTAATGAGGAAGACGGTTTTCGACCTGGCAAATCAGATATCGATCACCTGAGGATAATAACGGAGCAATCAATCGAATGTATTTAATAGTTTATCGACTTTGAGAAGGCGTTCGGATATGTCCAATCTTTCTGCTACCTGAGTAGAATTATAACAACAAGTGGGGGATCAAGAGAAGATGTTGCAAACCGCATAAATATGACAAGAAAAGCTTACGGCCAACTCAAACATGTCTGAAAGTACCCACATCTCTAGGCGCACCAAAAAAAATAAAACAGCTGTAGCTGCAAATAAGCAAGAATGGAAAACTATCGTTTAATGGCTATGTTCCTCATAGGAACTATAGGAATTTATATATAAAAACTATAGGTCAATTGGTTCTTGGAACCGTTTTGTCATAGTAATTTCAAAACAACTTATAATGTTTAAACATTCTCGATACTCATTCTTTTTGGTTTTCAGTACTTAAAACAGCATGAAAAACCATTGAAATAAGCACGATAGATTTTATATTCAGCATTTATAATTTTTTTTTATTTATTGAAAAACAAACAAAAAACAATTTCACATCTATTAAAGAAGTAATAAAAAACAATAAGTAAATTAACCAAAGTATTCAGTCGTGTATTCATACAAAGAAAGTAATTTTTAAACCAAAAAAAAAATGTCTTAGAGTGAGATTATACCTTGGTCAATGTCACGATTACAATTAAGCACTAAGTGCATTTTTAAATTTTCCAAGGTGAAACTTTTACGCTGGTTTGTAAAAAAATTTCCATATATAGAAAAAACACGTTCCACGTCACACGATGAAACGGGAGCGTATTTAAAAAATGTTGATTTAGCAGGCGAATATTTTCCCATAAACGCACTTGTTGTTTTGGAATTTTTAAAAATAATATTGTTGATTTCCACAAAGCCAGGATTTCGGGCAAGAACGGCAGTCATTTTTTTAAAATAATTTTTATCAGATGTTTTTCTATAGCATGTTGAATTGATTAGACTGTTTCCAAGCTTTCATTCAATGGCAATCCGGTTGACTCAATTTTTGTGATGGCATGCCTAACGCTCGTATATATTTTTTGGACAAAAACAGTATATTTCACTGAAATTTTTTCAAAAAGCAGTACATCGATTTGGAGAAACAGTACTTTTCGCAGTACATATTTACATAGCACATATATTTTATTCAATATGTAAAAAAAATTAACAATAATTTCCAGAATCAACTTTTGTGGTTGTTTTGTATTTGTCTTTTGAAGCAACTTGAATAAGCAATGCCGCCTTCGTTTTGAGGTAATTGTAGAAATCAACACATTTGTACTTCATATTACATTTGACGGTCAAAATCGCCTTCATTGTTTGCACATCTTATCGGGTTTAGGCTGACGTCCAAGTTTTGTTCACTGCAGAGAAGATTCGCTCCAAACAAACATAAAATATATTCAACGATCGTGGCCATTTCTTTGGATTCGCAATCAGCGTTATTGAGATGAATACAAATCTCCACTCACCGATCCACATTCGAAACATTGCCTTCTCTCCATTGCATAATTTTGTCGCTCGTTTTTGATATATCTAAATTGGGTGTGCAAATATACAGCATTTTCATTGGCATTGTACAAATTGCATTCCCTTAACTTGTTCATAACGGCTTCGACTTAATTCCATTAGTATAAAAGCATCCAAATCAAAGCAGACAAAATTACCGAAAAAATAAGTGCGTTAAGCAGCCATCTCAATCGAATTGTATCCATTGTCAATAAGTTTTTGTTTTCTGCTACTATAGCTCGGGATAAAAAATCATCCTCTTGACACATTTTTAGTGTTTCTTCGAAATTATTTTTGAATTAAACAATGTTATTGCATGAATTCGCTGTTCGCCGTTTATATTTCTATTAAGTATCGAAAAACAGTACTTTGAGGGAGAAAAGCAGTACACAGTTTTTGATGTCGAAAAACAGTACTGTACTGCGAAAAACAGTACAGATACGAGCCTTAGGCATGCCAGATGCACTTAAGTTAATTTTTATGAAGGAAAAGTCGGATTACAAATTTTCATTAGGAAGAGCCTCTTTGCTTTATCGCAATGCTTCAGAATCATTTTCGATAAACTCTTGAATGACTTCCCTTATGTCTTCCAAATAATTAGTATAATATTCCGCTGTTCCAACCACGTTCCTCATCGTGTCGTTATTGGTTTAGGTTATAGAGGCACATTAGGTTTCATTAGTTTAAATTTTTGTTTTCGATAAGGCGCCTGAAAACTATAGGAATATAACGAATCGAACGATCTAAGCCATCGATAAAAACAGGGCTATTACAAAATCTTGAACACAGGCTGTGTGTAAAATAAGAGGATAGTGCAAATTGAATTCTACCTGTCATATTTTTATGAACCGCAAGGGCTTGTGATATGTAAAAATTTTCAATTGATAGAAACATATCTTATCAAAATGTATCACAAATTTAAATAAGGGCAAAAACAGCATGAAAAACCACAAACCTTTTAAATAAGCAAGATCGCTGAAATCGTTAAATTAAGCAACATCAGCAATATTCAGCATGTGCTGAAAATTGGTCGCCCTAGTTATCATATAATCCGCTTTTCTCACTTTTTGTCGATTTTGAGTTAATTCAGTGTCTAATTATTTTTTCAAAATATTGTACCGTTACGATATTTTTATGCTAAAAACATAACATATCTTCAATGTTTTATAAAAAAGTTTTCACAAGATCCTGCTACAGACAGAGAACGAAGCCGACCCGAATTTGTCGGCGGCGGCGGCTCAAGATATTTGTATCAATTTCGGCTCATTATTTTGTAACAAACCAGTGATTTAAAAAAAAATAGGCTCAAAGTGGCAAAAGAGCAGAAAATGGGGCGGGTGCCCAAAACAAAAAAAAAAATACCACTCCCCCCCCCCCCCAAAATACGCCCTAAAACATGAAAGTCAAGTTCAAAGTTGGCGCTAAGGGGCCCCTTGGGTTCTATGTAGGTACTCAAATGAAAGATACTTTCGAGACGAATCCAACGAAGGTATTCTTAAGTTCCTACGGATCTCCTGGGGTTACCCTCCGAGCTAGCCATTTAAATTTCCGGATATGCCAAAAAAAAAATTTTAAAAATTTAAAAAAAATCATGGAAAAAGTTAAGGACTTTTAGTTAAACTAAAAATGCGCGATTTGAAAAAAAAAATTTCTGAAATACCCCGTAAAAAATTAATAAACGGGAAAAAATTATGGAAAATTAGAAAAATTTAAGGAAATGAATTGAAAAATTCCGTAGAAAAAAAAATTTCATTAAAAATGTGTGAAAATTTTAATTTTTTTATGTTTTTTTTTAATTAAAAAAAGAAAATTGAGAAAAAAGTTTAAAAAATGAAGGAAACAAATGGACAATTTCAAAAAACATTTAAAAAATTCAAGAAAAAGTGCAAAAAGAAATATTTAAAAAAAAATTGATAAAAAAAGGATAAAAGTGGGAAAGTTGAAGAAAAATGTGAAAAATATTAAAAAAGCTATGATTTGTAAATTTTTATTTTTTTGTTGATATGTTCCTTTAAATTATTATTTGTTTTTTAAATTAGAGTGGTAAGGGTTGAGATGGTTGCAGAAGCACCGCAGGCATATCTCGGGATTTTTTTTTTTTTTTGTAAATTAGAGTGAAATTAGATATGTTAGAAGCGCCGCAGGCAAAAATTATTTTTAAAAAAATCTCGCGAAAAATGAGCGCCAACTTTGACCTACCATTCCGATGTTTGGGGACCAAGACGAAAACAATGGCATATTTTTTTTTCAACCGGGCTCCCGCCCCATATTCTGCACTTCAGCCCTCAAAGTATTCAAAAAATTTTGGTGACAAAACAAAATAAAAAGGTACCAACACAACGCGATTTTTCAGACTTCAGTCGCTACAGATCCAATACATCAGCTGCTAGAAATAAGCCGACACTAGCCGTACATATCGGCGGCGGCGCGGCCACAGATAAACAGTCGGCGGCAGCGGGGCATCGGCTCATTCTCGGTCGGCTTCTTTCTCTGGCTACAGATTAGAACAGTTTTAAGGAACTTTGGGAGTGACCTAGTGCATGTTGTAGGTCTGGTCGAGTACAAAATGAATCTGTATACCAAAGTTCCCTTACACCCTCAAAATCTTGACTTACGGTTAAAAACCCGGTTTTTCGTTACTTTCCTCACTTGAAGGCTTATCACTCTGTCAAATCTTAACTGAGTTTTTCTTTCTTAACGGTTTTGAAGATATAAATCTTAGAAATTTCAAACGATATATATAATAGTATAGATAATTTGACATACGTATTTGTTTTTGCCTCGAAACCGCAAATTTTTTGATTTTTATTTTTATCACAATTTATTGTACTATGAACCAAAAAGTACTTTTATTGTACAAAATACAAAAATATACTCTGGTACAAAAAAGTACTTTGTGCAACAGAAAAGCGCTTTTGGGCCAATAAAAGTACTTTTTGGCATAAAAAAGTACATACTTTGGTACAAAAGAAAGTACCTTGGAGCAAAAAGTACAATAAAAGTACTACGAAAAGTACTTTTTGGTACAAAAAGTTATACATTTTACCCCTCTAGGGGCAACTCCGGGGCAGAAAGAGAGGCGGGAGTAAATTTTATAAAAAAAAATCTTTATGGGTTTCCGCTTAGGGGGTGAAAATGGGGGTTACCTATGTTTAGGAAAAATTACTGGGGGTCTTTCATACATTTAAACCCTCTAGTGGCGATTTTGGATACTTGCGGGGCTTGTTGTGGATTTTTCCCGAATACGAAAAGTGTCTCGATAAAAACCGGGGGCTCGATTATGATTTGGTTTCTTGGACACATATTCTTTGAATTCATCGTAGATTAAGAATTTGATAACCGCTTGTTGCATTTTTTTTTTAAATTAATAATGAAATTAAAAAATTATACTCTAGTGAGGAGGGAATTATACGCACCACTATATTTTGATGCAGATGTACTAAAAGGGTCAAAATTTAAAAACCAAATATGAGGAATGAAAGAGAATTAAAAACTACACTTTTACATCCAACAACAACAAAATTGTATGTAGTTAAGTTTATGTTTTTTTTTTAATTTTTTTACATTTTGGGGTGATTTTGGAATTATACGCAGTGGTTTTTAATTACGAAATAAAACTTTTTTGTTATAACAAAAAGCTAATTTACAATAAAAAATACTTATCCGCTTATAAGTGCGTAAAAGTACGAAAAACCGGTTTTTACCCGTAACTAAAGGTTTTGGGGGTTTTGGGAAATTTGAAAAACAGATTCTTGTAGTGGCCAGCAGCACCTACCAGAAAAATAGTATAATTTTTAGGTATTATTTTTTTGTAGCACTGTGTTATCCATAGAACAATGTGTGTGTCCGCAACGTGTGTCCGCAACGCACATTTACATTAAAATAGCATAAACGGTAAAAGTATTTTTAATTGTTTAAATAAATTGTTTATAAAACCCCAACATGTCTTCTTTATTTTACTAAAAAGAATATACTGGTCATATAAGAAATTTCGCAAAATTTCACAGATTTTCATAGATACTTTAAGTGGCTATGGAAAATTGTGTGTGTCCGTAACGCACTTTGTATTAGTCGTAATTTTGAATACAACATTTTAAGTAGTGTTTCATTGAAAAAACATTATGGTATTGTCTACATTTTTAATATGAACATAATCTTCAAATTATTTCAACTTTTCGAGAAAACTACAAAATAAGAAAAAAAAACGTGCGTCCGCAACGCCAGGAAATACCCATATGTATTGTATCCCCTTCTAACCATACGATACGACATAGGGTCCGTCTTTTAAAAGGCCTTTCAACAGTTATGAACGTAATAAATCTTTCCCTAGAATCTATAATACATACATAGTAGATACATTTCAAATTTGTAATAACTGACAGCACCACCCACTTTCCTAATGATGTCTTTATGAGCATCACCTTAAAGAATTAATACAAAAATAGAAAAAGCTATTCACTTATATTTAGTTAAGAAATATAAAGTTTTTTTTTTGTAAAAAATAAAATGTTTCTATTAAAAACATGGTTTTCCCTGTAATTTGTTAAGTTTGATACTTAGTAAATTTACCTTACTGTAATTAGTACAGGAAACCCCTAAGTTTCCTATAATGTCCTTATATGCATGAACTCTAACCTTAAAAGTAACAAATTTACATATATGGATGTATGTAAATGCTCTTCTTTTTACTTGCATTATCAAAGAAAAACACACACACAGGAAACCACATAGCCAACCTATGTAGTTAGGTAAAGTGTTTTTCTTTTTGAAGTAAATAATATCATCAGACCCCACCACAACCCCACATTTTGTTTTACAATTGTTTCACTTTGGCCCAGTATGTGGTGGTCTTCACATTGACAAGAGTTCAATTCAAGTACAATGTTAATATTCGCACGAATGTGCAGACAACAATTACACAGCATGTTCGTAGATATATGGGGACATACATACGTACATACTAAGCATTTTGTTGGCTACAACAAAAATCCTCAAAAACGAATTTGAGTAAATACATACGGCAAAGATTTACGAAGAGAAACGAGGTTAATCATGTGTTGTACAAATACGAACAGATCAGAGACGGGTATAGTGTAATAGTTTCTTAAACGTGTAGTACTACTATCTATGTTGTAATCTATTAACTAGGAACTATTTTGGCATAGGATTCGATAAAAACAGACTTGTTACCTTAATACCATGGAGGTTGAAAACGTTGTCCAGTCCGGAGAGGATTATTCGAATTGTATTATTAGTTTTTTGAATATCAATAACGATTTCATAATTTTTTTATTTAAATTAATAAAGCGGATTTTTTTTCGATTTTGACTCACGTTTTAGCAGCCTCTAACTTCTAGTTGGTTGATTGTCATATTGAAATTTTCAGAATTTCAAATGGAAAATTACAAATTTCAATTGACGTGCTTTGAATTTCAAATGATATATTTGAATTTCAACTGGTTTTCTTAGAATTTTCATTGGAAATGGTCTAGATGACATTAATAACTTACTAATGTGCTAGTATGAGCCCGCGAACCCTACCTAAGGCCAAAATATGTAAGTAGAGTTTAATATGTTTAACTAACCTTGAACAAAAAATGTATTATTAATGTTGTAAGGTGACCAATCTTTTTTTTTAAGCTGCATAACTTTTATGTTTTTGAATTTACTTCTAAAGGAGGTTTCATGTTTTGGAGAGGAGGTCTTCATGAACATTATAAGAAATGGACATCATATGGATATAGGTCAATATTGACTTCGGATTCAAAATTGACCAATGGTAAAACGGAGCTTTTGACAAAGCAAGAACAATGGTATGAGTTTTGTTTCGTTAGGACACCAAATAACAGGGCAGCATATTGAAACATATTTGATCCATACCACTCAATTTGCAAAGTGTTTTATTGCGCCAAAATTTTGCCTATATCAATCCCACTAATATCCCACTGAACTTATATATCGATTCTATTTTGATTGACTTAATCTTGTTGAACTGCTGTGAGCTGTCAAAAACAACATATGTTACAGCCGGTGCATCAATAAGTTTCTTTGCACTGTCAAATTGTGTCTAAAGTTGCATTCGTCTGAATTAAGTAGAAGAAAAGTGGTTCTGTTTATAGTTAGAGGTATGTATTACCTTAGTAACCTGATGAAATTATGAGCCAAAAAATGGGGAGGTTGGGTGAGGTTAAATGGCTTCGCATCATGGTCAAAGGTGATGGTAAAAGGTAAAAAATCAACAAGTCCCGCAACCGCTCTGAAGTCGCTACTAGATGAGTAAAGTGTATGACCTTCCTAAGATTTTTCTCAAACATACCTACACCCCATTTTCAAGGGGGGCCACCCATACTAAAATCAAATATTTATTAATTTTGCTTCCACCGCTCTAACTGCCCGAAAGGTTGCCCCTTAAGGAGTCAAATATATGACCGACCCCCAATATTTTTAAAAAGTACGTTAATTGTACCAAAAAGTATTTTTATTGTACTAAAAATATCTTTTATTGTACTAAAAATATCTTTTATTGTACAAACCGTAAAGTTTGTACTAAGAAGTACTTTTTATTGCACCAAAAAGTACATTAACTTTAAAGCACAATTTAATGTATAAAAAAGTACTTTTATTGTACCGAAAAATACAATATATGGTACCAAATAATACAATTTATTGTACTAAAAAGTACTTTTGTTGTATTAAAAAGTACTTTTATTGTACTAAATAACAAATTCTTGTATCACATATAATCATTAAACTAAAATGTACAATAACCAATAAATAAAACTGACCGAAAGGTGCCCCTAGAGGAGTCAAATATATGACCGACCCCCATTATTTTTAAAAAGTACGTTAATTGTACCAACAAGTATTTGTATTGTACTAAAAATATCTTTTATTGTACGAATAGTACAGTTTATTGTACTAAAAAGTACTTTTTATTATACCAAAAAGTACATTAACTATAAAGTAAAATTTAATGTATTAAAAAGTACTTTTATGGTACATAAAAATACATTGTATGGTACCAAATACTACAATTTATTGTACTAAAAATTACATTGCTTTACTAAAAAGTACTTTTATTGTACCAAATAACAAATTATTGTAACACAAAATAATTTTTATTGCACTAAAATGTACAATAACCAAAAAGTAAACTTTATTGTATTAAAGAGTACTTTTATTGTACCAAAAAGATTTATTTGTGGTACTAAATACTACAATGTATTGTAATAATAAGTACTTTTATTGCAACATAAAGTAAAATTTATTGTACCAACAAGTACTTTTATTGCACTATAAAGTACAATTTATTGTACTAAAAAATAAAATTTATTGAACCAAAATGTACAATTAATTACATTAAAAAGAAAATTTATTGTACTAAAAAGTTCAACTTATGATGCCAAATATTAAAATTTACCAAAAAGTACAATTTGTTGTACCATATAGTACAATTTATTGTCCCAAATATTACAATTTATTGTACCAAATAGTGAAATTTATTGTACCAAAAAGAGGAGCCCGAGGGGTATGCCAGTAAGAAGGCTGACTCTTGGGAATTCAGTTACTACACAACATTTTTCAGCTCATTGATTGGGGACTCAATTCTGAGAACTGCACGTGAAAGTAGCCCCAAAAAGAAGAAGTTCTGCATCATTCGTTTTGTCAAGTTACATGCCATAATAATTTAATATCGTTTTGAAGTTAGTAAGTATCGTATAGGGGAATTTGTCACGTTTTAGGCTCTTTTGTAAGTAACTATAGAAAATATCATGAACTAATAAAAATAAGTTCACAAAGACATATACTATTAATAATATAAATAAAACCTCCTTCGTATTTGTTGTCCCCTTGTATCATCCTCCAAAAGTCTCTCGTATGTCAAGAAAAGCTAACAGTGTTTACCCTGTAACCTTATTACTATTACCCGATACCGGCCGCATACTTTTACCTTCTCAACTGCACAAATGTACAGTTTCCAACCCTGACATTAGTAAATAAACAAGCAAATTTCATAAGACTGAGAGAAGAAGACTATATTTTAGTGTTTCGGTACAATTTGTGCAAATTGCAACCAGCCAGGAGCGACAGGAAAGATAAACACACAAACACATCCACCGAGAACTTTATAAAATAATTAAAAAAAAACACAAAATTTAGTGTTTGTCATTGTTATCGCACTTTAGCTGCTGATAGCCTCCTGCAGCACAACAAAGACTAAATTAAAAACACAAACAATAGTGAAGTAAAAATGGATAATATTTCATTGGACAGTGCAAATTCCTATGAATATATAACATCTGGAAATACAACGCAATTTAATGGTACCGTCATGTCTATCGCACCTAACTACGTACTATCCTTTAACTATACATATTTTATTTATTATAAACTTGTTTAGAAAATTACGCATTTCAGTCAACGATGACTTGATGGGCGATTGGCCGGTTGTTAAATGTATAGCGGTGACAGCGACTAAAAATAAGTACATTTTTATAACAAAGGCCACAGTATAGTTTGTAATTTATTTTCAAGCTTTAACATTATACACACCGTACTACATATAGTACGAATTTAAAAGTTCGTGTTGTTTGTCGGTTTTTTCGTTTTTTGGAACAACGTTAGTCGATAAATATTTAAAGATGTTCATGTGCGTTGTTTTCAAATTTCCACTTTTCAATGCTGAGGTATGACCGACCGGCCTTAACATTTTATAAGTGGAAAATTGCTACGTCCAAATTATATACCAAATTAAAAAAGGTAAGAGGTCCGGTAGTTAAGTTAGAGAATACAGGTTAAACTTTTTAACGTACTTATCAAAAATGTTTACGCTAAGAAAAATAATGAAACGTAGGACCCCAAATGACATATTGATCCAGATTTTATATTATCCATAATATAAAAACTGAATGAATGCTCAAATACTTTACAGAGAAGGCACTTTTAACGAACACCACCACCACCATACGATGCAGAAAGGTTAAGAACTAATTTTTTTTTCGCCCAAATTTCAATAACTTTTGATCTTTTGCTTTTTTATATAAAATTTTGAAATGTTGCACTTTTCAAATTTGTCAAAGTTCAGGATTTTTTTAAAATATCATTCCATAGATGATATGTGGTAGGTAGAGTTAGTAGAGACTGATGGGCCACACATTTTACAACAACATTTGCCTTCATCAGTGGATGATCAGTTTAGTAGTGTAGATAGAACACACTTGATGGCATAGGACTAATGTCAAGACCAATACTTTATTGGACTCATTAGAGTATTTTGGGTACATCGGTAACTCGCTGTGTCGATCGAAAGCATGTGAAGTATTCGTTATGTAACTTCCATTAGTAAGTAGGCCACAAGATTGTTGTTACAGCTGTAGGAAGTAGCTGCTGGAGTGATAATTCTTTATGCCGATTATTCGGCACTCGATCGGGCTTCTAATCCGATCACCGTTCGATCGTTTTTGGCATCTCTCTGTTTTTAATTTTTTGTTCCTTTTTGTAGATTCAAGGTTTGTGTCCAGGGATTGTTAGATGTGTAGAGGTTTAACGGTCATTTCGTCCAAGAGATGGCGCCAGCTAATTTTTATTGATAAATGTTGAAATCTTGATGATAAATCATTTTCTTTTTCACTGGTCTTTGCGCAATCAATCTGGCAGTCGAAAAGTAATTTTCCATCGATGTTGATTTCACCAGTGCCCCGGCCAGTAATCAAAGCCGGCACCTTCGGATTGCTAATCTATGTCGCTTCTACTGAGCTATCGAAGGCCACGCTCGGTAAGATGGAGTGCTCTCTGCTGCACTGGATTCTGGTGGTAAACGAAAATACTAACTGCAGCCAATGGCGAAGCATGCGGTGACGGAGCGTTATAATGATAAAAGGAGGGAGATGAAACGCCTGTTTAGGCGGAAAAAGCGTATGTGGAAGAAAAGAGAGGGCAAGGATTTTGAAAAATACAGGGATAGAGGTGAAGCCCGAAAGTTCTCCCAAAAGGGATTCCCACCTGTAAGGACAGAAACGAAAATCTGGTCACGGACACTGAGAGTGTGCTGCACATATGGAGCGAACACTTTCGATCTCTACTCGTTCCCGAAGGCAGCATAAGTGACGAAATCACACCAATCATAGACGACGGAGTAGATTTTCCACCACCGAGCCAAAACGAGATCAGCATGGTAATCGCAAGGCTTAAAAATAATAAAGCTGCGGGAGGTGATGGACTGCCGGCAGAGCTTCTAAATGATGAATAGCAACGTGCATGCAACAGCTCATAATCACAATTTGGTTCAAAGAATGCATGCCCGATGTTTGGAAATTGAGTGTTATATGTCCTGTGCTTAAGAAAGGCGATCCAATTGTGTGAACCAACTATCGGGGGATTAGCCTTATACCCATCGCATACAAGGTCCTGTATAGTGTGTTATGTAAAAGACTAATGGCGAACCTGATTTGACTTTATTAGTGTGGCTTTAAACCTGGTAAATCCACAACCTACCAGATATTCACACTACGACAAATCCTACAGAAGTCCCCAGAAATGCAGATCGACACCTGCCATTTGCTCACCGACTACAAAGCTGAATTCGACAGTCCGAAACGACCGAAATTGTTAGTTTCTATGGCAGTGTTTGGTATCCCCGTGAAACTAATTCGACTAACTGACACGAAGTCTTTAGTAAAAATTGTTATAATTCTAACAGAGCCATTTTCTACCAAGCGAGGCTTTAGACAAGGCTTTATTTTGCCTTGCGATCTCTTTAACATCGCAATGGAGATGATCATGCGGAAGGCTGCAATAAACAGGAATGGTACCATCTTCAACAAAAGTCACATGTTGCTCGCGTATGCCGATGATATAGATATCATTGGCCGTGGATTGCGGGATGTTACTGCGGCCTTTTCGAGCATTAAAAAGCAGTCGGCGGAAGTGGGTCTGGTGATAATTGAGAACAAAAATAAGTTATTTGTTTCAATGAACAAACAGTCCACTCGTCTGGGACCCTGCGTGAACGTTGACAACTATAACTTTGAAGTGGTTGATCATTTGGTCTACTTTGACTTCGCCATAAACAAAAATAATAATGTCAGCCTGGCGATTTAATGACTAAGCACTCTCTCGAATAACAAAGATCCAACTCTACCAGACTCTGGTCCAACCTGTCTTGCTCTACAACGCAAAATCCTGGGAATGACACCAAACGGATCAATCTATTTTGGGAGTTTTCGAGAGAAAAATACTTCGCATCATCGTTAACGGCGAGTAACGTCGTCGAATGAATCATGAGCTGTACAACGACGTGTCATGCTCGTTTTAATAGAATAGATGAAAATGTTTTAGCTCGAAAGGATTGTGTCAATAAACTCCATGGGCGGCGCAGGAAGGGGCAACCAAAACTTCGTTGGATGGACCTGGTGAAAGAGCTGTTATCTATACTTGCTGTGACTGACTATAGTCAGACTATAGCTATCTACGGAGCGCAAAATACCGAAGGAATTATTTTCTACGTGCGGCTACTGATAGATGCATTTCTGTTGCTGCTGCCAATTAAGAAGGAGAAGAAGTTTTGAACTAGTTCCATCGTCAGTGAACTAGTCCACCTTCTATAGAAACAACTGTCTCATTTAAGTCGGGATATCCTAGGGTTGTGGGCAATTGCCGCATTTGTATCAGTATGGAACCAGTACAGAAATTCTAGTTTGGCGGAAGTTGTTTGTCTCCTGTAAACTAGTTTGGAACCACTTCAAAAGAGGCTGATGGGAACTAGTAAAAAATTGACGCATTACACTAGTTCAATTTTAGAAATGGTTTAAAATTCGATAGTTGAGCACGATGTAGTTGAGAATTCCATTCTTTTAAACAGTAAATTTTAGAACTAGTTCGACAAGTCCCTACTGACCGCAATGCAGCAACTTTAACCATTTTAACCATTTTCTTTCTTTTGACACCAAAGTACCTCAAAATTGTATATATGTTGTTCATTGCAATTTTGACTGTTGACCTGCGTAAATTTCACAGTCTTCGCTCTACAATATTATAGTTTTGAAATCTTGACTTAAACTTACTTTTATCGCCTACTTATCGTGTTGCCCTCGTACGCAGAATTGTTTTCATATTTTGTTTATTACACTCAATAAAAATTTTTGATTTATGCTTTTAGTATCCTTTTGGGCTTAACGGAATAATGTTATGCCCTTTCGAATATTTCTATAAAAGGCATAGTAGAAAAAGGGCAACCGGTCGAATTTTAATATTAAAAACAAACTTTCTCAGTAATTTCTAAGACGTTTTTAAAATAAATTATTTCGCAATGTGGTGAATTTCAAACACTGTATCAATATATTGTGTTGTGATTATATGAAAGGCTGTAGCCAGGGGTATCCAAGGGACCCTGACATGTGAATATTTTCTTGTTTTTTTTTTTTTTTTTGTCAAAAGTGAAGCCCCCGCACCTGAACTGTGGCTCCGGTGCTGCTAATACGTTAATGTAAAATTGAACAACTTTTATTTGGTTTCGTTTGGGAATTGAACTTTCTGTTAGAAATATATTTTTCAAAATTGCTTCCTGAACTTCTTAAATGAACGCGAATCCATTTTATTAAAATCTTTTAAATTAATTTAAGTGCAGTTTGGTTGGTCAAGAGTACAAGTAACCTAAAAAGGAAGTGAATATGTCATGATCTTATGTAGCGGATTGATTTGAATCTCAACGAAGGGTATTAGAAACCGTATGTCGGTTTAAATACCCGACTTTACTGTATTTTCTATTGTTTCAAAAAAAGTGTAAAACAACTATTTTAATAGGTCGCGTTACTTACAAAGTGTTTACGGCATGTAATGCAAGTATTAATATTACATAATACGAAACTTAATTGCCTGCTGTGTCCTTAAAATATTGTTGGGATATTTCTGGTCGAACCGGTATATAGGAAAATTTTATGTTATGTTTCTACGATTTTCTTTGGACAAATCTCAAAGGATGCTTCTTTTCAATTCCATTAAGAAATACAAAAATTTATTTAAAAAATGCTCCTTAATGATTTTAATTACATTTCTTTATAAATGTGTAAGAAAGTGAATAATATGTTAGTTAAAAACTTTATGATGAAGAATTTCTTCTTATTATTATTTGTCAGCGGCAACAGAAATTCATCAATCAGTAGCCGCACATAGAAAAGAAATTCAAACGCTTTGCTCTTTTGCGCTTGGTAGATAGTTCTTCACAACAAGCTTAGATAACAGCTCTTTCACTTGGTCCATCCAACGAAGTTTTGATCGCCCTATCGCAGCGACTGTCGAGTTTATTGCCGAAGACTTCGAACTGGAGCATTTTTATCCATTCGTACAACTTATCCAAGACAGCGCATTCGGTGTATTTGGACGCGCTTGACTACGCCGATGTCGTTATATAGCTCATGTTAGACAAATTCTTCTACAACCTCAAAGTTATAGAAATCAACGTTCACGCAGCGTCCCAAACGAGTAGACTCTATTCGTTGAAACAATTAACTTGTTTTTGTCCTCAACACCAGACCCACTCACAATGCAACGCAGTGACATCCCGCAGTCCAATGATATATATATCATCGGCATATGCGAGCAGTATGTAACATTGATTAATGATGGTTCCAGTCTTGATTACTGCAGCCTTCCGCGTAATCATCTCCATTGTGATGTCAAAGAGATCGCATGACAGACTATCGCCTTGTGGAAAGCCTCGCTTGGTAGGAAATGGCTCAGATTTTTGCCTATTTTCATCGATGACTTCGTGTCAGTAAGTTTCCGCTAAGTCATTTGAGCTTCACAACAAACAAACTCAGCCATAGCATCCAATAATTTCTGTCGTATCGGACTACCGAATGCAGCTTTGTAATCGATAAACAGATGGTAATTGCCGACCGGCATTTCTTGGGTCTGTTCCCGGATTGTTGGTATACACACTTGTATTGCATTTCCTAAATATACGACATCGAACACTAGGATTCCAATCATCGGATATGCATTTCTTTAGCCCAAGCTATCCCTGACCAGATTTCTATCTCTGTCCTTACATTTGGCGAACTTTGCTTCTCACTTTTTCGTAGAATATTATTCCATAAACTATTTTTTCGCCTGACAAGGTGTTTCATCTCCCTCCTCTTCTCTTTATATCGTTCCGCCACCGTACGCGTTGCCATTCGCAACAGGTTTTGCCCTGTAGGTTTAGGTTAAGTATGAGGCCTTGAAGACCATTATGATCCATTGCGATTGTCCTGATTTAAGAATGGAAAATATGAAGAAAAGAGTGTAATACAAGATAAATTAAAAGTTTCCATGGATAGTACAGGAGAAGAAAGAAAGAAGTGTTCAAACTATTCTGGTGGGTTCTCTCCTTCTACTTACTTAAGTGGCCCATTACAACTTACAAACATGGTTCATAAGTTTGAGGCCTGAAGTACTAAAGAATTCCACACGCTCCGGTCTTGTGCGTGTGTTCTCCAGTTAGTCCTACCAGATGGTGGCACGTCGCCTACCACTTGGTCCTTCCAACGGAGTTTGGGTCCCCTGCTCTGCGCCGTCCTTCAGGTTCGCCTTCAAACACCTTTCTCGCTGGAGCATTTACATCCATCCTGGCAACATGACCCAGCCATCGTAGTCGTTGCATTCTGACTCTTTTAGCTACGTCGTTGTCGTGGTAAAGCTCATACAGCTCATGGTTCATCCGATGGCGAAACTCGCCGTCGACACAGATAGGTCCATAAATTTTTCGGAGTACTTTCCTCTCGAACACTCCCAGGTTTTGTACGTCCGTTGTCGTAAGCACCCATGATTCGGCAGCATACAAAAGAACGGCTAAGATTAGCACCTGGTAAAGCTGTTTCTTAGTATTCTGAGATAAGGTGGTATTACTAAAGTGCTGCCGAAGTCCGTAAAAACATATATTGGCTAGCACTATTCTCCGCATAATTTTTTGGCTGACATTATTTTTCTTATTGACGGAAGATCCGAGGTAGCTAAACTCATCAACTACCTCAAAACAATAGTTTTCAACGTTGACTCTGCGTCCCCATCGAGAGGACTCTTTGTTCGTCGAAATCATTATTTTTGTTTTGTCCTCGTTGACCGCTAACCCCATTTTTGCCGACACCTTTTCTAGGGATGAGAAGACTGCAGTAACGTCCCGCAGATTTCGGCCAATGATATCTATATCATCGGCGTAGGCTAGTGGCATGTGGCTTTTGTGGAATATGGTGCCAGACATGTTGATACCAGCCTTTCTCATCACCTTCTACATAACTATATTAAATAGTGTACAGGACAGGCTATCGCCCTGCCTGAGACCTCTTTCCGTGTTGAATGGTTCAGACTGATCTTTACCAATCTTAATCGAGGATTTGGTGTTTTCTAAGGTACATCTGCAAAGTCGAATTAGCTTTGCAGGAATACCAAACTCAGACATAGCCTCATAAAGCCTATTCCTAATCGGAGAGTCGAAGGCAGCTTTGTAGTCGACAAAGAGGTGGTAGGTGTCGATCTGCTTTTCATGGGTTTTTTCCAGGATTTGTCGTAACGTGAATATTTGATCCGTCGTAGGTTTGCCAGGTCTTAAGCCGCACTGATATGGTCCAATTAGTTTTTCTACAATTGGCTTTAGACGTTCACACAATATGCTTGAAAGGACCTTGTACGCAATTGGTAATAGGCTTATTCCACGATAGTTCTTACATTCACTACGATCTCCTTTCTTGTATATGGGACATAACAGACTGAGACTCCAATCCCCGGGCATGCTCTCCTCTTGCCAGATGTTCTCCATGAGCTGATGCATGCTCCTAATCAGCTCCTCCCCGCCAGCCTTAAACAATTCACCAGGGAAACCATCGGCTCCAGCAGCTTTGTTGTTTTTAAGGCGGGAGATGGCCAGTTAATACTATCGTCATGGATTGGAGCGGGGTCTTCTAGAGTGGTGTCAGTATCCAGTAAATTTCTAAAGTGATCTCTCCATATCTTCAGAACGTTATCCGGGTCTGTCACTAGCTGACCTTCAACTCTATATAAACAAAGTAATAAGATTACGTGAGGACACTATGGTCCTCTGCCCTTAACCCAGTTCAAACCATTAGTAAACTTCACCAGATAAACCTTGTTGCATGAAGACAACTCAGTGAGACTATCAAAGAACCATTTCCTTCCCGAAAAATTTCTACCTTTTCCGGTAAAGAGCTGGGCAATGACATATCAAACGTCAATGGGCTCAATTTCCTCCTCATCGTCGCATCAGTTAAATACTATTGCTCTAACGTCACAGTCTCCTGTAGTTATTCTGATTAGTTGTCTGGCGGACTTCTTATATAGTTCCTATAGTGATCTGATGCCACACAGTCGGTGCGGTGTTCCCAGGATGCATTTGCCTACCGTTCGATGTGACGGTTCTCAATGCCGTATATATGACACATTGGCGGTCGCACTGATCCATTTGATTGAACTGGTCCATCCGCTATCTCGTTTACTAATGTGTCACTATGTCCGGGAAACCAGCAGAGTCGAAAACTTTTTTTCGGCAGTTTTGAGATCGTATATGGTATAGTCCTATTGCAGAAAGCTTAAGAGATTTAATCCAATCGGGCAAAGATATAGTAAACTTGGTAAAGATCCGAACAATACGAAGTAAACAGGTAATGATATCACTAAACGATACATTGAGCAAAAGTCAAGGTTTGATTCTGAACATGAAATTAAGAGGATTAGTTTTAAGTTGTTAGGTGAAACACACCTTGTAGGTGAAATACACCTACATGACTTCTTACTTGGCGCAAAGAGCTTAAAATGCCATATCACGCCAACATTACGTCTTCCAATGTTAGACGTAAAAATCATTAGATAATTCTACTTATCCCCTTACTCTCCGAATTAAACTGAATTATAAATGAGATACGATGAAATTGTCTCCCTAGTTTCAAATATCTAGTATACATTTTGTACGATAGGTGGTTCTGATTTTTGATTAACAACTGCGAATATACATATAAAAATTTACTTCTTATTTTATATACCCCACGGGAGGGAGTAATCCCACATAGAAGTTGAATATAAAAACAAACTCTCACTATATTGTAATTTTACTTTTATATGCAAAATGCTGCAACGCAGTTTGATATAGATGCAATAAAAGCCGTAAATAATAATATATCTTCCATATTTTTGTGTGCCTTTCAGATGATCCCAGCTTTACAGAAATTGTTGCTCAAGTCGAATTTGCCATCGAACATGGCATTATGCCTGAACGTATTTATCAGGGCAGCAGTGGTTCATATTTTGTTAAAAATGCTTCAGGGGTAAGTGTTAGCTAAAATTAAACTAACTCCAACTAACTAAAAGCTTATAATATAATAATGCTAGGCAAAATAATATAAAAACTTAAGTATTTTGTCGTAATAATTAAGCTTAGAAAAAAACATTGACTTCATAACGGGGAAATTTAACAATCGAGATTGTATTTGCTAAATTTTTGGTTGCAAGTCAAACACGGCCATTACATTTTATTCATTAAATTGTCGTGACATTTATTAAGTCGGATTATAATAATTATTTGTCTAAATATGTACCTTCTTCTGTTTACAGAAAGTTTTAGCTGTTTTTAAACCCAAGGACGAAGAACCTTATGGACGCCTTAATCCAAAATGGACCAAATGGATGCATAAACTATGTTGTCCATGTTGTTTCGGCCGCGCCTGTCTAATACCAAATCAAGGGTATGTTTTCTTCACTTTTAAGCATTTTAAGCATATATAGCACAGTGCAACAGTGAAAAAAATACAACAACTAGACATTATAGGTTCGATTCTACTATCGACGGGTAATAAAACCCTATACTCAGTTTGGTGAGATTGGTGACAAATTTTTTTTTATTTACCCCAAAAAATTCTTAAAATCAGTGAGCCCCTCGAAAAAAGGTGTCATCAGTTTTTGTTCAACAGCTATCTCACACTTGGGAGTTTTTCGCTCTAACTTTATTAACAATTTATGTCAAAAAGGTTGGTTATACCTGCACTTTTTCAAAAAAAAATTTAATTTTTTACTTTTTTGGACATTACTTTGATGGAGTCGAAATTTTTCACTAACAATGTTCGCCAAAAATGTAGCTATGGTCAAGTTCAATAACTTTCGTGAACATACTAATACAATCTGAATGGATCTAGGCAAACTAAACAGCTCAAAAAGACCTCTAGGATACCGGTTTGTTGTACCTTTACCCACTTAAAAGCCAGTAACGTGGATGAATATCAATCGATTTGAAGTTTCTCAGCCGTTTTATAAAGAAGAGACTATTGACTTTCCAACGATATATATCGTTATATTGATAACTTGTCATAAATGTCTGTTCTTTGCCTCGAAATTTCAAACTTTTGTGACTTTTTCACTATTTTTTAAGTTTGACGAAGTTTGTAGCCACTATTTTATAAGGACACCCTAATGTTTACTACTTTATTCAGAAAGTGCACGCTATCACGAGCTAAACGCATATTTGTTCGTAAAAATCGGTTAACAAATAGTTAAGTTATTCATGTTTTCCGAGGGACGCAACTGTGCTAAAATCAAAGTTGAAGTAATTAACAACAACACCAAAACAATGCTTCTTCTTCAACTCTTTGATTTTAGTATAGGATATGAAAGTTGCGTCCGTCGGAAAACTTGAATAACTTAACTATTTGTTAACCGATTTATACAAACAAATATGCGTTTAACGCGTGATAGGGTGTCCTTATAAAATTGTGGCTACAAACTTCGTCAAACTTAAAAAATAGTGAAAAAGTCACAAAAGTTTGAAATTTCGAGGCAAAGAACAGACATTTATGACAAGTTATCAATATAACGATATATATCGTTGGAAAGGCCCTAGTCTCTTCTTTATAAAACGGCTGAGAAACTTCAAATCGGTTGGTATTCAACCTCGTTACTGGCTTTTAAGTGCGTAAAGATACTACAAACCGGTATCCTAGTGGTATTTTTAAGCTGTTTAGATTGCCTAGATCCGTTCAGATTGTATTGGTATGTTCACGAAAGTTATTGAACTTGACCATAGCTACATTTTTGGCGAACATTGTTAGTGAAAAATTTCGACTCCATCAAAGTAATGCCCAAAAAAGTAAAAATTAAAATTTTTTTTTAATTTTTTTTTGACAAAGTCCAGGTAAAACCCACCTTTTTGACATTAATTGTTAATAAAGTTAGAGCGCAAAACTCCCAGCTACAATATTGCCGAATATAGTTTAGCGCTATCACGAAGTGTGAGTTAGTTGTTGAACAAAAACTGATGACACCTTTTTTCGAGGGGCTCACTGATTTTTAAAAACTTTTGGGGTCAATAAAAAAAATAGGTCACCAATCTCGCCAAACTGAGTATAGGGTTTTATTACCCTTCGATAGTAGAATCGAACCTATACTGTCTAGTTGTTGTATTTTACAAAAAGTCTTCATTTGTTGCATAGTGTAGTTTCTCTATAAACTGTTCATTGCAGTTATCTTTCTGAAGCCGGTGCTAGTCTAGTTGATCGTAAACTAAATTTAAATGTAGTGCCAAAGACCAGAGTTGTAAGATTAGTAGCCGAGACATTTAACTATGCCCGCATAGATCGCCAGAAGGCTATGCTTAAGCGGCGTATCAAAGAACATTATCCTTCGGCAAGATTTAATCGCATGAGTTTGCCCCTAAAGGTAAGCGGTCGCTCATATTTGTATCTTACACATTAAATTACAGTTTGCTTTCTTTATAGACTGGATCGTTTCAAACCTTCGTGGAGGGTTACAAGGATGCTGACTACTGGTTGCGTCGCTTCGAACAGGAACCGCTCTCTGAGGCCTTAACGAAATCATTTCAATTACAATTCGAACGTTTGGTTGTTTTAGACTATATTATCCGCAACACCGATCGGGGCAATGATAACTGGTTGATCAAGTATATTCAACCTAAAATAACCAAAAAAGTCAATGGCACGGGTGGCAAATCATTGGCACCCGCATCATCGGGCGAGGTGAAAACTGAAACTATTATCAACACCGACGTGGCGGAATCTTCCTCTTCTAACAACAACAACAACGAACAACATAGAAACGGCAGTGCCACAGCGCCTCCTACCAATGGACAGTTATTGGATTTAGGCACCAGCACGGGTTCTGTGCATAGCACCTCATCTTCGTCTACCTCCGAAAATCACAGCAGCGCTGAGGGCGAGGCTCAAAGCGCTAAATCTGCGAACAGAAACGAGTGGAGTGTCGTCGATTCGGCCGAAATTAATATTGCTGCCATTGACAATGGTCTGGCGTTCCCATTTAAACATCCCGATTCTTGGCGAGCGTATCCTTACCATTGGGCATGGTTGCCTCAGGCCAAAGTGCCATTCAGTGAAGAAACCAAACAACTAGTACTGCCACAACTGTCTGATATGAATTTCGTAGAAGAACTATGTACAGACTTGTACTACCTATTTCAACAGGACAAGGGTTTCGACAAGCGGCTATTCGAACGACAGATGTCAGTGATGCGCGGTCAAATATTAAATTTGACACAGGCATTAAAGGACGGCAAATCGCCAGTACAGCTGGTACAAATGCCAGCTGTTGTTATTGAAAGGTAAGTAAGAGGGAAATGTTGAAGGAGTATCTATGAAAACTGTTATACAATTGATTTTTTCTATGTTGGCCCACAAATGTGGATAATCCGTTGCTGTAAACAAATTTATTGAAATGGATATATTTTTATTAGAACTGAGAAATCAGATCTGTTCCCAAAAGCATGGCCCTTCTCACATAAGAAGAATAAACTACATTATTGCATCTAAAATTCGTATGACTCATGGTGGCCGATAAATAATTAAACCTACCATAATGAAATGTGGTATGCAAAGTGCTTTGCAAAAATTATAACATCATTATAGATCGAATCTTATTATTCACCATAAAAAAAAAATGTTTAATGGTTATCTTTCTCATCTCCACACACTTTATAGTACTTAAGCGAGAATCTTTTCCATTTTTGATTAAACACAAATGTGGGGCAGACCCTATGCCTATTTACAGATTTATTATACATAGTTAAATATCTATCCATTAGACCGACTCACCAAATAAAGTATCTTCGGTCCACCACCCCATCCCCCCCGAAGAAAACTTAAAAATTCGTATTTTTTTGCAGAATATCGCTGAAAAAAGGACTTGGCAGGACATTTGTTGCCATGATTTTCATACCGTTGGATGCATTTTTAAAAACTCTTTCCTATGATACTAATATTGCACATATTGTCAGATAAATATCAAAAATCTCTGAAAACTCAAAAGAATACTTTTTTTAAAAACGGCCCAGCTCACTGAATCTTAATCCTAGGCACGAAATTTTTTGGAATTCTTCATAAAACAAACCAAGGTACATTTTGGGGGGTGGACCGAAGATACTTTTTTGGCCCCATACAAAATGAGTCGCTCTACTATCCATAGCTACAAATTTTTGTTTTACCCTTTTTATTTTAAGGGTTGAAAGGATTAAAAATTTCGCTTAATTGTTCCTCGGCCGAAAACTGAAAGGAATGTTAATGGGGATGCTTGGAACAACCCTGATCAATATGGACTCTTCTATTGTTAGGAATTGAAGGGTACCTGAGTAAATCGTCGGAGAGAGAATTGGGCGAAGCTCCAACCTTTTTTTTAACCTTTTTGCTAAAAGTTTTGGAGAGATTGACTTATATGTATATAAGGAGAAGAACAACACAGGAAGAGTTATATTCCTACTTCAATGGCAGTACTTAAATCTTTTAATAGATGTGGTACGAAAATTGTAACATATGCCACCTTGGAAAGCTGCTACGCTGTTCCATCATCTGTGTTTTAAGTGTGAACCCCCGAAAACAGAATTGGTTCTGGCCACCGATGGTGGATTTGTCCTCAATTACATGTCGAATTGACCATGGAACAGGGTTTCAACGATCTTAATATGGCAGAAAGTACCATTGTACCAAAAAAATACTACTATTGTTGCAAAAAGTACTTTTACTATACGAAAATAAGTACTTTTATGTACTACAAAATACTTTACTGTACGCAAAAAGGAAAAACAAAGAAGTACTTTTATTTCTCCAAAAGGTCCTTTATTGTGCCCAAAAAGTACTATTGTAGTAGTATTGTATCCAAAAGTACTTATATTGTATTAATAAGTATTTTTATTGTATCAACAAGTACTTTTATTATACCCAAAAAGTACTTTCTTGTACCAAAAGTACTTAATTCTTTTAATTTTATTTTTAATTATTTTCATGATTTTAATTTTTATTGTACTCAAAATCCGTTTTTTGTACCTCAATTTTTTTATTGTACTAAAAAGTACTTTAATTGTATTAATGAGTACTTTATTGTATATATATATATACTAGGGCGGTTCGATTTGTAGGGGGTGAAAAAATTCACCAATTTCCCTATGATTTCCGTATTCTATGGGTTACATCATGAAAATTTGCCCAAGAAACCATACCTCTATCGTTAAAATCGAGTCCCCTACTTTTTGTTGGTAGATTTTTTTTCCCAAATTGACGTTCGTATGAAATATTACCTGCACTTTCACATCCATAACTCAAAATCGGATTTAATCGACAGCGTTGGAAAGGTGAGCTCATTTTGATCAATTTACAAAAAAAAAATCTCCAACATTGGTCCAACGGTTCAAAAGTTACGGGCATTTTTGTCCAAATTTTGGACCATTTTTCCATTTTTTTCATGATTTTGTCCAAGAATATTACTTTCATGGCCATTTTTTCGCTCAATCCATTATTTAATTCAATTTACAATTCAAAACGAAGAGCTAAAGCCCAAATTTGTCGAATTCGGTTGATTGATTCATGCGATATTGCTAAAACAAAATAACAGGATAGAAGCTTGCATACTTTTATTTTACCTAAATTTGTTTATGGTACAAAAAAGTAGTGTTAATAAGTTCTTTTAGGTTAGGTTAGGTTAGGTTGAGGACATGTAATGACACAGCACAATACCATGCCATTACAACATTTGGAGACCATTATGGTCCATTATGATTGTCCTGATTTAGAGGAAGAAATAAAAAGAAAGAATGCTTTACAACAAATTAAAGAGTTTTAAAGAATAATAATAGTGGAAAAGAGATAAAAGATAATTCCTGTGTGTTCTCTTTCAACTTCATATATACAAGTAGTGAGATTACGTGGCGACACTATTGTCATCTGCCCTTAAGCCAGCTCAAACCATCAGTGAACTACAGATTCTCTATGTTACATGACGATATTTCAGTGAGACTATCAAAGAACCATTTTCCGAAGAATTGCTTCATTCTTATATCAAGAGCTTGGCAATGGCATAACAAATAGTCAATGGTCTCAATTTAAGCGAATCAAAGCCTGCAGTAATCCTCCTGTGTCATCTCCCAGTTGAATTTAAATAATCTGACGTCGCAGTGTCCCGTGGTTATTCCAATTAGTCGTCTTACGGACCTCCTATCTAAATCCAATAGTGATCTGGTTCGTCTTCCATCCGGTCCTGGCTAAATATCTCGTGATACCACACAGTCGGTGCGAAGTTCCCAGGATGCATTTGCCAGCCGTTTGATGTGAGGGGTCAAAATTATATATGACACATTGGTGGCCGCACTGTTCCATCCGATTGGCCGGGTCCCAGTGCTGAGCTTTTCCGCGCCAGTTCATTCGCTATTTCGTTTCCTGAAATGTCACTGTGTCCGTGGGCCCAGCAGAATCGTACCCTTTTTTCCGGCAGTTTTGAGAGCGCCGTCCTACATCTGTACACCAAAGCATTTAAGGCCGCTTGACAGTCCACATAGATTGTGACGATCTCCTTCAAATACCTTGCCAGTATTTCTTCCACAGATTTCATAATAGCGAAGATCTCCGCCTTGAAACCAGTCGTGGCATAGTGGTTAGAACCCATGCGGGAGATCACAGGTTCAACTCCTGGCTCCAGTCATCTTAAAAAAAAACATTTTCGGCTCCCCTCAAATGTTGTTGACAGCAACTTCGCAGTATAAGTGCCGAGTCAATCCGCATGTCTAGTAAGAGCTTCTTAAACAGTGACGTTCGCATTCGTCTATAAACAAGTAGGTGCCGTTAGTTGTGAATCTAAAAATAGAAAGCGTTCACAACAACGCGAAAAGCTATCCCATTCTTCATTCATGGGGTGCAAAGGGAAATTAAGTTTTTTTTTTAAGTTATGATGGCACCCAGTAAAAACTTCACAACTAACGGCACCTACTTGTTTATCGACGATGCGAACGTCACTGTTGGAGAAGCTCTTACTAGACACGACGATTAAATCGACGCTTAATACTGTGAAGTTGCTGTCAACAACATTCGAGGGGAGCCGACAATGAAAGAAAATTTTATTTATTTTTTTTCTTTTAAGATGACTGGAGCCAGGTTTGAACCGGCGATCTCCGGCATGGTAGTCGCGTGTTCTAACCACTATGCCACGGCCGGTCCCATCATAACATTCACATGAAATAGGACAGGACTTACGGTACCCATACGATAATACATCTACTCAAATTGCCGATTGAATAGTATATAACAGAGTATATCCATGTCAGGATGGACATTTTCTGAGGAGAGATGACATAGTGTATAATTGCAGCTATTTTCGCATTGTCAGTGTTCTGGAAATACTGCAAAACAGTATAGATAATTTGCAACACACAATTTACATCAAGGTGCAGTTTTTGTAACTTCTGCTTCTTCTTTAATAGACTTCCTATCAATATTTTACAAATATTTGTCAAAAGATTTGATGAATTTATTATAAATTCATCATTAGATATATGCTATTTTTTAAACTTCCCGTAGTAAAAAGATAAATTCTAAAACGACATTAGAGTGCATACACTATATTTTAACTATTTAAATACTTAAAACACTATTAACAACTTATTATTTGTTTTTCTGCTTTCAGATCCCGAGCATCACGTGGCTTTTTCTCATTTACCCAGCGCTTCCAAAATAAAAGCCCCTTCTTCTCCTGGTGCTAACAGTACTGTTCAAACGTTAGCAACAACACTATTATTTTCTCCATTCATTATTTCCTTCTCGCGTAGGCTTAATTTTCGGGATCTTTTCGTTACGATCATACCACATGGCTTAGAAAGTATCGTTTAGTTCCTTATGTTATTAATATAGTCAATAATAAATGTCCTACCATTGTGCACATATGTCATGTAACGAAACTGATATTGTTATTGCTATTTAAGCCTTACTTCTGTCATATTATAACAGAGAAGAGAAATGTATGGAGAAAATCCATAAAGGAGCTTGCGGCTATGGACCCCGTGATCCTTAGGAACAAAATGGCAGCGCTTGTTTGTCTGAGAAACCAATTGTACCACACGGTTATCATGCGATTTTTTTTTGTATTGAACAAAGTCAAGTACTGGCTATACTCAGTAATAGTAAAAACCTAATTTTGTTTTCTTATTTATATATAATATTCGATATTTGTAAATTTTTTTTCATTAAGTTAAAGAAAACAAAAAAAAAATCTAAAGAGAAATGATGTTAATAAAATATAATTTTATTATGTTATTATGTTTAATTTGAATATTAAAAGCAGACGATAGTGTTTATTTTCAAAAAATAACACAAACAGTTGGTGAAAAAACTGTAAAGTAAACGAGATTATATTAATATTGAAAAGTTTTCTTGTACACCAAAGCTAACTCTTGTTAGTTTTAATCATTTAAGTCATTTGTGACATTATGGTCTGTTTTTAATTATTCACAAGCCATTCCATTCAACAAATACTATATTTTATTGTAATTATAATTTATCACTATAATTTATTTGTAGTTAGCATAATATTATATATTCTACAATATTTTTAGTTAACATATCATGTGGGTAATACGTAAAATCCAACTATATACATCTTGATCGTTTGTGTTGGCTAAATTGTCCATTATGACTAATGGGGTAGTCTTGCGGGCTCAGGCATAATGTTCACTTGCCATTTCGTTAGTTTACTTTAAAGCAATTTCATTATGACACAATATGCTTTAATAACTGCATCATTTTTGTGGACTTATCGTAAGACTTGTTCTATATTCTAAATGTTTTTGTATTTGTTATCGATAATTTAGCCATATATCTCTCAATCAGCATAATCTATCAGCAACACTTACCAAAAAAAAAAAAATATAATCATTATTATAGATAATAAATTACTTTTTATATGCGCATACGCATTTTAGTCATTTTGTTTGTTTTTGAAAAGCCTCCCTAAAAAAATTAACAGGATATTGATATAATCAATTTGTTTTTGTTCTTATCTCCTCAAGCATAATCTTTAAGAGTCCTATATAACATTTTTATTATTAATTTCAAATATCATTGTCATCTTATCTTTCACTCATAACTGTGTTCAATCTATAAAAGTTTTTGAACAATTTAAAACAAAAAAAAAGTTATTTAAACAATTTGGCGTAAGTTGTATATTTATTTAAAATTATGTATTTAGTTCTGAATGTGATTAAAAAATAAATATATACACATATATATACATATATATATAAACATAACAATGAAACTGATGCTCATTTTTGCTCCTGGGCTAGGGATACTACATGGGTATGTATGGAATTAAATTTCTTCTTCTTTTTCTTCTCAATTGGATACAACATTTGACGCACCAAGAAAATAGTTAAAATTTTCTTTACAAAAAAAAAATACAAAATAAAAATAAATAACTGAATATAACAGAATAATTTGCACTAAAATAAATAAAATAATATAAAATAAATGAAAAAAAAATTATTAAACAATTAAATTAAATAATTGAATAAGAGAATTTTATTATTTTTAAATTAAAAATGCTAAGTTGCTTAAAACGCCGCGTGTATTTTAAGGGAAACCAGAAAATTTTGTTTTTTTTATAATTTTTGTATATCTATTACAAAAAAGACCGCGAAATTTTAAACTTTTATAGAAAATTTTATTTTAAATTACAATAATTTATAAGAAATCTTATTATTAGTAAAAAAAAATGGTAGACAACTTTAAATTTCAGTCCTATGGAACGTCGCGAAATTTTTTCTTTAATTATTATTTTTTTTTAAATTTGCCCCTGATATCAAAAAACATTTAAATTAATATGTCTAAATGATTCCATCATCTGCTACCAAGAGCACGGCTCCAACTATTGGTCTAACTTGGTCCAGAATTGCCTTAGAGACTATGGAGAAAAATAGCTCTGTTGGCATCGTGGTTACAAGACATTTAATTTAAGCACCTAGAATGGGGGGTTATAATAGGATCCAACGTCAGCCAGCAGCGATGTATAAAAAATTTAATGTATTTTCTAGATCCCTATCACGTTTTGTTTCAACTGTCCGCTAGCATTACTAAAAGCTTTAATAATATTGTAAGAAATCTCATAAAATCGAATCGTTGTTCGTAAAAATAATAATAAATAGCTTGAGCTTTGTGAGGTAAAAAGGGAATCGTGGGGATAAAATATCCTCCATTCTCATGTTTGATTGTGACTGGTCAAATTCATAACTATGCTGGACATTTTCGGCTGATATCTACTTCACATGCATATGTTTAGCAAAATTGTAGATATATATACAGCTGATGATGTACCATTGTGCATCAGTTCGTCACAAAGGGGTCTGAAGATGAACTCGTCATGGAGTTCGAAACGCGTCATCCTAGTGCGTGACACACTGAATTTGACCAAAATATCAAACAATAAATAAAAAACACTTTTCTGATCTTGAGCCGAATTTGTTGTATCATTTCGATACACTTAACGTAAATTAATATAATGTACTGTAAGATCGACTAACAAAAAACAAATACACATAATAAATAATGTTTCAATAATATTTTTATACTTTTGAGACAAACAAAATGAGTTCGAGTTTACTAACAAAGAGCTTAGAAAATCCATTTTAAAAAAATAAGCACAGAATTAACAATTTTTTATTTTATATATGGTCATAAAAAAAATCAATTAAAAAATAATAAACACCGAATTATTTATAGTTTTTTTTTTTATATATGGTCATTAAACCACACACAGTTCATAACACAATATTTTTATTTATAACATTAGTATCAATATTAGTAGGAGCAGTCCAGTGCTTGTTTCAAAGGTAGAAAAACAAATATATTCTAATCAAATTCAAATATAAACAAATTTTAACTATAAATACTAGCATAAAGTACTTAAACCTAATTGATAACAAATCACTATGTATTATTGGCAGTATTTTCCTTATTACTACCAACGTTGTTGCTATTTTTATTACTATTTGGACCACGTTGCTTTTCTAAGGATTGCTGCAGCTATTAAACAAACAAACAAAAAATTCATTATTTAAAAACATGATTCATATATAATGAATATTACCTCTTTGTTTTTTCTTTCGTAACTTTCTTTCAATCGTACTTCAATTTTGGCCAATGATGCGTCATATTCAAATTTCAAACGATCGTACTCCTTTAGCATGTGAGCCTCTTTATCCTCAGAATAGCGCTGTAATGAAAGTCGAAATTATGTTATTCTGTTTCACCCAAAAGAAAGTTTGTCATCATGGTTTTGAAAATGTATCTACTCTACCTTATAATTCGCTGCCGTCCGCTTCGCTGAATTGTATTTACTTTGCCATGATGTTATGGCCATTTCATGTGCTTTCTGTAGATCTCTAAACTTCTGTTTCCATTCCATTTCCACGGTGTCCAGAGATTTCCTTTGTTCTTCCCATTGTTTCATGACGGCCTTCATGGATTGTCGTTCAGCTTCGATTTGTTGCTGACGTTCATTCGATTCATTTGTTAATTCCTTGATTTTCTGCGACTTTATCTGCATTTCGTCACGAGTCCTTTGCAAGAGTATATTTTGCTTTTGTATCACATCACGATGTTCGTTATCTTTGTGTTTCAATATCTCTTCCATTCTCTCACGCTCTGCCAAAATTGCTTCTTTCAGCAGGTCCACTTCGGTTTGTCTTTGCTGCAGTTCAGAAGTTATGTGCTGATACTCCCGTTGCAAGCAAAGATTTTGTTCTTGTGCCTGTTGGGTTTTCGTTTGGAATTTTTTAATTTCGACAGCGAAAATTTTTGCCATTTCGTCACGAATTCTCGCTTCTATTTTTCTTACTTCTGTTCTCTCGAACTCAGGTGATGTTGTGACACTTTTATCACTAAGTTGTTTCGAATTTCCGGAAGATGTATTGGATAGCTCTGAGGACGATGACTGGGTTTTTATGTACTCCTCAAATTGAGCGGCCTTTGTTTTCAGCTCCTTGATAAGTTGCTCTTGATTTTGGCTGACTTTTAACTGTTCATTAAGTTCGGTAATATGATCATTGGATGTTTTTAATACTTTCTTTAAGTCATCGATTTCTTTTTTGTAGAGTGCGTTAATGTTTGTTAACTTAAGATTTTGAATTTCAAACTGTAAACGAAAGAAATGTAGAGATAAGAATAAATGTGAAGGGGTATTACAGGAAATGCTTATTTAAAACTTATAATAAATTTAAAGCAATATTTTAATGATTGGTTATAAGTTAAATCTATTCAACGCTCTTATATAATTGTTAAATGCTCTATTATGCTCTGTTACCTTCGTTAACTCAGCTAAATAATCCATACATTTGGCGCAGTCATTAGCTGCCTCCTTCGTTGCTTTTGACGTTTCCAACTTTTCTTTTTCTAATTTTTCGCGCATGCTAGATAACTCCTTTTCTCGATATAGCTTTTCCGTCTCTAGCATTTTAGACAATTCAGAGGATTTAACATCGGCCAATTGCAAAGATCTTTGCAAGTTTGCAATTTTCTCTTTTGCCGCTTGGAGTTCTTTAGCTTGATCGGATTTCAAAAGTTGTTCCATTTCAAATGACTGGGCCTCCTTGGCATTTGAAATTTCGATGTAAAGATTTTTCAAACGATCACATTCTGCCTGAGAATCTTTTAAAAGGAACTTGTGCTTCTCTAGCTCTAAGCGTATATTATCCGCTGTTTGCCTTTGTTTCAGCGTCAGATTTTCCTTGTGCATCTGTTCGTAGTTAAGTTTTACACTTTCATGTTCTTGTTTCAATTCTTCTAGATCGATTTCCAGATTCTTAATTTGGCTGTCCATGTTTCTTCGTTCAATGTGAAGCGACTGTTTCTGCTCTTCAAGGTCGGCGATTTGCTTTTTAAGATTATCGTTATTGCGACGTGTTTCTTCTAGTTCTTTGCGTGCAGTTTCTAAACGGTTGTCCTCTTGGTAATGCTGTTCATCTTTATCGTTTTTCAAAGCATCAAATTCCTCTTCTAGAACTTTTAATTTGTGTTGCAAACGTATGTTGTCATCCTTGAGCGTAGATATTTGTACGAGAGCTTTATTCTCCTCTTGCTTAAGGCTGCGAATTTTAGATTGTTTCTCCTCTAGAGATTGCTGCAGTTTTCTGACTTCTTCTCTCTTCGTTTTGACATTGGCTAATGCTCGATAAAGTTCATCTTTCAAGCTGCCAGCACGATCCGCTGGGTTCATAGGAGTGCTGCCGACCACACGACCGTGCGTCTGACTTAGGCGACGGGGTGTGTCTTCCATATTATGTTGATGTAAAACACTGTCCATAACATCCAATTCTGCAGTCGTCATTTCCAAGCGTTCCCTTAATGTTGATATGGTCTTCTCCATTCCCTGTATTTGCTCTTGCAAACTGGCTATGAGTTTTTGCAAGCGCACATTTTCCTGAAAATGATCTGGACGAGACATAAAATCTTCACAACGCTTTTGTGCCTGATCCAAGGCGTGACTCAGATCATTAATTTTGCTGGCCTTGTCACATAGCATCATTTCGTGATTTTGTTGCAAAGCATTGTAGCGACTGCTCAAATTCTCCAGCTCTGATGATTTCTTGTCCAGCTTATTGTTTGCTTGTTGTATTTGCTGTTGTAACATTTCCACTTCGGCGCGATGGTGATCTTCCATTTGCCTTCGTCTTACTTCGAAATTGCGTTCACTGTTTTTATTAAGATCCCGCTGGACCATATCATATTTCGCCTGGACATCGGAGAGCATTATTTGGGCAGTTTCTAGCTTTCCATGTAGACTGTTGTTTTCAGTTTCCACTTGTTTCTTGTCCGACATCAATTTATTGATGGTATTCTCTAAATTTGAGCATTTCTCTTTAGATTCCACCAGTAGTTCGTGGGTGTTGTTCTTATTGGCCAAAGCCCGTTCCAATTCTGCCTCTGTAATTGCCAATTTCTTTTCCAAACCATCGGCTATCTTGTATTGTTCATTTTGTAGTTTATGGGAATGTTCCAACTCTCGAGTGCGGGATTCAAGCAACATTTTTAATTTATGAATTTCTGCCTCGCAAGCTGAATGGTCGCCATGCTTATCCGCCAGATGTGGCTGCGGAAACCCATTGTGTCCGTAAGGATGTGTAGGCAACGGTAATGCATCCTGCGCAAGACAACGATGCTGCACTTGTTGAGGTCCATGATCATCGGCCAAATCACTTGGAAAATTGGTGGTAGAATCAATGGTGGCCTCCTCGTCCTCTTCGGCTTCCAAATCCTCAAAGGCGTTTTGCAATAAATTATTCAACTGGCCGCAATTGGGTTAAAAAAGAAAAGATTAATTTTATAGAAATATTAATTTATTGGTATTTCTTATACACACCTCATTCTTGCGTCTTCTTTGATCCTCTAGCTCCTCCTCCTCCTGCTGACGTTCCAAGGTGGTGTTGACTTTAATACTTTCGGCGCCTTGGAATAAACTAACACCGGGCGTATCCATTTTGGTGATATCAAGGCGCGGCTTATTTTTGATTGTTAGCGAATTTAAATAATTTTTTGAAATATTTTAGCGCAGGCGCATTTTTTCACATTCCTATACAATAACTAATGCTTCTTCTTCCCATGAGTTTAATAAACGACACAAATTGGCAATATCACGAAGCCTACGGATAAAAGAAATTGACGCCGTGACATATAATGTCATTGGCGACAAACTCAACACCAAGGCGCATAAATACTGTTAGTGTAATTTAAGCAGCGTTCAGACACACGGATCTGCAGACAGAATTGTCAGTCGGCATTGTTATCGACAACGAATTGCTACGCCACAAAAAAAAAAATAAAATGGACGATTTTGTCGGGTTTATAGGACTTTGTGAAGTAAAACAAAATTGTTACATGTATACCATTATGCCAATTTTTACTGAAAAATCATGTATATAAGCATTTTATAGCAATTTAAAAAGCTTCCACTTACATATCATCCTATAAACAAACTTAATTTCACTTTAAAACATATTAAGGAGGTATTATTGTGAATTAACAATAATATGAAATGAAATGAATATGAAATTAGTTTAAAACGTATAAAGGATGTTCTAATTTTCCCCCTATTTTCATTCATCACTATCTAGTACCAGTTTAAAAGGTACCAAATAAAATAAACAAAAACTATTTTTTTATTATAACTTGAATAAACACAAGCATTATCTATTTATTTGACAGCAGCAACAGAAATGCATCCTTCAGTATCCGCACGTAAAATGGAATTCCAAGCGCTGCAGTCTTTTACCTGATCCATCCAAAAAAGTTTTAGACGGTGATTGAATTAAGATGATTGACTACGTCAATGTCGTTATACAGATCAAGGTTCAATTGATAAATTTTATTTTGTTTTATTGTATAGTTTCAATAACCGAGCCTATAGGGCCTTATATGGCTACAAATATCTACTCACAAATATGTTTATTAAAATAATATTAGAAGTGCAAAAAAATATATTCAATAATTCGATTTTTAAACTTTTGAATTTTGAACATTAATTGATATATTTTGAATTTCAAATGGAAAGTTTGAATTTCATTTTACATTTTTTAGATTTCAAATAGAATTTTTGAATTTCAAATGACGAGGTTTGAATTTCAAATGGAATATTTGAATTTCCTTCAAACAAATTTTGATAAGCATCTTTAACCAACGTGAATTACATGTTAAAATGCATATGCTTTACAAAGCACTTTTCTTTTCAACAAAACTAAGTAACGTTAAATGTTAATTTGTAGTTTATTTAAACCAGTGTAAACAGATAAGAAAAATGATTATACATTATTGAATTGAATTATTTTCGACATTTGCCCCAGTTATGGATCTAATTTGATTTGATTATATTTTTTTTGATACTTTTCGATTTTATTATATTTGCATGGATCCAATTATATTCGTAATATTTGATTGTAACAAATAGTATCAGATGTGAAAGTGTTCAACAATTCTTCTTCTTCTTGGTATAAATACCAATACCAAAACGAAATACTAAAGCTAAGTACAGACGGTTGCCAGAAAAAGCAATTTTGTCAAATCTGCTAATGTACCGGCAATGTACTGACATAGACAGTGTTGCCATATAATTAATCTCTGCAAATTGTGAAATTAACAGATGCATAAACTTCGCACATCTGCAAATTAAATGTGTTTGCAATTATCTTACAGAAATTTGAAGGTGGCAACATTTTGCGGTTTAGACGATTATCGGATGTCTGGCAATATTGTTTTCTGCAAACCTTGCCATACAAAATTTAAAGTGCACACGGTTGTTGGACATTTTTTGCAAATTTTTCGGGCAATATTGCAAGATCTAACAACCGTCTGTACGTAGCTTAAGTAATATAAAATAAAAAGCTTTTTGCTCAAATTAAATTTTTAAGGAAAATACAAAAAAAGTTTGTTGTTTGACTTTATTATGACTTAGTTGTATAGAGGCTATTGAATCTACACTTAGTTAGCTTTGTTCTCACTTCGTTGTATAGAGGCTTTTGAATGAATACTTCGCAATATAGAGGCTTCATAGCTCAGAATTTATATGTAATAGCTATAGTTAATTTTTGTATGAAAAACTTCTCAATAAATTTTTTCATAATGACGATTGTCGTTATATCGTAGTTTTACTGTATTTCCTAACATTCCTTGAATTCAAATATAACAAAAAAATATTTATTGCTTAGATTTTGCTTTGCAAAAATTTTGAAGTATGGCTGTGTTTTGTTGGTGTCCTATATAGGAGACCGGTATAGGATACCAACAAAACGCTTCGCCGTTAACAAAAAGAAATTACTTGGCAGCACAGTAATTTATGTCAAATAATTGTTTATTTTCTTTTCATTCATTCGTAAATATTGTATTAATTGTATTTTTGATTTTTTTGTTAATATTTTCGAAAAATGTTGTAGCATTTGATTCACATGACCCTTCTTAGGATTTAATGTTTCTCAGGGACCTTAAGCCACAAATTGGAACATTTTTTCTAAAGGGTTTGCATAACAAATTAGCTGTAAAATAACATTTTATTGAAAAAATATCAATCAAATGCAAATTATTTCATTTGACGTTCTCTTTACTGTCCTATTTTTTGTTTACCTCTGCAATAAAAAATTTGGTCACATTTTTATTTTGACTACTATTTTTAACAACTTATGCCCGTTAAGCTTTATGCTTAGCATGTAAATTTATCCCCGCTAGCGTGTATGGGATAGCATTTGTATGGCTAAGCGGATATAAGTTACCAACAAAATGCAACCTATATTGAATAAATTCATACAATTTGTTTCTAAAATTTATCTCTTCAGGTCATAATGACGTGTCTATGCAATTGTACCAATCAACAGAATCTGCAAAGGTTGTACAAAATCAGAGTAGATTATGTTGCATTAGATATTGTAAATCTTCGGAAAAAAAACGCTAGACTATACAAATTTCCCACAAACACGAAGAAACGGGAAACATGGCTTGCTGTGTTCAAATTAAAACCAACAAAAAGTGCCAATTCAAAAATTCTGTTCATTTGTGAACATTATTTTAAGTTAAACGCAATAGGTTGTCGCCAGAAATCGTTTGCTATGCCAAAATTGAATCTTTGTTTTAAAAATCCAAAATGCTTAATAAAATGTAAAAATGAATCACCTACATATGAGCCTTCTTACACTTCTTGGCAATCTGATCCCTTACCTTGTAAGCCATTCACATCTCCAAAATCTGAAATACCATCTACTAATGTCGACAATAAAGTTAGCAGTGAGATGACTACTTCTCCTTCGATGTTATCAAGTTTTTCTGATTTAATAAGGCATCAGTTTCCCAAGCAATCCAAACAGACAAAGGCAAATGTGAAGATTGTATTAAATTAATTGAAAAAAATATATATATTTGAGTCGTTTGGACCGAACTATGGGCGCGGCGCGTATGTTCAAAAACTTTTAGAAGAAAATGCCTCCTCAAAGAGTCAACTTGCCAAACAAATTGAAACTATAGAAAATCTCCGGAAAACGCCATTAAGTTTCTATTTGTTGGACCTTTTAGTGGATAATGTAACTGCACTGCAGTCTATTGGCTTCACTGTGAAATGTATAATAAGCGATCAAGGGCCCTGTAATGTTCATTTCTTTAATATTTTTAAGTATAAATCAGGTTATGATAAATATTATGTAATAAATAATAGCAAAATTTACCTTTTTTTCGATTTCCCTCATCTTGTAAAAGGTGTGCGGAATGCTTTATTACACAAAGACATTACACGCGTCCACGGTTCTGTAAGTTGGTCTGTATTCAGAGCATTTTATGATATCGAAGAGAATTCTAAGACGTGCCGATTAGCCCCAAAACTTTCTAAGGACCACATTTATCCCAACAATTTCCAATTGATGCGTGTGTGCTTTGCAACGCAAGTTTTTAGCAGAAAAGTCCATTGTGCGCTACTTGCTTGCCTACAAAATTGTATTTTTAAGTATGAATCAATTCGACAAAATGCCTATGCTACAGCTATGTTTGCCAATGATGAATAATGGTGTTGATCTCTTCAACGCAAAATTTTTCCCAAAATCCATTATGTCATATAAAATTCCAATAACGCAAGACAATTCCCAACAAGATCAAATTAAACATTTCATAAAATTTTTAAAATCTATCCAAATTCCAAATAAATCACATGTGATTAGCGTACGTTACCTCCAATTCATCCCTCCAGGTCGTTTTAATCAGGACGCTTTGGAAAACCAATTTGGTGATGACCGATTTCGTTCTGGTAATAGCACAAATCCATCAGCTTGCGAATTGCAACATTTAATTGCACGCTTGTTTTCAAGCAAAAAGTTACTAAGAGCGCAATCTGACTTAACTAATTGTGAGACCGAAATAGTTATTCCCCTGCATTCATTTGTAGATGTTGTGCCAACCGCTGACAAAAGATATTGAGGACGTAGAGGTAGAAGGGTTTCAAACTGATGAAGGTGATATGGAGACTGAGAAGCCGGCAGCAGTTTTGCCTGCAAAAGAATTACCGACCTCCAGCAAGACATCTGCCGAGCGTATGGCGCTTCGTTATACCATAGATTACGGCATTGCGTCGCAACTAAAAAGGAAGATATCTTGCAAAAATTGTGAACAAACAATTTTGAAAACCAACACTCTAGCGCTTAAAGAAGAGTCATTCATAGCTTTGAAGGAATATACACACAATCAAAGCTTAAAATATCCTTCAGATGACTTCTACAAAGTCTGCGAATCACATTTTGGAATCGCTACCCATATTTTCGACTTTCACTGTCATATGCGTGGGCTTAAGTCACACATCATGAAAAGAAGTATCCGAATGAATAAGAAAGTTGTTCCCGGAATTTTTTAATGAGAAAGATCCTTGTTATGAACACGGGATAAAAGAACGTATACATACCTATAAATATACGTGACGTATACGCCACTATTGGCACTGTCAAGTGTTGTTACCAAAATGTCATGTATCACTACGAAATTTTGTTGACCTTCATAGACGGTGATACCTCTTGCCTTCTTAAATTTTTTAAGAAGTAAGATGGTGTCGCCATTTTCAATGAAGTGTCTGTTCCTTGATGTTTGTTTAATGTCCGTTCGTTATTGTTTGTTTATATTTTTGTATTTTGATGTTTGTAAAAAACATTTGTTTTTGTGCTGCATCAAATTATGGCAACATAATTTGATGTATCACTACGTAATTTTGTTGACCTTCATAGACGGTGATACCTCTTGCCTTCTTAAATTTTTTAAGAAGTTAGATGGTGTCGCCTTTTTCAATGAAGTGGATGTTCCTTGATGTTTGTTTAATGTTTTATTGTTTGTTTATATTTTTGTATTTTGATGTTTGTAAAAAACATTTGTTTTTGTGTTGCATCAAATTATCACTACGTAATTTTGTTGACCTTCATAGACGGTGAACCTCTTGCCTTCTTAAATTTTTTAAGAAGTTAGATGGTGTCGCCTTTTTCAATGAAGTGGATGTTCCTTGATGTTTGTTTAATGTTTGTTCGTTATTGTATTTTTGTTTGTTTATATTTTTGTATTTTGATGTTTGTAAAAAACATTTGTTTTTGTGTTGCATCAAATTATGGCAACATAATTATGTATGGCAACATTATTTGATGTATCACTACGTAATTTTGTTGACCTTCATAGACGGTGATACCTTTTGCCTTCTTAAATTTTTTTAGAAGTTAGATGGTGTCGCCTTTTTCAATGAAGTGGATGTTCCTTGATGTTTGTTTAATGTTTTATTGTTTGTTTATATTTTTGTATTTTGTTGTTTGTAAAAAACATTTGTTTTTGTGTTGCATCAAATTATCACTACGAAATTTTGTTGACCTTCATAGACGGTGATACCTCTTGTATTCTTAAATTTTTTAAGAAGTAAGATGGTGTCGCCTTTTTCAATGAAGTGGTAAAAAACATTAGTTGCTCAAGTGCCATCACATTTTGAAAACAAAACGTTTATTCTGATCATTTCATAGGCATTTCATTGTATCTTTGTCATGTATAAACTATGCCTTACTCCTACATATAGTCCTATAGATCCATAAAAATAAGTTTATATTTTTAAAATTTATTAAGTTTATATTTTTAAAATTTATTAACATTTGTACGAGTTCTTGTACATCTTTTAAATATCACTGTAAAAGTCATCTGAGGTGGAAATTGCAACTTCCTGCAATTTCAGTAAATATACACTTATGTAGCTAATTGTGCGCCAATTTGTTTGCATAAATGTGCCATTACTGATAACGCACGCGACATGTGCATACAACATGCTTACAAGTGTATTTTTTTTTTCAAGGTTGGCCGGCAAAAATCCTTCATCTAAACCCTCCACGAGGGTGGGTGGCTGGTAACAAGTACAAATAATACTATAATAACATTATTTGTACTTAGCTAAGGGGAAGACATATATTCTAACAACCAATTTCTGAAATTTGTCTTGGCCATGGGTGAAGGTCTTATATTATTTGCATGCAAAGAAAAATTTTATAATTTAAAAAATATTTTTCTCTTGCATCCAACTAATATTGACGTCAATGAAATTTTGTAATTAACTAACCAACAAAATAAAGTTTTCAGAATTTATGATGACTCCTTTTATGGGCGCACTACAGCCACAACGCCAAACAATCAAAAACATATAAACTGTGAAAGCAAAGAACAGCCAGCAATCCTAAATAAATGTGTAAGTAGTAGGTATAACCATTCTTCAAAAATATTTTACTCAATATAAATATATTTATAAACATATTTCATATTGTATATTTTAACACTATACAGTACGACTATAACTATAACCATTTACGTCGATTTATTTTATTATTTTTTTTCGATATCACAGCTGTTTACGTTTATACATCCTATTTTATATGTCAAAATATTTTTCCCACTAAAATCAATAGAATGGTAATGAACATGTTTTTCATATACTGCATATGTACCTTGTTACGTTCTATACGCTGTTTATTTTTGTTCATTTTCTCGCCGTGTTCCATCTGCATACAAAAAGTATTACCTTAGTATATAAATACATTTTTACCATCTGCTGTCTTCGCATCATACTTTAAATTATTAATTTTTTTATATCTGTTTATAACTGTTATATAAGTTGTATCTGCCTATAAAATGTTATCTGTCAAGGATAAAAATATATTTGCGGTATGTCCCATCTTCTCACTGATCCAAAAATTTTGGTTTAAAAATGAATACCTGTAGTGTCGAGTACTACCCGTTTATTTAATTTCACATTTCGTCTAAAATACAGTTTCAACACGCAACCCCGGCCAGTGTTGGACAATATTTAATCTAAATAACAAATAAATTTGATTAGGTTCTTACTTGAATAACAACTTAACATTTGCATTTGTTTATTTGTAAAAACAAATAACTTCAATTTATTTGTTAACTTTTTATTTGTTATTCGGAAATTTCAAATAACATTTCGATTAATGAACGTACGTACATATGTATGTAAAATTTTCTTTTTTTTTTTAGTTTTCTTTTTCTATCTACCAAATTTCATAGAAGACATCATTAATTCTATGTACATCTTATATATGTAAATCATTTTATTCATAAAATAAATATTAATATGGATGGTTGTTTTCAAATAATAGAAATAATACAAATTTATGTAGAAAATAAAGGTACATATCATTTGGTAATCAATAGTGAAATTCATCATAGTAAAAGCTGCTTTTATTCTTCTTAACAACTGCATAATACGAATTTCCTACATAAAAAATTTGATTTTGTTGATAATCGATATATTCAATATTCTACTGTATCTTCATATAAATTTATACATTTGCTTCTGTCAAAAAAATAACCTTCTTCTTGGTCATCATCAATGCTGATAACATACAAACTGTCAAATTTTATTTCGCCATTCAAATTTTTGATTTCATAACCATTTTCGTGATGGCGCTGCCTACCAACCTATAACCGTGTTATTTAATGATAAAAACAAACGGTTAATATACTTCTTCTATAATTCAAGATCTTTGGCAATGTGCGAAATGTAAACACAACAGCGGCAAGTGTAAATGGACTGTACAAAGTAACAGCGAAAATAGTTGCCAGATCTAAGGAAATAAAATGCGGAAATAACTTCTGGCAAAAGGTCTATTTTCATTGCAGATGCAAATAATAAAATAAAGGAAGTAGAGGGCAAACTCATAGAAAATAAAATGCATTTTTTTAAACTCTTGTTAAACTATCAAATAAAAAAAGATGTAAGAAACGTTCTGTTGTCTTAATTGGTATATTTGAAATTATTGACATTATATTAAATCTACCAGGGATTTGAAATTTAAATTAAAAAATATCAAAGACATAAACATAACATAAAATAAAATATAAGTCATGGATATTTTCTCAATTAAGAGCAGTTAAGTAACGAAATCGAAATTTTTCATATATTTTTTATTAACATATTAGGTAAAATTTGTCGGAGGAAGTTGGGGAAAAGTAGGCCACCCAATTTTCCCGTCCCATTTAACTGATTTTTTTGTTAATAAAAAAGATTTAAAAAATTAAAGATTTAAAAAAAAATCTTGATTTTTATTTAATTTTAGAACTTTTTCTTTGAATTTTTAGCAATAAAAAATGTTCTATATTTTTATGAATTGTTTGTGAGTTTTTATTGAATTTTTTTTTTAAGTGTTCAATTATTTTTTTGTTAATTTTAAGTATTTTAATGTTTAAAGTAATTATGCATTTTTGTAAATAAAAATGAGTTTTTTTTAATTTGTATTTTTTGTACATTTTTTTTATAAAAAATAATTTTTTGTAATAGTAAAAAATAATAAAAATGTTTTTTAAAAAAAATATTTGAATAGTTTGGAAGGATATAGTGCCACATGCATGAAAGTATATATTAATAAAAATGTATATAAATTTTTTTTTAAAATTAAATAGTTTCTTCATTACAATAAGTTTAATTGCAATAATTAAAATTTAAAAAACAATTTAATAGTCTTAACATTGTAATAAATTTAATTAAAAATGAAAAAATACATTTTTTTCAATATTTACCTTTTAAAAAACATTTATAAAAAATGATTGAAAATTAAAATATATATTTATAAAAAAATGTAACAAATTCTTTAAAAAAATAAATAAATATTTTTTATATTGTAATAAATTTTATTGGAAATGAAGAAATACATTTCGTATATTAACCTGTAGAAATAATTTATAAAAAAATATACAAAATTCTTTAAAAAATTAATAAATAAATGTTAAAACTATTTATTAATAAATTTAAATCGAAATAAAAATATATATTTATAAAAAAAATATAACAAATTCGTTAAAAAAATAAATAAATATTTTTTATATTGTAATAAATTTTATTGGAAATGAAGAAATATATTTCGTCAATATTGGCCTCTAGAAATTATTTATAAAAAAATATAAAAAAAATTAATAGTTTTAACATTGCAATAAAATATATAGTTTTTTCATTGCAGTAAGTTTAATTGAAAATAAAATTATTTATTAATAAAAAAAATAAAAATAAATCTTTAAAATATTTATTATAAAGCATTTAAACTGTAAAAAATTATATTAGAAATGATATCACATTTTGTCAATATTTGCCTCTAAAAAATGTATAAAAAAATTATTGGAAATGAAAATATATATTTATAAAAAAATAAGTATATGTAGTTATAAAAAAATATAAAAAATTATTTTAGAAAATAAATAAATGATTTTTAAATTGCAATAAATTTAATCTACGACATAAATCGCATGGATAGATAATATGGATAAAGTTGAAGTTTTTCCAAAATGTCAGTTTTATGGAAAGCATAGCCAGGGGAAAAAACGCCGCCGCTAAACAAACAAAACAACAATTTTAATTAAAAATAAAACTTAAACTTTACGATTCATGGTCATCATGGTTCATATGTTGTCAAAATCTCATTTCACTTTTCTATCCCATGAATGTGGAAGAGCATTTCCCAATTCACAGTGTTAATACATATCTATTTTAAAACCAACACCCGAAGGGAACCTATTGTTCAACTTTGCCCCTAATTGAACCAATGCGAACCACGGCCAATTCTCCATCGTCTTACCTCGCTGGTATTGTATCTGTTTCCTCTAATAAACAACGGGCACTCAACAACAGACACAAACAGCCACAGCCATATATGGGATTTTGACCACTTAACACCAAGGACATATATTGATCCGGTAAAACTGATGACCCCAAAGTTTCAGAACGTAACATAGACATGGTCATACTATTGGACCAACCTTCAGCATCAAGAATAATACTGTAGCTACAATAATGGTTCGCATATTGCTGTGAGTAATGGCTATTCGAGCAGCAGATGCCAAAGGAAAACAATTTAGGATATAGTATAAGAACATTTCTAGTGACATAAAATTTGGCCAAAAAAGATATGACCAGGAACCAAATGAGAAATAGCAAAGCCCAGAGAAAGGATCTTTAGAAAAAAAATATCATTAAAACATAAAATTATGACTTAAATCCAACTAAAACTTACGGAAATTCTATATATTTATAAAATCCTATGGGTCGCTCTTTCTCCAATCTATACAATTGGTATTGAGTGCGTTCCATCAGCTGTTGATCCACAAAGGGAAATCTCAAGAAGACGGCCTTATCATTATAGGAATTATTGGACTTGTGGAAAAGTTCTCTATAAAATTTTTTACAAAAATAATTTTTAATTTAAAAAGCAAAATATTTATATTCTTAGCTATACTTTCTATGTTTTTTCATACCCCTTAAAGTTAAGTAAGGGCCACGTAATTCCTCTCTGAGCCATGGCAACTCTGAGGCCAAAGCACAAGACCAGATTAGATTAAGCCAGGCGGAATACGAAAAAAGTGGGCAACTGGGAAAGCAAGAGCCATGTTCGAAATTGTAGCGCACATAAGCATCGACATGATTGACCGTTCCTTGTCATAAATATAACGAAATAAATACAATATTCTCTTTCTTCTCTCCAACTGCTGCTTACCTTGAAAACTCTGCTTTAACAAATTAACGCCCATGTCAATGAGAAAACCCTGAAATCCACATGCCGAAACGATGTAGACATTATGTTCAGCAGCCCTATCATGGTAACGCAGTTCCATTAGTTCATTGAAATAAGGATCATTGCACATATCCACATAGTGAGTGCCCTGCAGGAGGCAAATATTTATAATCAGTTCCGACCACAATTGATAGGGACCGCAACAGTTAACAAGGACCTGGAAAGTTTTCTTGTCGTTACAATCAACGAAAATTCGCTATCAGTTTATATATTTTAATATGTATATACCTTACATTGTTGCGCTAAATATTCTATAGATTGGGCATCACTTGCGTCCGCGATAAGGATTGATGTGTGTCTTACATCAATGCCCGTTTTTCGGAAGGTTGCTTCCAACACATATTGTAGTTTACACTGGAAGTTGGTTATAACATGTTTAAATATCTTATAGATTTTTATGCTATTACCAACCCTTGAACGCCCCGCAATAGCCCATGTAAGCCCCTCTAGTACTTGCACTGCTTCTAGGACCACACACTTGCCCACACAACCGGTAGCCCCAAATATTATCACGTCAAGTTTTGTATCCATAACAGGAAAATATAAAACAAAAGTGAAGAAAAATTCAATAGACTTTTAGAATGTGTTGTGAACTCTCACAAGAGATACGGACTACAATTTAGGAATACATCAATATGTCAATCTTTTAAAACTGACTAAAAAAAACTTAATTTCCCTTTGTACCCCATGAATGGAAAAATAAATGTACTTAAACTACAATAAAAGTACTATTTAGTACAACAAATTTGCTTTCTGGTACCAAAAAGTAACTTTTTAGTACAATATAAAGTACTTTTCAGTGCTATAAAAGTATTTTTTGGTATAATAAAAGTTGTTTTGGTACAATCAATGTACTTTTTGGTACAATAAAATGTACATTCTGGAAAAATAAATGTGCTAAAGGTACTTTGCGATAGAATGTAAGGAATATTTGGAACAATAAAAGTACTTTTTGGAAAAACAAAAAAAAAATTTTTTTTGGTACAAAAAAGTTACTTTCCGTTACAAAAAAAGTTACTTTGGGTACAATTAATGTACTTTTTGGTACAACAATGGTAATATGCGGTACAATTAAAGTACTTGTTGGTACAATAAAAGAACTTTGGGTACAAAAAATTTACTTCTTGGTACAAAAAAGACACTCCGGTACAAAAAATTAATTTTTGGAACTTTAAAAATAGTTGTTGGTACAAAAAAGTTACTTTCCGGTACAAAAAATTTACTTTTTGGTAAAATAAATGTTGTTGGTACTATAAAAGATCAAAAAAAGCTACTTTTTGCACAATAAAAGTACATTTTGATACAATAAAAGTACTTTGTGGTACAATAAAAGTACTTTTAAAAAAATATATTTACATTTTGGTAAAATAATAACACTATTTGATACAATAAAAAAACACGTAGAGCGTGTTAAAGCTTCAGTGCGTGAACAACCTATGTATATTCTCTACCCGATGGCGATCAAGTGTCTTAAATGTGACTTACATGGGGTCTACATCTGAGATAAGATATAAGATTTTTGTATCAGCGAACGTCAAATTCAATCGCAGAGAGTATTATGTTACGTGTGGACTCTCAAATAGTTTTAGCGTTTGTATTTTAATAAATGTCAAGACACAGTAATATGGGCTGTCAAAAACAGCACACACAATCATAACAATAAACAGACGCCATCATTGAAAATATAATTCTTGTGAAAAGTGTACAATTGTGAAATATAAATACAGCCAAAAAAATCAATTTAATTATTATTCTGCATTTTTTTACAAAAAATTATAAAAAAAACAAAAAGACAAGCCACGCACACAATAAAAACATCCATGAACAACACATGTTTACTTAAGCTACGCACAGACGGTTGCCAGATATTACAATATTGCCGAAAAATTTGCAGAAAATGTTCAACAACCGTGTGCACTTTAAATTTTGTATGGCAACATTTGCAGAAAAATCATTGTAAAACAACAATATTGCCAGACATCCGATAATCGTCTAAACCGCAAAATGTTGCCACCTTCAAATTTTTGTAAGATAATTGCAAACACATTTAATTTGCAGATGTGCGAAGTTTATGCATCTGCAAATTTCACCATTTGCAGAGATTAATTATATGGCAACACTGTCCATGTCAGTACATTGCCGGTACATTAGCAGATTTGACAAAATTGCTATTTCTGGCAACCGTCTGTGCTTAGCTTTACATATTGAAATAGATACTTGTTATCCAACACAGTGTTTGAAAGGGGTCACACGACATGCATAAATTTTACACTGGGAAAAGTGACATGTCACATGCGCATCGAGTAATATGTAGCAGCTTTAAAAAGTAAAGTGCCAATGTGTTGTAACAACACCGGTAGTTAATTGCGTTTTTTACTTTTTGTGTCTGGGTGCAATTTAATAGTCATTGGGATAAATAAAAATTCCAACAAATTATAGAATTTATGGTTAAAGTTATCATCAACACACTTTGTTAATACAACATTGTCTTACACTTTTGACGTTGGTGATATTACAGTCAAATTGGGCAATATTACTCATCAGTTTTTTTTCTCAGTGTAGTGTTATCAACTACGATTTTCTTATTGGGTGTATCATTTTGAACTAAAACAAATAATAAATGTCTCCGTAATATTGTTATACCCTATTGGTTTAAGATAACAGTCTAAAACAGTAGACACAAAATTTTATATTACGTTGTTGTAGTTGTAACAGCTGGTGGTTAGCTGGGGTGATTATTCTTTATACCGATTTTCAATACACTCGATCGGGCATATAATCCGATTATCATACGATCATTGTTGGAAACTCTGTATCGTTCCTATGTAGCAAAGAACGTAAATTATACAAGAAGTACACTTACCGTTTATTTTGATCATTAAATAACACTACGGTAGGTTGGTAGAAGAAGAGCGTAGATTGGAAGAAGAAGAGCGTATGTTGGTAGATGTGAATATGCAAAAATTAAAAAAACAAATTATGAAATTTTAATGCAGATTAAATGTTACATTTATCTTTTAGGCTGTCGAGTCAAGAAGTAGTGCATAGCCTTTTTATTTCCATCGTTTTTTATACCGTGCTATCAGTTCAGTACCGATGTATTAGTGTGTTACTTAAGGGCGTAAGTACACTACATTTCGCCGGAGTCTTATTTGACTTCTTGTACAATTTACGTTCTTTGCTTTGTAGATAACAAGGTTTGTGTCAAGGATTGTTAGGTGTTGTTGTTGTGAGTTTTAACCGCCAAATTCCACCATTTTCCTTTTTTCCTTGGTCCTTGCGCAATCTGGATTTTTGTAGTGGAAGCATCTAGGATGAGTTTTGTTGGCTGGAGAACTCAAAAGTATTTGAAAATTAATTTTTCATCGATGTTGATTTGGCCAGTGCCCCGGCCGGGAATCGAACCCGGCACCTTCGGATTGCTAGTCTTCGTCGCTTCCACTGAGCTATCGAAGGCCACATTATATTATTATATTACGTGTGAATTGTCGCTGTTTTATTCATCTATTTTCAACTGGTAACACAAATATGTATATGAGTTTTGCAGTGAAACTTGCCTTTAGAAACGTTCTCAGAGTACATGTTAATGTTTGCCTTTTTTCATATGAGTACAGTACCTGTCTATACTACACTTCACTAACATCTCTGTGCTCATCCCAATAAGCGGCCACAGCTGTTTGTTGTCATTATTATGAATTGTGAAATTAAAACGCAGTTAACGATAATTGTGACATTTGACTAAAGGAAAAAGAAAATAATAGCAAAACGACTATAGAAGAGCTTAGAAGTATTCTTTCTCGTGTGTGCGCGTAACGAAAATTCCATTTGAGAAATTTCACAATAGTTCGGCAGTCGTTCTTATTACCACACAAGTTCTAACTTAACCAACAGGAATTAACAACCATGGCATCCTTGACTAGAGCCTCACGTATTTTGCAATATCAATTGAAGCGTGTTCAAAGTGTTCCCGTGGCATTATATCATGAAAATGTAAGTACTACAATCACAATTACGATGACCGCCTCAAGTAACCATTGATTAACAACGAAGTGGACCCTACCTAACAAAGGGGCGGGAGTGGGTAAAAGCGCATTAGAATTCAAATGAACAATGGCATAAAGTGATTGAACGGCACGACGATGATAGTAGTGTGCTACGGATGGAGTTTATTCATCTTTGTTGTTGTTACCGCTATGTTGGTAACAAAAAATTTCAAGGTCTTGCAGCCAATGTACGGTTCAGAGAGATGCACCCACCCATCAGCAGTAGGGGGGCTGATAGTGTTGCATCTAATATACATAGATGATGATGCTTTAGTGAAAAGTGAAGGTTTTCTTGCCGGTTGTGGTCGGAAGGGCTGTAAACTACTATTGTTGTGGTTGTTTGTTGTGTTTTTTTCTGGCAATGTGACAGAATTAAACGTAATTCGTTTATATGAAACAATGTAGGGAAGAAACTTTGTTCGTAAAATTTGTGCTGGCAAACAAAACATTTTCGATGTTTTATAATAATATTGACTTATGTTTATTAACTATAATTATTTCCTTAGCCATTCACACAACTCAATTTGCCATTCACATTCAAGTCAATAGTTTGTATCAGTAAATCTATGGGTTATACACTGTAGAAATGTGTTGGCTATGGAATATTACAATTGCGATGTTTTAATTTTCTTTAGATTTCGTTGGAAGCTTTTTCGCCGGTTTCGAAATATACTATACCTATGTATACAAATGATTTGTTTTATTGAAAAACTATAGATTTATTGGAGGTTTCTTTAATCAGTTGGTTTATTGAAATTTAATAAATATCGGCCACAAGGCTTTACATTACAATCATGAATATAAATAAATAATAATAAAATGAGTAGCTGATTGGGCTTCCGCATCCAATCCTGGAACTGGGATTACCAGCCTGGCCTCCAGGCACCTCTGGCAAGAGGAACATACGCTACCTATGTTCCTTGTAGAAACCAAAGAAAATAAATAAAATAATATATTGGTTTTAACGATGACATTCTCCAACTGTAAAGTTAATTTTCCAATTTTGAACAGATTGTCGTGTCTCTGTGAAATTTTATACGATTAAAGTTAAAGTTTTATCAAGACGATTTGGATCTTTCCGCATCCCTAGTATGTTGGGAAGCTACTTTGAAATGTTTATCGAAAGTGCCAAAGTAAACCGGCTTTAAAGTTTATATTATAATGCGGTAACGTGGTTAATCTGAAACCCTTCAAAATACAGCTTACATGCTTATTTCTCTGCCGGGTGTCCACTTAAAACATTTCTGCATATAGCTATAGAAAATATATACACCCTGTGGAGCTACAGTTCTATCACCAAAAAAAAAAGATAAAAAAGTAGATATACCCCAGTTTTGTTCCGACATGATGATGATAGGTATTTCTAGACCCATATATTATAAAAAAGGCAAGGTTACGCTTTTATATATTGCACATGTAGAACGGTATGTGCTCAGTACAAAATTTTGCCTCAATGAGAAAACATGACTAGAGTAACTATTAAGATCTGGTCCACTTTATGGAAAACAAAAAGAAGTGGTGGTATTTTTCACAAGACCTTAAAAATTGTTGCCAAAAGACTATCCTTTTTACATAAATGATTATAACATCTAACTATTTACTATATACATATGGGTATTTCCACAGAAGTGTCAACCGTGATCGAAAAAATAAATGTTGTCAAAAAAAATTTTCTGACTTGTATTAGTAAAGACGAATACATACTCAAATTTTATAAAATTAAAATGCCCAAAGCTTTTCTTAGTTTACGTGTTGATTTAGCGGATTGCAAAATTGCATTCTTTTGCTGATCACCAGTTTTAAATTTTCATATTATATTTACTGATGATGCAAGTCCACTCTTATCATAAAATTTTATTTACAACAAATAACTGGTCCATAATAATAAAAAAATATAAGTTAGCAGCAAAATTTTGATTTTATTTTATTGGCGTTCTAATGTAACATTCGTGAAAAACAATTAGTGGCATATAAACTTTATAATACCCTAATTTCGCAAATAAAACAATGGCTTGAATTAACATTTTTTTAAGCATTTCACAGCTATGGGATATTTTGTCACATAACGTCAGTAACATAACGTAGGTCTTTATTACCTGGCGGTTAAAAACCAGAGGAACAAATTTGCCCAACAAAAATATATTTTTAAAGCGCTATTGGTCTTTTTATGAAATAATTAGCACGAAATTTGTTTTTTTTGGTATACTTTGGATTTTTGGTTTCCATATTCAGACACGAGGACTCCCTTCATAAAATGCAGGCAAAGAGCTTAAGCCGATTTTCGACATGCTTTTGTTTGGTTTTCGGATAAGCCGCTTTCGACAAAGTTGTTTTAAATATGTGAAACTTATCCAAAACCTCAATTATAGCATATCTGGAATTTGAGTTTTTGCTTTTGGGGCGGGTGACCAAGCAACAAAGGCAACAATTTAAGAACTTAAAAAATTTTATTTATGTATGCCAAATTTTAGAGTCCATTTCTTTTTAACCAATCCATAGATTCTTCTCTGCAATACCTCCGTTTGTTTAAAACTAAAAAAATACCTCAACCTGAAATCTTTATGATTCTCAGCGGGAGCTAGTAATTGATTTTAGACACATATTTTCTTAGAATCCATCGTAGATTCTGCTTCCAGTAGACGATTTTTGCAAAAAAAAAATGTACCCGCCCTAATACACACATAATTAAAATGTGCAAAAATATTTCTTATATGTTAACAAAGAAAGAATTTATAGAAACTTAAAAAGTCTGATCTGTTTAAAACCAAGTCACACTACCCGGTGTCTATTGATTCATGGTGATTGTCCGATTAAAAAGAAAGTGAAAGAAAAAAAGTAAAAGAAGAGTGGTTTTATAAATAAAAAGGTATAGAAGGGAAAACATGGAAACCCCATCACGAAATCAATCTTTACCATTCATCTTGGCCCAGCCAACCACAGAAGGCATCGCAACGTGCCAACCAGGAATTCCGATCGAGATATGCTATATTCGAGCCACAGTGATATAGCAGTTATTATAAAGTTGGTTTTGGATATCCAACTTCTGCTAGCTATTTTACACTAAGCCAAAATGGTTACATTGCCCTTAGAGCCATTGCCAGGCATCTTATAACCTTCTCCTGCCAGTAAATCCGATAATTCTTTCCCAGAAACATCGGAATGTTCCGGAACCCAACAGAGGCTGCTATCAAGAGACTGTTTAACATCTGCTCACCATTCCAAACCAAGTATGCAGCTTGCCTATTCACAAGGAGTTTTATTCGTCAGTTAGTATCGATTTCACATCAAAAAATTACCTCCGCGATTTTTAATGTTCAATACCTCAGTGTGAAAAATATTACATTCTTTATATAGCCTATAAGAAAGGCATCTGCAGGTCCTTGCTGTATACATCAGTTCCTGTTCCGATTGCATTGGAAAAGCAGGATAATATTTTTATGACCATCAGCGGACTGATGTCTGAAAGACAATCGGCCAGCAGTAGACTTGACGTATAAATATAAGGACGAAAGACACAGGGGCACATCCAAAGCCTCTAACGGTGTGCTTCTAGCCCCAGTGATCCCGAAAGCAGCCATCATTTGAACCTTGCCAAGCATTTTCAGAAAATTACTCTTGTTTAGGCATTCCACACATACATATGTTGTTATTGATGGGCTGAGTCCCTGGCTCTTACCTACAGAGTTACAGCACGCATTACGAGCCTTGACAACCCTCTTCAAATTTTCCTCAATGTTCCTAAACTAACTAGTTATCAACAACAACACCTAGCAACCCGATCTACAGCCTTTCTGGAGGTCCACCCCCAAGCCACTGATCATGGACAAGCGTACCATCCTTCCAAGGGCGACTTAGAAGAAGGTCACTAACAGTAGTTACTATTAACTAGCCACTATTCAATTTGTTCGTAAAGGAGTATTTTTTATGATTTCAATTCATCGCGAATTAGTTAAATTTTAATTAATTCCTTTCACTAAAGAATTGAATGACATTTGAATCAATCCAAATTGCTATTCACTTCCAATTCTATTGAATTTGGCAAAATAATTCAAAATCAATCAATTCAAATGATTTGCAAATTCATTTTTCAAATTTATTTGAGTTGATTCAAAATCGATTCAATTCAAACAAATTGGATATTGAATTGCAATTCTTTTTGCCAAATTCGTTTGAATTGAAAAGGAATTGCGGGTCATGTTTGCCAAATTCATTTAAATTGACTCAAATTTCATTCAATTCGTTTTTTGGTAAATAAAATTAATTAAAACATTTTCAATTCAGCACATGAATGATTCGCGAATTAATTAAAAAAATTTAATCATTTACAGCTCTAAATCGAACTAGCTACAATTCAATTTATTCTCAAACCTCTAACATTGTAGGTATATATGTAGATTTTTCTTGTTTTTATTACAAATTATTTGAATTTAACTTTTCAACATTTATTTTAGTACATTAATATATTTTTTAGCATAGTTGTACTAATTTTCAAAAAATTTTACACCAATTTCAATTGAAGTTCAAAAATTATTTTTGAAATTCAAACATTCTATTTTAAATTCAATACACGTCAATTGATATTAAAAAATTCAATTTAAAATTAAAAATATTTGAAATTCAACACTCGCCAATTGATATCCAAAACATATCAATTAAAATTCAAAACTTATCAAATGCATTTCAAAACTTCAATTGAAATTCAAAACTAATCATTTAAAATTAAAACAATAAGATTCGGATATTAAATGTTCTCTTCGCCTAATAATTTTATACCTAAATAGGCATATGGGTATTAGTCAGTCAAATATTAGAATATCGAGTACTAATTTAATACAAAATCAAAACCGCTAAATAGGTTAATTTCAAATCTTTGATTTTTAAATTTTAATCGACGGATTTTCAATTTATGTTTACTGAATTTAAAGTGGGAACTTTGAATATCAATCAATGAACGAGTTTTGCATTTCAAATGGAATATTTGAATTGTTGTATTTTGAATTTCAAATAAAATGTTTGATATTCAATTGAATTTCTTTGAATTTCTATTGGAAATAGTGTAGATCGAAAGATTTACTTTATGATATTATTTATATGTATTGATTACAAGTTTGACTATATATAAAGTATGATTTACACGCTATCTACTTGTATCTACCCATATCCCCTCAAACACAAAAGTGAGATAGCCTAATTACAAAACATGTAGGAGTAAGCATAGGCAAATACTTCAAAATTATAGCAAAATGGATATTGAATTATAGAAAGGTGGATAGGAAATCAAAGTGTACTGATTTGACAGTAGATAAGGGATATGGGTGGATAGCGTGTAAATCAGCCTTAATCCGTTCAAGGGTATTTATTATACAAATAACTTACACATATAATAAAAAAATGTGTCGACGGAACACTACAACCAATAACACCAGACTATATTTTAAGTATATTTAAATTTTTTGGTAATTATTGGTCAAATAAAAATATCACCAGCTCAAAAAGCTAAAAGTTGGCACGGTAAGTATTTACATATCTAAATAATATTTAAGATAATTTGTTTTCAATATTCATTGTCAAGAGAAGAATACAAACTGAGTAAAAATAAAACAAAAAAGCACGTAAGAAAAATCTCATCAATTCCGTTCATCTTATTAATATCTTATTCCGTTTGCGCTCATTGTCCGTCGCCTATGACGTCTCTAGTGCAGTAGTTCCAAATAGAAACAGAAACATTCAGGCCTGTTCTGTAAATCACGTTGTTTCATATCACATGCCGTTTTGAAATCACACGTGTGTTTTTTTCCTGTTCTGTAAATCACACGATTTTGTCTTTTTCGGTGTGATTTTAATTATTCGAAATCACAACAAAACAGCTGATTTTTTGACTTATTTAGTTGTAATTTAATAAGGATTATTCAAGTGAGTTGAAATTTTACGTTTTTAAGTTGAAAAAGAAAGAAAAATTTAAAGTAAAACGCCGGGTGCTATATTTTTTGCACTGGAAAATTTGCGAAGGACACAACAACGCATAAAAAAGCATTGATTAAATCTTCGAAAACTAAATCAGCTGATGACATCAAGCAAAATCAAATCATAAGCACTTCATTAACAAATCACAAACAAATTCACAAAACAGATACACAAAAAGTAGTGTCTCAAAAAATTGTTAATTTTAGAGAATTTATTGCGCTAAATGTGTAATTTTACTACATAAATTAAGAAATAACACATGTTGTTAATAAATGAAGCAATTTATTTTTAAATTCCCATAAAGGTACTCGTAAAAATAAGCATGTGATTTGAAATCGATAGGTGCTTAGGTGACCGGTTTGAAATCACAAAATTTCAAAAAGTTTGGTGTGCAGAACACCATTTTTGTGATTTCAAATCACTTTTGTGATTTGTGATTTCCAGAACAGGCCTGATTAACAACATTTAATGCGTTGTTACGAAACGAAATTAATATTTACATACTGAAGCCTACCTAAAGTATATCATAATGATATTCTTTTCAATTATTGTAATGGAATATTTTCACTAACGGATAATTCTGACATTTCTACGATACCATTATCTATCAGCGGTATTTCGTTTTTTGGCAAGGTTGAAAGAAATTTTTTTGGCGATAATTTTAAAAATTGGCAACTTTTTGTTTAGTTATACGTACGCCAATTTTCATTTGAAATGCTATTACAGGGATGTTTGTGTCACACAATCTACAGATTTTCTTTTATGCATGTATGTCATGATAATTAAGGTCTTAATAACCATTACATAAAGGAAATACTTTCATAAGTCTCCTTAAAACATGTTCATTGGACCGAAAGAAAATTTAATTAAAATTAAAATTTCCAAAGTCACTTAACGGTCGAGATCCTATCCTTTAACTTGATTTAATTTGACTATTTTCTATGGATAACGTTTCGCATTTGTTAATAAATTTACAAAAAAAAAAAAATAATTTTTCTCAAACATAAATCTTGTTGAACTAATCGATCATTTACAGTAATTATGTGCAAATGATTATTTTAATTTTCTACATGCTTCTAAACAAATGATACTGAACGACCATGCTTGCCAGTGAATACGTGATCGCTTCCCACATACACTAACTGCCTGTGTATGGTGTACTGGAATGTCTCTGTATATCCACCTCATCTATTATTATCGCATTAAAATTAATAAAAGTGTTTGTTGTGTTTTTTTTGCTCTTTCGACGACGACAAAATGCCGATACACAAAAGTGCTAAAAACATCCAGAGTTTTAGTTGGCAACACACAGTTTTTTGGGCGAACACTCCCCATATGAAACTCTGTGTGCACACACAGAAATTATTGGTACAACAAAACGTTGACGTTGGCAGCGAGAAAAAATTTTCTTGCTTATATCACGACAGTGTTGCCATGTGTGTGCGACGCACACATCGTATGAACGGTACGTTGGTTTTTGCATGCGATTTCCTTTGTTTGTGGCAGCTCTGCCCGGATTAGCGTTGCCAATCGTTGCGTTGACAGCAGCAATGTGCGTTTTATTTGTCAAACATTTTTCCTGAAGCTCTTCACATTCGGTGGTCATTTTTTATTGTGAAAAAATCATTTTAATAACATTTTACAGTAGAGAAAATTCGAAATAATCGAATATAAACGTTATTGGCTTGCATTGTTATTGATTTCGGGAGTTTTTGTGAGATTGTGTACACCATCATTCGTTGCTGCTGCCGTTGTACTCCGTCACCGCCGGTCGCAAATACTGCATGAAAAGGAACTTTCGCTGCTGCTTTGTACAATTCTTGTGTGCAACTTCGGGCAAGAATTATCGAACATTGTTAGGTTACCGCTGGTATATTGTTGCAACAGAGGGCCATCCCAGAGTAATTAAGCGATTTGCGTCGGACTCATTGTGGATATTCTACAAAAGCGATCACGGAGTTTGCAGTTGGCCGACCACAACAGACACCAGGAGTTCAGGGGGAGACGACGGCTGGCAGAAGTCTGCATTTATCGATAGAGAGGCAAAGGGAGTGTGGCCCCAATACGTAGGGCACATTTGGAATCGTTCATTATCAACAAGTCTATTGGCCGCTGGAATTCGGAAGGCAGTAACAGCCCCCAAAAGATATTTACATAATACAATGACTTTGCCGAGTGCTGCTCGTGTTTACACGGATGTGAATGCCCACAAGCCGGATGAGTACTGGGACTACGAGAACTATGTGGTCGACTGGGCCAATCAAGATGACTATCAGTTGGTCCGCAAATTGGGGCGTGGCAAATATTCGGAAGTTTTCGAATCCATCAATATTACCAACAGCGAAAAGTGTGTGGTCAAGATCCTGAAACCGGTAAAGAAGAAGAAAATCAAGCGCGAAATCAAAATTTTAGAAAACTTGCGTGGGGGCACCAACATTATTACCCTCTTGGCCGTGGTTAAAGATCCCGTGTCTCGCACCCCAGCCCTCATCTTTGAGCACGTCAATAACACTGACTTCAAGCAGTTGTACCAAACTCTCACAGACTACGAGATTCGTTACTATCTCTTCGAGTTGCTGAAGGCTCTCGATTTCTGCCACAGTATGGGCATAATGCATCGCGATGTCAAGCCCCACAATGTCATGATCGATCACGAGAATCGTAAGTTGCGCCTCATCGATTGGGGTCTTGCTGAATTCTACCATCCTGGCCAGGAGTACAACGTGCGTGTAGCCTCGCGCTATTTCAAGGGCCCCGAACTGTTGGTCGACTTTCAAATGTACGATTATTCCCTGGATATGTGGTCCCTGGGCTGCATGTTGGCCTCGATGATCTTCCGCAAGGAGCCTTTCTTCCATGGTCACGACAACTACGATCAGCTTGTGCGTATCGCCAAAGTGCTGGGCACTGAGGAGCTGTACGCCTATCTCGATAAATACAACATAGAGTTGGATCCACGATTCCACGATATCTTGCAGAGGCATTCCCGCAAACGTTGGGAACGCTTTGTACACTCGGACAACCAACATCTAGTATCGCCCGAAGCTCTCGATTTTCTGGATAAGCTCTTACGTTACGATCATGTTGAGCGATTGACGGCTCGCGAGGCCATGGCTCATCCCTACTTTACACCCATTGTCAATGGTCAGATGAAATCCAATAATCAACAATAGGAAGAATTACAAGTCATCATGAATGTAGTGTAGAGGAGAACAACGAGCAAGCTGAGAAGGAGAAGAAGGAGGGCGATGGGTAGCAGGAGTAGAAAGAACGGCGCGGAGCAGACAGGATGGATGGATAAGTGGCGAATTTTTTGTCGCGATCGAGTTTAATCAATCACCCGACATAGTTTCAATGCATGTAGAACAAGAAGAGTGACTGTAAGAATGGCACGAGTGATAATTAATAAACTTATATATTTCAAAAAACAACAAAACAAATCACCGTTGCTCTATCATTTCTATACAATTTGTATACATAAGCGCATACATATATCTATATATATATATATTTTAATTTACGTTCAGAGAAATTACACTATGCCACAAAAGTCAGGTTTTGTCTTCTATATCTATCACTCTGTCCCTCTCTCTCTCACAGACTCAGTCTCATATAATATCGCTTATACTTTTTCAATAACGTTTTTCTTTTTCCTGTATATTGTTAAAATTTATCAAACAACAATAATATATGTTTTAATTTTTTTCATAACATATGTGAAACTAATAGAAAGAGAAAAATAAATAGTATCAATAATATTCAAATACGTTTTTTGCAGAAATCCTAAAATATAATTAATAATGACACCAATAATTTACTACAACTTTTGTTTTTTCACGACATCATTTCTAATGTAGAGTTATGAAGAATTGGATTTGATGAGTTTTACTTTTTTTTGTTTAAGGTTTGTTCGTCTTCGGTGCGGATATTATGTAGTCTTAAGTTGTGGAATCCTAAAATATAACGAATGACACCAATAACCATAAAACTTTTTTGTTATTTCAAGCGAATTTTAATTGTAGATTTTAAAATGAACTGGATTTGGGTAGACATTTTATTGGAATTAAAGATAGTGGTGGTATAATTTACGTGTGGGTAATTTGGTTGATCTAAAATGATGGCGGGGAAGGAAGTGCGACAATTGTGTTTTTTTACAAAACGTCGTTATTTTAACTTGTAAACTCTATGGGGTATTGGTTTAAGAACAACAATTGAGGGATCAGAAGCAAAGGGATAAATGTGCAGTTGTGTTCTTTGAAACCATTTATCTACCAGCATGAGATGAGATCAATTTTTATTACCTGTGTAGATATTTAGCGAAAAACCAGTCAAGTAATACCTGAATTTGCAAATGAATTTTAACTTTGAAGGCAAACATCTCGATATTAACTCTTTTTTGTCACTTTACTTCTGACCCCCTCAATTCTAATGCATACTTGAGGCTACATTATGTTTACTTATTGATATTAATCACTGGAGTTATAAACAAATAATACTTTCGTTAATTCGGTCACTTGAATGGAAGCTGCCCAGGTGAAGCGGGTTACTACAAGGCAATGAAAAGGCGTAATTTGAAATTAGGCCCAGAAGAAGCATAATGAAAAAAAAGGAACATAATTTGAAATTGGACAATTTGTGTGAAAGGGGCAAGGAGGGATTGGTCAATCACAGCTGGTATGTGCTATGTGAAGATTTTATGTTGTATCGTACCTACCACACAGACTTTCATTGATTAATCGACTTGAGGAAATTGTAATTTGGAATCGAAACTTTTGGATCATCAAACGCTTTTGTCATTTATGGTTGCGCCACATAAAAATTACTTGTTTTTTCGACTTTAAAAAAGTCTTATTTCTCAAATCAGCAAATTATTTTAAAAATATTTCTTGAATTCTCAGGGTAATCAGAATATCAAATTGTTTTCTTGACAACACTCTGAGTCCGAAATTTATGTATATATAACAATATTTACACATTTCCTTAACCATGCAAAGACATTAACGAATGGAAATCTCTAAATATTTTTATATAAAACATATCAAATAAGTATTTATGGGGTTTTTACGCCCACAATTATTGGGTATAATTAAAAATTTTATAAAAAATGAGAAAATACCGATGGAAATATAAAATATGTCGTATAGGTGGAATTATACAAGTTATCGGTCTAAAGGATTATCTCCTTAGTTGAATTTAATGAGGTAGTTACATTGAACTCACACAAGCTTTCAAAAAAGTATGACATTACTAACTTTGTCCTACCATACAAGCAGTTATAATTACACACAATCGGTATCTATTTATCTTTGTGGTAAATGTGTTATTAATACTTAAAAAAATATATGTAGATAATAATTATAATGCATCTAGAATCGTATGTTACATACTAATTCCATGTAAGAATCTCTTTTTTACCTCAACCATAGGCTATAATGTAGATTTCCTACATATACTTTTCAAAAATATCTCTTGCCGAATTATGTTTCTGTTTATATACACCTATCCGCTAATCTAATAAAGCGCCTTATATTACATCCAGCTCATATGATGACAACTTATTACTACGTTGATGGTTGGTGTGTTTTTTGGTCTGACTCATCATCATCGCCATTTGATAAGGCAATGTCTAGTTAAATACACAAATATGAAGAATATCTTAAAAGGCATAGACAAGTTTGTGCGTTAAAACGTTTTCTCTATGCAGACGAGATTTAGGTATTAATATATTGTATAGAAAGATTTGATGTTGTACTACTACTGCAAAACAATACACGCGTTATTGCTCGATTTTCCAATGTCACTAAAAAATAAAAAAAAAACTTCCTTTTGTTTTTTTTTTTTATACGATAATGCTATTTATAGAGACATATTTTTCATGTAGACATATACAAATGATAATTTATATGTACAAAAGTACTGATGGCGCTAAGTAAAACGATTGAAGCCATCATAGCATTGAGGCAAGTGAATAGATGCAATTGTTGTTGTTATAAGCCGACTAGATAATACACTACAAAAAAAATTGTAATGTTTTGTATACAAATGGATTTGTTAGCTACCGGCAATGGTTAAGAAATTGAAAATGTGTATATCTTTTAAGAGTTGAATAAAGTTTCCTATTTGATTCTAGATGACAAGTTAAGGATACCTAAGGCAATGCAACTCTTATAACTTATATAGAAAGGCCCTAAGAATTACCTGAGTTTTTTATTGTAGGCACTAACTCTAATAGGTGATTGTATTTTGACAATTTAACCTCATTATGAATGCTCACTTATTTTGTTTCAATAAACGGATATAAACGGTCGCGGAAAAGAAGTGCAATATATTTTGTTCGCTATTAATTTAAATTGTTTTGTTTTTGATTTTAATTTAATTTTGTGTTTGTGCAAATATGGCGAGTAAGTATATTAACGATCTTAACTCTTTCTGTTATATTTGTGTTGAACTGTTGTAAATCAAAGGCTAAATTTTTAAGATTTTATTTACCGCTAGTATATTAATTTTGTGGTGCCTTATCAAGGCAAATTGAATGCTGACGACAATAATGATATCGAGTTTTAAGAAATTCAGAATAACTCAAGGGAATATGGGTTTCCTGTCTTGCGATTTGAATTTATTAACAAAAAAAAAAAATAGGCATAACTGTTAGAATTTCGTCTTAAACGATGGAATTAGCTACATCGTGGAACCAAAATAAGTCATATTCAAAATCGTGATGAAGCTTTTAAAGGTTTTTTTCTCCTGAAGTTGAGGAGTATTGTAAAGATATTTTAATGCATTCCTAGTAGTGTTTGTTTATCAACGAAGATCAAAGATGAGTTTCAAAGTAATTCTACTTCATAATAGTAATGTATTCTTTTTGTTCCTATATCGCACGGTACTAATATGAAATAAGTTGGTTTTTGAAAAATTTTGTATAATATATATTATTTTAAAATCTGCGTTGATTTTAAAGATAACTTAAAGGCTGTTGCAAATGTTTCGGTTTTCTAAGATTCAGCATACTATTGACAGATAATTAAATTGAACAAATGCCAATATTCTGCAAATTTCGATTAGGAAGTTACGGAAGAAATATTTATTTTCCAAAAATAGGTCGCTTTGTATGGGAGGTGCCTGATGCGCTGGAACATCCAATTATATAGCATTTGCATAAAAGGTACCAAGTGGCATGTTATAATTCAGATCAAAGTCGGGTCAAAAGTAACCTAATACAAATATGCAATGATGTAGTTTAGTCCAAATAAATCTATCCAATACTTGGGGGAATTTTCCCTATTGCACTAGCATAGAACTATGTATTTCAGAATTTTTTTTGAAAACCCACTGATTAAATTGCGTTTGTGATAAATATATGGGTCAATTTATATGGAGTAAAAAATGCACCAATCAAAATTATAAGCTACGATGAATTCTAAGAAAATTTGCCCAAGAAACCATGGGTCTAAAATCAAAATCGAGCCCCCGGTTTTTGACGAGAAACTTTTCGTATTGGGGAAAAAAAACACAACAATCCCTGCAACTGCCCCGGAATCGCCCCTAGAGGGTTCAAATGTATGAACGACCCCCAGTAATTTTTCCATCTTAACAGTTTTTACAAACATACCTAAACCCCATCTTCACCCCCAAAGGAGGGTACACAAATACAGATTTTTTTTTTATAAAATTTGCTCCTACCGCTCTATCTGCCCCGGTGTCGCCCCTAGAGGGGTGCAACCCCAACATTTTCTTAAAACATATCTAACCTCTATCTTCAACTCTTAAGATGATCCCCATGCATTTTTTTATTTTTATAATTATTTTTATGAAATCTGCTCCTGCTGCTTCCTTGTTGCCTCCTAGAGGGGCAAAATGTATGACTGCCCCTCCCTAGTATTTCGCTCCTAACATTTTTCCCGAAGATACATATCCGTTATCTTCACACCCTATACTATTTTTGTTTTGGTCGTTTAAGTGCATTTTGTATGGGAACACCCTTAGGGGGTGAAAATGGGGACCACCTTAAGGGTTGAAGACACTGGGTATATATTTTTAATGTTCATTTCATTTCAACTATTTAATCATGTAATTAAAAGCCCCATGGCCAATATATTACAAAATTCATAAGTAAATACTACTCAATTATACTTAAAATTTAACAAAATTATTTTGATTAAAAATAGATTGAACAATATTTAACAATAAAACAAAAAAATAGTAAAAAAAATTATCCTAACCCGCTCACGAAAAAGTGCATTATGAATATTTATAATAAAAAAAAAGTAAGAAACGGAAAAATATTAACCATATCTTTACTGATACTAATAAAATGATTAAAACTACTTTAATAAATACCATTATAATATTTTTATAAGAATTATATTTGTATAGTAGCTCCCTAAGGGGTTGAATATGGTGGTTAGGTATGTTTGGGAAAAATGTTAGGAGGGACAAATCCCCAGACGGTCACACATTCGAACTCTCTAGGGGCGATTCCGGAGCTTGTTGTGGAATTTTTCCCAATATGAAAAGATTCTCCTTAAAAACCAGGGGTTGATTTTGATTTTAGGCTCAAGGTTCCTTGGGCAAATTTTGTTAGAAAAAAATTGACCCACTATAAGGTATATACAATATTTCGATATTTTTTTTATTGCATCTTCAGCGGTAAGTCAACATTACAATACGTAACTTCACTACTAACGTCGGTGATTTTAATTGCATCTGGAAATCTTAACTTCGTAGTACTAATGATTTGTGATAAATAAAAGGACTTTTAGTGAGAAAAACAAATTTTGATCCGTAGGTTATGGGTGGGTCGGTTAGTATATAATGGCATATTTTTGTTCATTGAGTTGAATATAGAATCTGTGACAATTTTCTTTGTTCTATGAGTTTTTCATATACTTTTTGCCAAGAAATGTGTAAAACAATCCCTTTTTCAGGAGCATCACCTGCCGCTTTCTTTGAATATCTAAACATTGTTAATACATTTTGTTGATCCATTTCAAAGATCATAGTAGAGTTCTCATTATTACTCATAATGCCGCCTCGCATGTGTAAAAGTTGTAATATTTTTCTTTTTCTATTTCTATAAACGTTTTCAGCCTTACTATCAGTCTACACTATAGTATTTGACCTGATAAGAACTTAATTATACATGTTACTTTGTTGCCTTGCTTACTTACTTACTAACTGTCTGTCTATTCTTTTCGATGTATTTGCAGGTTGTTGAACACTACGAAAATCCACGTAATGTAGGCTCTTTAGATAAAAAAGACAACACAGTTGGCACTGGGCTCGTTGGAGCACCCGCTTGCGGTGACGTCATGAAATTGCAAATTAAAGTCGATGAAAATGGCAAAATAATCGATGCCAAATTCAAAACTTTCGGTTGCGGTTCAGCCATAGCCAGTAGTTCATTGGCCACCGAATGGGTTAAGGGCAAGACCATCGACGAAGCCGGCAAATTGAAGAACACCGACATCGCTAAAGAGTTGAGATTGCCCCCTGTAAAATTGCATTGCTCGATGTTGGCCGAAGATGCCATTAAGGCTGCCTTGGCTGATTACAAAGTTAAGAATCAAAAGAAGCAACCAAACTAAAGAAACGAAACGTGTATACAATTTGCCATCCCACATAATATATTGTCAAAAAAAGATCTGCTGGCATTAATAAACAGATTTTTATACACATACGCAAATTAAAAAAACAAACATTTCAGAAATTATCTAGTTTTGTAGTAATCTTAGTCCTTGATGTCGTACGCTAAGGCACGTTGTTTAACATCCGATTCATTTTTTTTTTAATACAAATTTTGCGTAAGCTTTCTTGGAAAGTTTCAACGATGGTACTGTTTAAGATGAATATACATTAAGAAATTCTAAGTAGATGGTTAAGTCTGATATCAAGTGAATAATAAGATAGCATGTAGTGTGGACGCAATCAAATATCGTTTTTGTTGTATGTTTCGAAGAATGTAAGAACCGATCGATATTGCTCGTTGAGGCCTAACAAAAATATACACATTAACAAATAACCAAATACACTATATGCAAACAAAAAAAAATTGTAATAACAAACAAAAAATAAATTATATATGCTTTATTGTTATGAAAATCTATTCAAGAATGTTTTATTTATTACTGGCTACATGTTATTTATTACATTACATGTGTAGTGCTATTGTCAAATATTTAGGACAAGCGCACGCTAACATTGCCGCCACATTCACCTTTGGACTTGACCTCGAAAGCTGTTGAATAGAGGGTAGGCATAAAAAAGTGTAATGGTTAATGGTGTTCGAATCATATGGGGGTAAACAAAGACAGCACTTACGATCATCACTGTGCTGACAGTTGTAGTTGTCCATAACACATTGACTGCCGAATGTCAATAGACGTTCCTTGCCGTTTTTGGATTTAGCACAAAGGGGTTCATAGCTATCGCCACAGTTGCGGGAGCAGGCAGGAGCTTGTTTGGTATTTTTAGCTGGAGAGGCCATGACGACAGCAGCCAAGCAGATAACTGAAATGGTAAATGTGTAGGAAGATAATTAAATTATTTTGTTGAATAATGAAATATTGAAAATAAAGTATTTAATACTGTAATGGTTTTACTAGATATATGAAGTTAAATCTTCAATACTAATGTCCCGACTCAGTTGAGTTGAATCTGAAAACAATAGCTATTGATGAGTTGTCATTTTTTTGGTTGGGCTGTAATTTTTAGGTGTACCACACAGGTTAAGTTGTTATCGATAATACCACATTGTAAAATTTCAACTCAACTCAGTTTAGTTATTAATCGTTATAGGAATTTTTTGAATTGAATTGAACTATTATTGACAACATGCTTAAGCCCACTTTACGCTGGCAGACAAGTCTGTGAAATATAATGTTTGCCCAGACTTATCCCCAGGACTAGGGTAATGGTTTCGGTCTGCGCAGACTTGTCTGTAAAAAATCAAAACGATTTTGATTTTTATAAATCTGGGCAGACATATCTGATAATGTAGGGACATGTTTGACAGACTTTTTTTTCGTGTCAAAGGAAAATTTCATAATTAAAATAGGAAAAATTTTTAAACTAATTAGAATATACAGAAACAAGTCAAATGAATAATTATTTTATGAAATTAACATTCAAAAAGTATTGTGCTAACTTTTTGTAAAAATAAAATACAAATATTAGGCATGTTCCGGTACACCGTTCATTTTGACTGCTGAAATGGAAGTTCAACAGATACATCTGTGGTGTAAAGAGGAAGGCAGATGTTTACACAGATTTTTTGTCTCCCAGACAAGTCTGCCAGTGTAAAAGGCACTTTAGGGAATCTCGTTTGCGAAACGTCATAAATATGGAATTACAAACTAATTCTTAATATAGTTTTAGTTTTAAAAAGATATCCAGGGGGCTTAGTACGTCTGTTAACAGACTTGAAGAGGCATTATGATTTTCTTCTAAATTACCACAGGCTGAAATTGGGAGCCAAAGCCTTTCCCTTTTCTTAATAGAGGCCTTAATGCTAGCCTGCAAAACATGGCCCTATATCAGATTTTATATCAGGCTTGCAATGGAAGGCTCTCAGGCCAAAAAAAGGGATCCCGAACGAGGACCTTTAAGATGGATTGTACGGAAGGCCTGACAGGAGACTTACAACCCGTAGGTTTTTTAAAGGCCTGCAACATGAAAAAATTAAAAAACACAAATGTTCCAATCTTTTATATATTACTCTCTATCTCCTTTTAACAATTTTTGTACGTATATCGACAGAAAACCAAGGTCGGTATATGGTAAAATGTATAAAGTTGAAACGTTTAAGTTGGCATGTTGCAAGAATGCCTAATATTTCTAGCAAGAAAGATATTAGATATTGCGAAATAGGGCCAAAGAAAAAGAGGAAAGTCCAAGTGGAGGGGGTATTATCCAAACTTGGAGCTTCCAACGGGTATCGCCTGGAACATATTATTAAACGATGTTAATAACCGTGTGTCAATATAATGGCACACACTCAATAAGGCCATCTAAGTTAGCAAGTAAGAAAACCAAGGTCCCACTACGTTGCGATTGCTAGTCAGACATGTTTTTATCTAGTCTATGAAAATGAATTCAGATTGTGTGGATTGAAGAACACCTTCCTTGCTTTTTTAAATGCTTTACGCAAACCTATAAGGTAAGAGGACTTGAAATAGTTTCATCTTGATATGATTAATGAGTAACTCTTTAAATTTGCCTTCTTTTATAAATGCTTTCTGTAGGCCTGCAAATTGAACAGGAACATAAATGACATCCACCGTGGCATGATGCTTAGCACTCGCGAATATTATGCGAATGATTGGGTTTCGAACCCCACCATAGTCATCTACTATATTTGCTTCAAATGCGGTCTTTCCCCGTTGTTTTTAATGTCTTAATTTACATATTTAGAAATTTTTTTTTGGTTTTGTTTTAAAATTTTTTTAATTCATTTGAATTTTTTTGATGCAAATAAGTACTTTTTTGTGTGTTTTAGTACCTTTTGCTACAATAAATATACTTATTGTTTGCAATAAAAGTACTTTTTAGATACAATAAAAACACTTTTTGGGTACAATAAAAGTAATTTTTTGATTCATTAGAAGTACTTTTTAGGTACTAGAAAAGTACTTTTTGGTAAAATAAATTAACTTTATGGTACATTAAAAGTACTTAATGTGTACAAAAAAGTACTTTGTGTGTACAAAAAAGTACTTTGTACATTAAAAATACTTTTTGGGTACAATAAAAGCGCTATTGGGAACAAAGAACGATTTTTCAAAATTCGTACTTTTAGAGCTAAAAACCGAAAAGGGGATGAAACAGGTACCATCACTATACCATACCAGACCAAACGGGTAAGAAAGAATCGCGAAAGTGCGTCTTTAGCTATGAGATATGCATAAAGATTTTTCAAAATTCGTACTTTTAGGGCTAAAAAGGACCAACAATTTATACCATCTCCCAGATCAAACGGCTAAAGGTAGAATCTCGAAAATCTGTATGGAATTGTTTCATATAAAATAATAGAGCTGCATTAAGGGATTTTTGAATATTTGTACTTTTAGGGCCAAAAATATCCAAAAAGGGATAAAACTATAACCAGGATCAAAAGGGTATAGCTGTAATCACGAAAGTTTACGTGAGCATGTTCCCTATAAAACTATAGAGCTGCATAAACGGATTTTTTAAAATTCGTACTGTTAAGGTTAAAAATGGCCCAAAAGGGAAAAAGCGATGATGTTGCCATCACTCAGATCAAACAGCTAAAGTTACGATCCCGAAAATGGGTATTGTCTTGCTTAGTATAAAATCAGAGAGCTAGATTAAGGGATTTTCCAAAATTCGTACTTTTAAAATCAAAAAAGATTGGAAAAGGGTTAAAACTGGTACCATCTACCGAATGAAATTCGAAATTCGTACTTTTAGGGCGAAAAAAAGACCAAAAAAATGGGTACCATCACTCAGACCAAACTGCACAAGGTAGAATCATGAAGTAGTTGAGCGCAATAAAGGAATTTTTTCAATCTCAAACTTTTAGGAAATAAAAGGCCGAAAAAGGTATAAAACTGGTACAATCATCTAGACCAAATTGCACAACATAAAATCACAAAAATTAGGTGTAATTCTTCGAAGTAGACTTTAGCTAATAAGGAATTATTCAATAAATTATTGAAGTTGGGAGCTAATGATATGTGCGAGGCCATAATGAAACTAGCGAGCATTCTAATTAAACGAGTGGTTGTGGAAAAAAATTAAATATTTGTCTACCGAAAAGTGTGACAATTGTAATAGACCAATCGCTAGTAAAATATAACAATACACAACATCTGTATCAATAATTTTGCACGCAGGACGAAGTCTGACGGGTTAGCTAGTATTCAATTAATATGTATATGGGTAATTCCATAGTCACATATGTGACAGGTCGTACTATTCAAATAGATGAGACACAATAAACAACTTGATTTTTTATAACTTTGTTATCCTTTTATGTAATGCTTAAGAAGCTCTATATAAAGTAAGAGAGACGAAATCCTCTAAACAGATGGTCATAAAATATTAGCAAATAAAAAGGAAGTCGGTATTTCCTTCTATTACAAAAACGCAAACTAGTGCGAATAGAGTTTGTTTTTTTTGGTAAAATCTTTTTTGAAAAGAGTGCATGTGAATCATCAGTAAATATGTTGTTAATAATTTAAAGAGGTGACCAGATCATTAATGTAATTTTGCAGTTCGTATAGTCATAAATGAAAATAATAAAAGCTTTGGACATTTTAACTTAATAAAATTAAAGTAAAATCCATATAAAAAATGTATTATTAAACTTTTGTGATCACGATGGACTTTTCTGTGGAAATGCTCATTAACACCGTCGTTGGAAAAATACAACGCCGCTGAAATACAATACATCAGTCAAATTGATACTTCTTTACCACTTTAAAACCAGTTTGGGGACACGTCCCCTATTCACTAATCTCTCAAATAGACAACTGTCATCAAATTTACCGTAGGGTAGTTTGACAAATCCCAACTGGGAAGTTTTTTAATTTCGAATTTTCAAAAAAGTGTCAAAAATGTAACAAAAATATCAAAAACATTTGAGTAATTAATATGCATTAGTACCAATGTTGGGCAAAATTTATTCTAAATAACAAATAAATTTGATTTTGTTGTTATTTGAATAACAACTAAACATTTTTATTTGTTTATTTCTGAAAACAAATAACTTCAATTTATTTGTTATCTTTCTATTTGTTGTCCGGAAATTTCAAATAAAATTTCAAATAATGTATACGTACGTACATATGTATGGGAAATTCTTTTTTTTCGTTTTTTTCTCTAGCTCACTAGTTGAATTATTCTTTTTTCCTTTCAAATAAAAAAATATTTTATTTGTATGGCAAATAACAAGTAACAAATGACAAATATTTATTTGTGGCACAAATAAATAGATAACAGTTGAAATTTGAAATCAATATATTCCAAATAACAAATAACGATTGAAAAATCATTTGTTATTTCTTATTTGAATAAAAATATATTGAATAACGCCCAACACTGGTAAGTACTCTCTGTATTCTTATATGTAATTTTCGTGGCATCTGTTTAAAATATTTACGCTGTGCCAAAAAGATCATAGAAATTGTTTTACTTTTGATAATAGCTATAGGTACTACATATTTTTTTAGGAGAATATTGCCACAGCAAATGTTTTTTTCGTTCGTTTTTTTTTCTTTTATTTTTTTAATCATGACATTTTTAAATTTGCAGGACGTGTTAAATTTTATTACAGTACATCAAATCTTTATAGTTGTTCTTCAATACAATTTTTTTTTATCATTTTATTGGCTTGTGTTATTTTTAGTACTTCTACTTCACCTAAAGTAAAGATCCTTTACTAACACTTCACTACCTAATTAGACATACATACATATACTGAAAGCAATTACCCAATCTGTAGACATTTGCATTTTTTAATTAAAACTTTTTCGTTTCAGAAACATTTAGAAATTCTTGGAATCAATCACAACTGATAATACATTTAATTTAATCTTTAATGCAAATACACATTTCAATTTAATTCACTAACACGAACGATGATCCAGTTTCACATCATAAATTTGCAAACTTAAAAACAAAACATTAAACAATGGTAGATTTATCATCATGTTAATCATCACTTAATTAAAATAATTGAAAATAAAACTACACAGAATACAAAATATGATGTGAAATAAGTGAGACAATAACAAATTGTAAATAATTACCCAAGAATAAGCCCAAAGCAAAACGCATTTTGTATGATTTAATTTTTGTTTATGTAGAACAATTAAAACTGCCAACTAAAATGATTACGCTCAAGCCGGGTTTACGTTTGAACTTCAACTAAATGCAAAAGCTTTGTGTGGTGTATTTTATATGTGTGTGATTGCCCACTGATCTGTCTCTATACGGCCGGTGAGATCGGTTCGGCCATCGGTGATCCAACCAAATAACAACAACAATAACAGAAAACAAACAAACAATATGACAGTATTCATAAAAATTTGACAGGGGGACAGAAGATTTAACGAACAATCAATGAAAGCTTGAAAACAATAGTAACGACGACATTTACTACTCAAGATTTGTGATGGACATTTCGTGTCGGTCGCAGAGATGATGATAGAGTTAGGGTTGTAGCCAGACAGACAGCCAGCCATCCACCTACACTTGTTTATTTAGCGCCGACACGCTTTGTGAACTTTTTATACTGGCTTTCATTTGTTTTGAAAAGTTAGGCTTTGATTTGAAGTTGATCTATTTAAAGTGGGTACTTCATAATGTTGTCGCTATGCCTACGGGGATTTTTTTTTGAAATATGTAACTATTATTTTAGCAAAATAAATACATATGCCAGGCAGTCTAGTCTGTTTAGCTTTTTTGACCATAACACATAGCTTTATTTAAAAATTAAATAAAAATTTGTTGTTTTTTTTAAACTAAGTGGGCAAAAGTGCAGAAAAAGGGGCAGGAGCACAAAAAAAAAAAAAAATTCCACCCCACCCCAAATACGCCCCAAAACACGAAAATCGAGGTCAAAGTTGGCGCCAAGGCCCCGGGGGCCAAAAATAGGGCCCCCTTGGGTTCTATGATGACCCCCCCAAAGATAAGAAAGATATTTTCGAGACGAATCCAACGATGTTAGTTTTAAGTTCCTACGGGTCTCCTGGACCGAGTTAGAAGCATTTAAATTTCCGGGAAATACCAAAAAAAAAAAAATTAAAAAATGTGAAAAAATCTTGGAAAAAGTTAGAAAAATTTAAGGAAAAAAATTGAAAAATTCTAAAAAAAATAGAAAATCAAAAACCGCACGATTTTTTTTAAAAAAAAGAAATTTTTCTGAAAAAAAAACCCATAAAAAATTTAAGAAAATGGGGAAAAATCATGGAAAATTAGATTAATTTAAGGATATGAATTGAAAAATTCCATAGAAAAATGAAATGTCATCAAAAATGTGTGAAAATTTTAAATTTTTTTTGAACTTTTTAAGGTTTTTAAAGGAAAATTTCAAGAATAATTTCAAAAAAATTCAAGAAAAAGTCTAAAAAGAAATATTTGAAAGAAGAAAATTGATTAAAAAAGGATAAGAGTGAAAATGGATATGTTGGGCGTAAAAGCGCCGCAGGCAAAAATTATTTTTAAAAAAATCGCACGATTTTTTTTAAAAATTCGGATTCGTCTCGAAAATATCTTACTCGCACCTGGGAGTCATCATAGAAACAAAATGGGCCCCTTTTTTTGACCCCCGGGCCCCATGGGCCTCAGCGCCAACTTTGACCTACCATTCCGATGTTTGGGAACAAGACAATGGCATATTTTTTTTTTAATCGGGCTCCCGCCCCATATTCTGCACTTCAGCCAAAAAATCTTTAAGTGTTGATTTTTTACAATATAATAAATTGCAATTAAAAATCTTAATATATATAAATTACGTGTCACGTTGTTTGTCCGCGATGGACTCATAAACTACTTAACCGATTTGAATCAAATTTGCACACCGTGTTCGGTTTGATCCAACTTGAAAGGTAGGATAGCTTACATCTTAAAGTATAGTCGCAATATTATTTTATTGCAATTTATAAAGGGGCGTGGCACCGCCCATACAACTTGAAAATTAAAAAGGCTATATTTCATGAACTATCAGAGGTATGAAGATGAGATTTGGTATATATATTGTTGGAGCAGTATTAATTACAGCCAGGATGGAAGTGGGCGGTGCCACGCCCCCTTTTCAAAAATCGCTCTAATGGCTTTTCTAATAGATCGATTGATATATATACTTATGAACTATCAGAGGTAGGAAGATGAGATTTGTTACATATGTTGTTGTTGCAGTATGAATAACAGTAAGGGTGGGAATGGGCTGTTCCACACCCTTTTTAAAACAAACAGTTAAAACTGTCAAAATTCCACAGTATATTGCTGTTCGCCTAGAGATATGAACAGTAAGGTGGGCCAATTTTTTTATTCGCAAAAATCGTAACCAAAATCGGAATCTACGATGAATTTTAAGAAAATTTTACCAATAAACTGGGAAGCATGAAGATTTCAGATAGAAATTTTTTTTGATTTTAAATGAGCACAAACCGAATACTTCAGATATATATTTTTTGAGACCTTCTGCGTAAAACTGACTTCCCAACAAACTAAATGAGGTATTACAGAAGCAAATCTATATATTTGTTAAAAAGTTACGATCTCTGAGAGTTGGCATACAGACATTAAGTTTTTAAAAATAATTTTTCAGAATATTGGGCGGGATCCCAATAAAAAAATCAAAAATATACTATTCTTTTCGTCTTGGTCTCCAAACATCGGAATGGTAGGTAAAAATTAGTGCCGGGGCCCATAGGTCTAAAGTAACTGAATAATTGCTAATTGCTAAAAAAAAATATCTCTACCTGAAATCTGCATGCTTCTCAGCGCGAACTAGGAATGTATTTTAGACATAAAGCTTCTTAGTGAAATTGTCTAAGAATTTTTCGTACATTCCAATACTGATATACGGTTAACAGGATTTTTTTTGACGCGAACTAATTGATTCGCCCCTAATGATCAGGCTATTTTGAACAAAATAAGTTAACAGTGCCAAGGCGCTGCCCACGCACTTTAATAGTTAACTTTTTAACTGTATCAAATAATGGTCCGTACACTAGGCAGTGTAGGAAGCGCAGACTAAAATAGTGATTTTTTTTAATTTACTTTACAGGTATGCATTTTTTAATTGCTTTTCAGGAGAACAATAAATCATATAGATAGAAAAATTAATCAATATTCATTGTAGTTATACTACAATGGTTAAATTTTTATAGTATGTCAGAGGTAACATTAGCAAACAATTGAAAATAACCTATGCATGGGGTATTTTTCTTGACATATAGATCTTCTGATAGGTATAAGTGTAAATCTAGCTGTCATACTAATGAAATGTAATAGACTTTCTTTTAGTATACTTTGCAAAATCACCATGTAATAACTAAAGAAGAACATCGTTGACAAATCTTGCAAATTTATTTTCAAAATGCACGTTCTGTTCGCCAAACTTATGGAGCCCTTTATGAAGTTGAGGGTGCATATAATGACCCATCTGAGCAGCAATAGAAGCCATCGACGCTGTAGACGTTAGTATGACAGGGGACTCGAATTTATCGAACCGATGTCTTTCTCAGCAACTCGGTCTCTGGAAATGCTGAGGAAAGATCTTGGCCACATTCATATAAAATCCAACTGGTAGAAGAAGTAGAGCCAATGGACGATCAATTGATTTTTTTATTTAGCATGTCATTGCACATTATTTGAAGGATAAATAGTTCCAGCACGACGGTGTAACATGCCATACAGCGCGTGAGACCATCACTTTGTTAAGCCAAACTTTGGTGTCCGAATTATCTCAAAAAATGGTAATACGAGTTCAATACAAAGATAGTATTCGGGAATATTATTGATCTGTGGGCCAAAGAGATAGTTAGTATACAGATGGTTCACGCTACTACGGATCAAAATAAATAATTTTGACCTTAGAGGAATGTCTGTTTCCGATTTGTGGAAGAAGTGGTTTTTCGACCTACATACAGAAATAACTTTATCTACATGTCGGCACTATAGATATGACTTTGCTGATGAACTTTTTATTAGCATTTACGACAATACATCTTAATTGGTTAAATTTAATGTTAAGGAGTTACTTTAAATAAGTTACATATGTAAATAAACTCAACATATTATTGTCGAGCTTAAGTACCGTTTTCAAAGTACTTTGTAGACCTAAATGTGAAATATATTACATGTTAATATGCAATAGCGAAGCATTGCCGGGCCCACTAGTGTACTAATATAAAATTCAAATTACTCAACATACAAATTGGAAAAATGTCAAGTTAAAACTAAACACGATTTTTATATTAAAATAAAACAAAAAAATATTTTTTTTTAATTTCCATGAAAATTAAAGTTTTAAAAAAACATTTTTTTTTCATTAATATTGAATTTCTTAAATAATAATGAAAATAGGAAAAGTTATATGTATTTCAAAATAGAAATTTATTTTAAATATATTCTGTTTATATAAAAACGAATTGTTTTAATTATTTTGATTTTTTATTTGTTTATTATATTTTTTTTTTTATAAATTTCTACCTTAATTAAATATATCCAACGCAAAATTTCAACATTTTTTCGAAGGAAAAGTATTCCGACCTATGGACCTATCTGTGGCGACGGCGAGTTTCGTTGGCAGGACCAAATTGTTGCCGACGTGCCACCATCTGATAGGACTAACTGGAGAACGCACGCAGAAGACCGAAGCGTGTGGAATTCTTTAAAACTTCTAACCTCTAATTTATGAACCACGTTTGTAAGATGTAATGGGCCACTTAAGTAAGTAAGGTAATATCTCGACTTCTTACGTGTCCTGTTTGTTCTTATTTGAAGAAAAGTCTAAAAAGGACATAAAATTGGGCCTTAACTACATTCAAATGTTTTAAAAAAATGTGGCTTGGAAAATTCTACTTAATGAAATGAAAGTACTTTGTACCAAAAAGTACAATAATAATTTTGGTACAAGTAATTCTACTTAAGGGTGCTTTATGACCAAAAATCGATATCTGCAACTTTCACTAAACATTTTGAATGTTTTATAGTTCGAAAGTACAATACAAGTACTTTGGTACAGAAAAAAGTACTTTGATACAAATGAAAGTACTTTTATTGTACTTTTTGGTACAAGGAAGTACTCTGGTCCAAAAAAAGTAATTTGTGCCGAAAAGTACATTAAAAGTACAGTTTGGTACAAAAGAGTAGTCTGGTACAAAAAAAATACTTTGTGCAACAGAAGTGTTTTTGGGGCAATAAAAGTAATTTTTGGTCTAAAATAGTAATTTGATACAAAAAAAAAAGTTTTTTGTGCCGAAAAGTACTCTGGTACTAAAAAAAGAACTTTGTGCAACAGAAAAGTGCTTCTAGGCCAATAAAAGTACTTTTTGCATTAAAAAGTACTTTAGTACAAAAAATAGAACATTGTGCCGAAATGTACATTAAAAGTACTTTTTGGTACAAAAGAGTAGTCTGGTACAAAAAAAAATACATGTACTTTTTGGTACAAAAAAGTACTCTGGTACAAAAAAGTGCTTTGCGCAACAGAAAACTGCATTTTCGCCAATAAAAGTACTTTTTGGCATTTATGAGCCGAGAGCTAATCTGAAATTTTGTAGCGCTTGGTTCGCGAGCCAGGTTTTTAAGAGAAGAGCTAGCCGAAAAGAGCGAGCCTATACGTACTCTGGTTTGGGACATATTTCAAACTCTATTTGGGTTTGAAAATTTCCCCGAGCCATAAAACAAGTTCAGCCTAGAGCGGATCTTTCGCATCGGAATTGTAAAACACTCATCTAAAACTTTCATTCCGTAAAGGAATTATTTCGCCCCCAGACAATAAATAAACATTTCGTCTGCAAATATGAACCTGGAGTACCTAGTACTATCTGTGTAAAAAATTTAATTTATCTAGGATTATAATACAGCTTGGGCACGCCCACTGACGCAAATAAAAAATACGTCTGTAAATTTTTGACTAGTGCCGATTACCATCTACATACATGTATATCAACATTTATCTCTTTAGGACTAAAATGCAGTTTGGCCCCTCCCTCCCCGCCCACTGACCGAAATAAAAATTTCGTCTGCAAATTTGAACTTGAAGTGCCGATTAGTAACTTTGTACCAAATTTTATCTCTAGGGCTTAAATAAAGTATGTCGACTAGAGTGGGTCAATTTTTGTCTCTACCAAGTGGTTATCAGAATTGTAAATTACGATGAATTCTAAGAAAATTTGCCCATGAAATCATGGGTCAAAAATCAAAATCGAGCTCCCGGTTTTTACCTAGAAATTTCGTGTTGGGCATAAATCCGCAACAAAGCCCACAGCTGCCCCGGAATCGCCCCTAGAGGATTCAAATGTATGATTCACCCCCAGTAATTTTTTCCTCCAAACATACCTACTCCCCATCTTCACCCTCTGAGGGGACTCCTATGCAGAATATTTTTGTTTATAAAATTTGCTCCCACAGTTCTAACTGCCGTCGAGTCGCCCTAGAGGAGTCAAATGTATGACCAGCTCCAAAAAAATTTTCAACTTCAACAGTTTCTGAGATCATATCTACCCTCTATCTTCAAACCTTAAGGTGGTCCCCATACATTTTTTTTGTTTTTATAATTTTTTTGTGAAATAAGCTCCTGCTGCTCCCATGGTGCCTCCAGAGTGACAAAATCCCATACAAAATGCACTTAAAACGACCAAAACGACAATAGCAAAAAAAAAATATTTAAACATTACAATTGACACCTAGAACTTCCCCATAATTTCATATAAGTATAAATCTCCTTTTCGAATCAACTTGTCAGCTCTATTTATTGTCGTCTCAGCAAAGATAAGCCAGTCAATGCTTTGAGATACTTTTAAACATTTAATTTAAAAGAAGCTTTCTTTCAACTAACGTTTAGTTCATGCTCAGTCGAGGCCATTTGTTGTTTGTTGATCTCGCCGAAGGAAAGCTAAGTGAGATCTCTCTATTAATAATAAAAATGCAATGGTTTAATCGGTCACTAATCGCCGTTATCATTGGATGTCTGAATATACTCACCTATTCCATTGTGTGTGCAGTGCTCATTATTAATCTGAAATATCATCAATTTTCCAATTATGATTACAACGAATACGATGATGTCTATGAAAGTTTCAAACAAAGGCAAGAGACACAGAGCCAACGTGAGCTCTATGGCAGTATCTATGTGGCAATGTGTATCTTAATGGATATAGTGTCAATGTTTCTTATTTGGGGTGTAGTGGAGGTGGGTATAAGAGTTTATTACAGTTTTTTAAAATATAATTTAATAAAATTAGTTTTTCGTTTACTTATGTTATAGAAACGTCCCCGCTTTATACCACCTTGGATTTTGGCATCCTTTGTAGTTTTGGTCTACAGTGCCATTGTGGTCATGGATGATATATTTATGAAGTCTTCGTTTCAGGGAGTTGCAAATTCCACGGTATTTTTTGGCGTATTATTTGCAGTATTCGGTAAGATAGTAGATTTTGTTTTTAATAATAATTTAATAGGTTTGTTTTTTATATCCCCTAAGGTTTTCAAATATTCTGCCTAGCTTTGGTATATAGCCTTTACAAAGATATTGAGTTGGATATTAAACTGAGACAATATCGTTATCAACCAGGCCAAGTGGATCGCGCTGCATCATCACAAACATCTGATAAAAATGTGCGACACGATACGGACAAGGATAAGGAAGAATACAGAAGTCTGCAGGCCAGCGAAATTTTGAGTAAAAGAGATCATAGTCATCATGAATCGAAGAGAAATGAATCAAAGAAATCGAAATAAAGTCCCGAAATTCAATAACACCGTCGTGTTCATTAACATGTAATGCAGCTTTATAAATCAAATTATTATGGTTAATAGGCTAATATGGATGGGTCAAAATTTAAAAACCCTTAATTCACTTTTCCAAAATGTCTCAAATTGGTTATATTATTATCGAATTAGTTGTAAACTCATTGACAATTATTTTGTTCTTCTGTTATTTAATAATTTTTCATTAAAAATTTGACGAATTGGTATAGTTTTTGAATCATATTCATATATTTTGAAAATCAATTTTTAAAACATCACTTGTTTTATTTTGTGGGGTTAGGCCGTATAGCTCTGACATAAACATATCATTGAAGTGTTACAGACAAAGATTGCCAAATTAACACTTCTCTGAATAACTATTCCCACATTTTCATCTTTTTATTAACATTAAGGATAATTACTTCTATGGAACTATAATTATTGGGATCCAACTCTATTCCTTCGACTCTAGGAAATTGGAAAACAGATATGCAATCGAATTGACAGAATTTAAGCTGAAGTTAATATTATTTCTCGTTAATCGTTAACTTGGCATCACTACAAATTAATTTCAATGAGCTTTAATTCTCCCCCATCTCAAAATTCTAATAACATTCTCTCCATACTACAGCAAAACAATGAGATAGATAAATAAATAGATATGTATCTCTTGAATTTTAAATTATATTAAGCTTACTTATTCAATCTCAACGCAGTAATTGTTAACTTAAAAAAAAAAAACAATTAACAATTGCGGTGATTTCAAAGGAAATAGTGTTAAAAAGACCAAAAACAGAGAACTAAAAATTAACACAACTAGATGGCAAGTATCGTGTGTCCATAAAAATTAATAATTAATTATAAATTTCATTTTGCTCCCCTTACAATTTTACTCTATAGATGCTTTTCACCTCAAACACTACTTGAAGTCTTTTGCGTTGCCGTAATGTTTCTGGGAATCCCATTGGCTCCCCTGTTGGTGGGATGCATTAATATTTCCGTGTATTTGTTGTTATTTGTTGAATCTATTATACATCGTGATTCAATGCAGCAAAACTATGAACAATTAACACTTCTTTTGCCCATGTTGGGTATATTGGATTTGAATGTTTATACCACTGTGACATTGTTAATGAGTATTGTTTCCCTAAGTATGCTATTGGGCCTGATAATGGTAAGTTAATCATGAAAATGATTAAATAATACTTAGTTATAAGTTAACTAGTATACAGTCGAACTTCTCTATAACGTACTTCTCTAGAGCGACTTTCTCTCTATAACGATTATTTAAAACACAGCATTTTTCTAAAGTTTTTTACACATGTTTACCTCTCTATAACTAATTCTCTCTATAACGTAAAAATTGTCGAAGTGACTATATTATAGAGATGTTCGACTGTATGTGTATAATGTTATAAGACAAGTTGGACATATCAATAGGGTGAGTACATGTACTTGTGGTATCAACAAGTACTTTTGTTGCACCGACAAATACTGTTATTGTACCAAGAATAGAGTGATCAAAACCGAAACTGAAAACCGAAAACGTTCCAAAAAAGAGTAAAAACACATTGCCCGGATATTCCTGGGCAAACCGGCTTATAGAAGGTTGTTTATGCTTACACGATGTTCTTTGGGCAAATCTCAAAAGATGCAATCATTACAATTTCCTTAATTAATACGAGAAAATGCTGCAAACCTTGTAATGAGAATGGGAAGGTCATCGGTATTTATAAAAAAAAAATAAAATTTAATATCTTGAACTAAGCATCCAATAGCCAAAAGGAACTTAACTTGTAATCACCATACAATAGTTGGGATTTCACCTTGAAATGAGTGGGAAGCCGTCTATATTCATATGAAAACTTTAAGTAGAGTTATATCCTAAACTCAGAGTACGAACGCAAAAAGATGCTTAATTTATGATCACCATATAATAGTTGAAAAATCAGATTACAGATGGGATCTCATCTTAAAAAAAGTAGGGAACTCTACTTGAAATAAGTGGGATTCTCATCTTGAAATAAGTTGCGATCTCACTTTGAAATGAGAAGAATGCCGTTGATGTCCATATAAAATATTTTAGTGCAGTTATCTCCTAAACTAAGTGTCCAATCGCAAAAATGAGCTTATATGTGATTACAAAACAATAGTTCAGAAAACCCCAAGGTACAGTTGGGATCTCCTTTTAAAATAGGCTTGGGAACTTAACTTAAAATGATTGAGAAGCCGTCGATAGTCATATGAAAAAATTTAAGTGCGGTTATCTCCTAAACTAAGCTTTCAATTGAAATAATAAAATTAATTTGTGATCATATCGATGCCTTAATTTTAAACTTAGCTTATTGTAAAATGTAGTTTTTACAAGAAACCTTTACAAAGTTTGTGAGTTATATAGATTCCACTTTAATGCTAAGCTCAAATATCCTTAAAACTTCTGCTTGGGTTCATATTTTATTGGGATATAAATTAAAATAAACAGAATTCAAGAACTCTATTTAATTAGGAACATGCTAAGTCGACTAAGCCTATTTTAGAATTAAGGTATCAATATTTATATCATCGCTGCGCCGAACAAATCAGTTATGTGTAATTTTTCGAATTTTCGTTTGTTGTAATTTTTAAAGCTGTTGTGGTTGTCCATCGACCCTAAAATACATTTCGCGATATCTTGACTGGTTTTAAAGTTATCAATTTATGTTAAGTGTAGATAATATGAAAAATAAACAAGTTTTTTGGCTCTCCTGAAATGTAATTGAAAAACACATTACTGTTTTGGTCGGCGCAGCACCGATATGTTATCATATTTAGTTTTATTTTACAATTTCCGAAAAACCGACAAACCCGCTTTACCCAGTTATATACTAAATCAGGTAGTCGAAAACCGAACTTAAAAAAAATAGATTTTTTGTATAAAGCCGACAAATTTAAGAATGAATGTAGTTATATTGTACTATTGATTACTTGTAATCAAAGATGTGTAATAATGATTAGATAATGGTAATGATTGCTAATTAACCTTCTTTTGTGAAATTCTCTAATTCATTAAACAATTAGAATTAGTTCAACTAATTCCCATTAGATAATTCAAATTTTTATTCCAATGGTAAAACTAATTGCAATTAGTTGCCATTAGTAAAAAAATTGGTTTACTTTTACAATTAGAAATCTAATTGACTTCTGCTAATGCAATCAATTATTTGATTCTAATTCGAGCTAATTGAATATCTAATTGCATTAGCAGAATTCAATTAGATTCCTAATTGTAAAGGTAAACCAATTTTGTTTGCTAATGGCAACTAATTGCAATTAGTTTTACCATTGGAATAAAAATTTCAATTATCTAATGGGAATTAGTTGAACTAATTCTAATTGTTTGATGAATTAGAGAATAAAAACTTTTATTGTTCCTAAAAAGTATATTTATTATACCAATAATATTTTTAGTGCACAGAAAAGTACATTTATTGTACTTACAAAGTACTTTTATTTCACCATAAAGTACTTTTATTGTACTAAAAAGTAATTTTACTGTACCAAAATGTACCTCTTTGTACCAAAGAGAAATTTTATTGTTCAGGAACCATTTTTATTGTATTAAAAACTACTTTTAATGCAAAAGTACTTTTACTGTTTCCAAAAAGTAAAGATTATAACATAGTACATTTTGTGTACCAAAAAGTACTTTTATTGTATCAAAAAGTACTTTCTTTGTATAAAAAAGTACTTTTCATATATCCACAAGTGCTTTTATTGTACCAAAAACTTATTTTATTGTACCAAGAAGCACTTTTATTATATTAAGAAGTAATATTATTGTATCTAAAAGTAATGTTAAGGTACACACAAAGCACTTTTATTTTAACAGTGGTACTTCATTGTTTTATTGTGTCAAAACTATTATTACATCAAAAAGTACTTTTACTGTACCTTAAATTTCTTTAAAATAAATTTTCATTCAATGAAAGTACTCTTCGGTACAAAAAAGTATGTATGTACTATAATACATTTTATTACAATAAATTGAATAATAAATTTAGTAATTTTAGATACTTTTGGTTCAATAAAAGTACTTCTTGTTATAATAAAAGAGCTTCATGGTACAACTAAATAAGTTTTTAGTGCAATACATGAAAAGTTCTTTTTATACAATAAAAGTACTTTGTGATAAAATAAAAAAACAAGTACAATAAAAGTACTTTTTGGTACAGTAGACGTACTTTGGATACAATGAAAAAAATTACTTTTTGGGTACACTAAAAAATGTTTTTGGTACTTTAAAGGACTTATTACTACAAGAAAAGTTCATTTTAGTCCATTGAAAGTAGTTTTCGATCAAAAAAAAAAAATTAACAAAAATAATCTACCTTTGGTAGAATAAAAATACTTTTGGTACAATAAAAGTTCTTATTAATACAATAAAAGCACATCTTGTTATAACAAAAGTCCTTCTGGGTACAACTAAATAAGTTTTTGGTGTAATAAAAGTACTTGTAGATACATGAAAAATGTTTTTTAATACAATAAAAGTACGTTTTGATAGAATTAAAACACTTTTTAGTACAATAGAAGCACTTTTAGATACAAAGAAAAAAGTACTTTTTGGCTGCATTAATTTTTTTCTATAAAAGTACTTAATAATACAATAAAAGTACATTTTAGTGCACCAAAAACAAGTAGGTGCCGTTTGTTGTGAATCTAAAATATAAAGCGTGTTAATTCACAACAACGCGAAAAGCTTCTTATACCTCCTTCATGGGGTGTAAAGGGAAATTAAGTTTTAATTTTTTTTTTGTAAATGAGATACAGAAAGACCTAAATTTTACAGATCTCGAGAATTTTATGAGCAATTAGTTGAATTAATTTGAAGAAAAAAATAAATTTTTCAAATTGCTTAAATGATAAATATTGATTTGGAATTTATTTCAAGCTCAAGACCAGGGGTTTTGAAAAAAGTAAAAGCAGAATGATATTCTCATAATGCCAGGTCTTGAGCTTGAAATAAATTCTAAATCAATGTTCATACAAACAGACCGAATAAATACAAATACAACGATGTTAAATGATAAATATTATTTTTGATTATTCTATGCACTTATTAATAACACAAAAAAGGTAACCAAAAATTTATCATAAAAATTTATATTTTTTTATTTATATTTATTCCTTGCAGCGACATCACATTTTCATGTGGCCTTGGATACTGGCAGCTTTTCAGATATTGGGCAATTATTGCTATATTGTATTACATTACCTGTTCATATGGATGTCGGAGGGTGTAACGGATCAGTTGGCAAAACCCGGATGTTTTATACCTGCCATAATATTAAGTATGTTACAAACAATTATGGCACTTTCATTCTATTTAAATTATTTTTTTTTTTTTTGCAGTTATTGAAATATTATTTTATGCTATAATTTTCCGTCATTTTAAACGTATAATGTATGATAATATTTTATGAAATATGCTTATATTAGTTTAAATAAATTTAATTACTGTTTGTTTGTTTGTATTAGTCGATCGTGTTTTTATATATTAAATTTACGTTAAGTGTATCAAATGATACCTCAAATTCGGCTTACGATCAGAAAAGTGTTTTTTTATTGTTTGATATTTTTGGTCAAATTCAGTGTGTCACGCACTAGGATGACGCGTTTCGAATTTGACAAAAAATATCAAACATTAAAAAAACACTTTTCTGATATTAAGCCGAATTTGATGTATCATTTGACACAACGTAAATTTAATATAAATTTAATTTCTTTTGGCTTCTTCATTGTATGAGTTTTAAAAATATAGAAACGGCTTACTCAGTGAAACGTGCATAAATATACCATTAGTTTTTTATGTTACTTAACTATTTGTAAGTTTTAAAGCCCTTATAAATGGAGTTAATACACCTTATCCGTCATTAAAATGGATTTATATTTGCAGTTTACATTTGCTGACGACTCGAATGGAATTGCAAATTTAAACTTGGCATCTCTAGTAGAAAACTTAAAGCTTTTATTCTCAGCAATCTGAGCTCGGCAACCAATTTAATTTTTTTCTCCACAAATTGTAATAGTAAAAAAAGATCTATAATTATCTGTTGCATTTACAATGAGGTAATATTACTATAAAGTGGTATTCTCATTCGACCTTTACATCCAATCCAATAATAAGGTAAAAACAAAAACACTTTATAACTGCAGTATATTTGAAGAAATTGATTTACAATAACACCATAAAATTTACTAAAATAAATACATATGTACATAGTAATATCAGCAGCTGCAGTGGGCAAGTATACTACTATAACACATGTTTATACGTATGTATATTAAGATATCTGTAAGCTAATGCTTCGTTTTTTTTTTGTTTACAAGATCCTTGTCATAATGATTTTGGAAATGCCAGTGGGTGTCCTGATCGTAGGTTGTACATATATAGCCATCCAACTGTTATTGTTTGGCGAATCCATCGCTTACAGGGATTTCATGCAGAAGCATTATGCAAAGTTAACTCGCCGCCTGCCTCTTTTTGGTATAGACGATTTGAATGTATACTCCGCAGCGACTTTTACCTTATGTCTTGCTTCTATATTTATGGTATTGGGCTTAATACTGGTAAGTTATTAACAATTTCTCGGTCTTGTTCTAGTCAGTATTTATTTGACTTGTAGCTTTTATCGAAGTGTCTTAAGAGTTGTCTGGCTGCTTACATTGTTTGTAAATAGTCCGGCCGTAGCTAGTACTACTCTATAATGTCGCATACCTTATATTGCAAAACACTGTAATCATAGTCCTATATGAACGACAAAATGCTATATAAGACCGCGTCCGATTTAATGTCTTATCAGTATTTTAACTATGTTATTTATGTATTAAGTTCGACGTTAACAAAAACGGTCGATTTTTTTTCTAGAGTAAGTAAGTAAGCAAGTAAGTAATTAGGGGGTAAGTAGGGGTTATGAGCTGAGATCGATTTTGGCAGACTATAGTTGGATTTTGGGATATGCCGTCTTCGACAAAATTGTTTTCAATAAGTCAAGCTTATGCGAAAAGCCAACTATTGCTTGTCGAAAATCTATTCAACCCTTTAAAACACTACTCAAACTACTACTTGATAGAGAATATTTGATATTCCAATAGGATGCTACTATGTATAAGTAACCAAGTATGTAATTTATATATTAAGAAAGATAAAAGATGAGATCATCCTATTCTAACCAGTCGGGGAAGGGAATACCAAGAGAGAGTGAGAGAGAGAGATCAATTTCAAACAGCCAAAATAGCTGTTTGCAAAAAAAATTTTGAACACTTCAATAAGACAAGGAAAAATCGTATCATATCTTGTTTTATGGTACAACAAAAGAACGTTTTATATAAAATTAATTTTTAATGCAAAAATATAATTTTTGGTACAATAAAAGTACTTTTTGGTACAAAAGCACAAATATTTAGCACAATAAAAGTACATTCTGGTACAATACAAGTACTTTTTGGTACAACAATAAAACTTTTTAATACAAAAAAGGGAATTTGTGACACATTTTATAAACGTTTTGTTACAGTAAAAATACTTTTTGATATAAAAAAAATTAAATTTTACTTCTATTTTACTTTGTACTTTATGGTACAATAAAAGTACATTTTGGTAATAAAGTACTTTTGAGTGCAATGAATTATAGTTTTTGGTTCCATGAAAGTACTTTTTGGTGCAATAAAAGTACTTTTTGGTACAATAAAAGTTCTTTTTGGTCCAACAAATTTTATTTTTTGACAGTGTACGTATTGGCTCGCTCTTTTCAGCTCTCGGCTTATTGGCCAAAAGTGGGACCGGCCGTGGCATGATGGTTAGAACACGCGACTACCATGCGGGAGATCACAGGTTCAACTCCTGACTCCAGTTATCTTAAAAGAAAAAAAAAATTCTTTCATTGTCGGCTCCCCTCGAATGTTGTCGACAGCAACTTCGCAGTATCAGTGTCGACCCAATCGGCATGTCTAGTAAGAGCTTCGCAAACAGTGACGTTAGCATTCGTCGATAAACGAGTAGGTGCCGTTAGTTGTAAATCTTAAAAAAAGCGTGTCAATTCACAACAACGCAAGAAGCTATACCATACCTCATTCATGGGGTGTAAAGGGAAATTAAGTTTTTAAGTAAGTCCCTAAAGTCATATTCTTTGCCATGTAAAAAAATTTCATTTCTATTTGAAAGTACTTTTTGGTACATTGTAGATTGTACTATTTGGTACAATGAATGCAATTTTTGGTAAAATGAAAGTACTATGTCATTCAATAAAATCACTTTTTGTGTACAATAAAAGTCTTTTTGGTACAATATTGTTCTTTATGTTTAAAAGTACCATTTTGAACAGTATAATTTCTTTTTGTTACCAAAAAGTACATCAAAAGTACTTTTTTGTACCCGAGTACTTTTAATGTACTTTTTGGTACTGAGTACTTTTTTTGTACCAAAGGCTTTATTGTACCAAAAAGTACTTTTTATTTGCCAAAAAGTACTTTTATGCTCCACAAATTACTTCTTTTTGTACCAAAGTACTTTTTTGTACCATAAAGTAATTTTAATGTACTTTTCGGTACAAAGTACTTTTTGTACTATAAAGTACTTTTATTGGCCAAAAAGTACTTTTCTGTTCCATAAATTACTTTTTTCTGTACCAGAGTTTTTTTTTACCAAAATGTACTTTTTTTTGAACAAAAGGATTTTTTTGTACCAAAAGGTACTTTATTGTACTTTTGGAACAAAAAAATATTTTTGGGCCAATAAAAGTTATTTTTGGTACCAAAAAGTACTTTGGCACAAAAGAAAGTACTTTGTACCGAAGAGCACATTAAAATTACTTTTTGGTACAAAAAAGTACTCTGGTACAAAAAAAGTAAGTTGTGAATCATAAAAGAACTTTATGGCCAATAAAAGTACTTTTTAGTACAAATAAGTCTGTGGTAAAAAAAGCTTTTTAGTACAATAAAAGTACTATATGGTAAAATTTTTATTTTTTAGATACCATAAAAGTTCGCTATGTTACAAAAAATCGTATTTATTGATACAATAAATTGTACTGTTTGGTACAATAAAAGTATTTTTTGTACAATAAATGTACTTTTTGGTACAATAAATTTAATTTTTGATATAATAAAAGTTGTTGCAATAAATTGTAATTTTAGATACAGTAAATGTATTTGTAGGTATAAAAAAGTACTTTCAGGTACTATAAATGTAAAAATTAACTTTCTGATGCAATAAATGAATTTTTTTTAGCACCATAAAAGCCCTTTTGGTATAATAAAATTGCTTTGTTGTACATCAAAAGTACTTTTAGGTACATAAAATTACATCAAATAAATGTACTTTTTTGTTGAAGTACAATAAAGTACAATAAAATTACTTTTTGGTACAACAAATTTAAATTTTTGGTTTAATGAATACTTTGTGGTACAATTAAGAACTTTCTGGTTTAATAATAATATTAGCTGAAGTCATATCATATCATATTATATTTTGCTTACTTTTCTCAGAAACGTCACACTTTAATGTGGCCATGGATATTGGTAGCATTCCAGAATTTAGCCAATTATGGTTATCTCATGTTGGAGTACTTTTTCTGGTGGCGTGTTGAAGGTGCAACAGATCGAATAATGCATGTGTGTCTTCTTCCGGCCATGACATTTTGTATGTCGGAAATCCAATAGTAAATAATTCAAATTAATACGCTATAAATTGTATTTTTCTTTAATTACAGTCATTCAATTAATATTTTATTCCATGGGTCTATGTTACTTTAGGCGTTTAATGTATGACAATCAAAGAGCACATCATTGTGCCGGAGTGGCTGATGATAAACAATCGTGGAATGTGTTATGAAGTTCAATCTGAACCAGTTTTTAATAAAATATTAAAAATAAACTTGTTTTTCTATGGGTGAATAATAATTAAGAAGAGTAAAATTAGAGTTAAGCCTATTTTTTATTTTAAAAATATCAAAAGATGAACTTAATTTTGCTATTGCAGTAATAGAAGACCGTTTTTTACCAACGTGTGATTTCATAACGTCTAGTTAAATTCTCCATAAATAAGCGAGTAAATATATTAAAAACGGTAATGTAAAGAACAACTTGGCTGACTGTAAAATAAATAACAAATATAAAAAGTTGTATTAAATTGAACACATACAAGAATGTAGTTAAAAACGACTATTAAAACTTACCAAACGATATAACGACCGCAACGCTATCATGAGCCACTTGATGAGTGTTTGTCTCAGTTATCCATTGAATGAGGCAGTGCAACATAAGATAACCATAATTGCCCAAAACATGGAATGCCGCCAAAATCCAAGGCCACATTAAAGAGGGTCGTTTCTTAGTTAATGAAATATGAAATTGATTATTTGGAGAGACCATATTTCCGATACACTAACATTACCTTTACTAGTCCAAATACGAGGAATATAGAAAAGAGACTCATAAATAAACATACAATGGCATGTGTTGCAGGATCCTCGATGCCCAATAAGGGCAGACGTTCGGCAAATTTTCCATATGGTTGATCAATATCCGTGGGATTTACAAATGATTCAGCAAACAAATACGTATAGAAGAGAATATTAAGACATCCTATGAATGTTCCGATGACCAACGATGTTGTTGACATATTTAAAAATTAATATATATTTTATAAATCGTATTTGAAATCTTTAGAATTATAATCTGCTTTGCTTTAGCACAAGGTGTACACTGAGTGCAAGCAAACATGCTTAAAGCCTATATTGATATGAACTTGACACTTTTTGAATCATCATTTAAAAAATAAGAGATAAGGATGTAGAGACATGAATTTTATTTTGCTGAAATGTGAACGTCCTTTTAATAAAAAATCTCATGAGCGAAATTACAAAAACATGATGTCTGGAAGCATTTCTTATCATTACTGAAGTCGTAAAACAATAGCTTATGCGCTGGTATCATATCACGACTGCAATTTTAGTTTAACGGTGGCGGCGAAGATGATCATGTGTATTCAAATCTATGTGTGGGCTAGTCCTATTTATTGTATTTCATTTAGGGTGTTTTTCGGTTGTGAAAAAAAAAACAAAAAATGTTTAAAATGTAATTTAATGGTTGGACATCATCTATTTATAGCTCTTGAAAATGAAAATAACTATTTAATTTAATATTTAAAAAAAAGTTTTTAATTTTTTTCGGAAATTTTGTCAAAAATATGTTATTAAGAAATTAAATTGGCATATAGCCCCAACACCGAAAAACTTCCAATATATGTATTATTTTGTGATTGAAATTTTATTCGAGCAGTTTTTTTTTTTAAATTTTGTTAGTTTTGGTAAAACTTTTTAGAAAATATTTTAAATATGCAAAACATGAAATTTTGATATTGGCCAATCTCTACATTAACGAAAAGAAATAGGAATATACAAAAATATCAGAAATCATTTTGTGGGGACATTTTTGAAATTTTTATTTAAAAAAAAAATATTTCTTTTTGAGGTTTCAATATTAATTTGGATGGGAATATGAGTTTTGTTATATTGTTTTGATTTAATTGTGTTTTTTTTTTAAATTTTATTAATATTTATATTTTTTTGTAATAAATTTTGAGTAATTTTTTTATTTTTAGTATCAATATATAAATGTTTTTTTTTTAATTCTTTTGATTTTGACGTTTATGACGTAATTGTTTTACGATGTTCAGTTGATTTATTCGTTCTTTTTTTAATTTTTTTTTGATTTTTTTGTAATTAATTTTAAGAATATTTTATATTTTAAGGAAATGTTTTTTAAATGCTTTTTTCTTTTGAACTTTATATGTAATTTTCTTTTGATTTAATCGTTTATTTTCTTTAATTTCATTATCTTTTTTTAAGTTTAACTTTTTATTAAATTTTTTTTTGTAATGTTGTTTTTATTATTTCGTTTACTTTTATTAATTTTTAGTAATGAATTTTAAGTAATATTAATATTTTAAGTTAAGTTAAGTTTTGTAATTTTGCTTTTAATTTGTCGTATATTTTTTTTTAATTTTTAATTATTTTATTTTAATATTTTTTATTTTGAATTGTATGTTTGTATTTTTTTAATCGTTTTACAAAATATAAAAATTTTATTTTAAGGTTTATTTTTAACTTTTTATGAAATTATTATTTGTAATGTTGTTTTGATTATCCAGTTTATTTTTTTATTAATTTTAGGTTGTTACTTCAAATATTTAAATAAAAATATTATTTTAATATTATTTTTATTTTGAACGTTTTGTGTAATTTTTTTGTTTATTTTTTTAAATTTCATATTTCTTTTTTGAATTATAAGTTATTTTAAAATATGTTTTATTAATTGAGTGGTAGCTTTTTTTTTAATATTATTTTTAACAAAAAAATTGTTTATAAATATTTTTGTATTAAACTTTTTATGCAATATATTTAATATATTTTTTTTTCATTGATTGCCGTTTTATATCTCTTTTTTATATGTTATTGGCAAAAAATATTTATATATATAATTTTTGTGTAATTTTTTTCTAATATTGTTTTGATTTTTTAGTTTATTTTTAAAATTTTCATTGTAATATCATATTTTTATTATTATTATTGAATTTCAATATTTTTATTATGAAAGCAGAATATTTTAAGTGGTTTTTTTTTATTTTCAACTATTATGTAATTAAGTTTTACATTTTTCGTCTATTATAGATTTCATAATATTGTTTTTAATTGGTAGTTTTTTTATTATTATATAATATTTTTTTTATTAAGTATTTTTAAAGATTTGTTTATAATAAATGTTATATTGGATTCCATGAACTTTTTTGTAACTTTGGTTTTTCTAAATTGTTTTAATTTGTTATTATTGAAATGTGAATAATGTAATGAGAATCTTGTAATTTTAAAATACGGAAGAGGATGACATTTTAATTTTTCTATCCAGACTTTCGTCCAGTAAAGTATAAATTAGCCTAATTGCTTTCTTTACTGATAAAAGAATTATTAGATTTACGTTTTTTAAAATCTTTATTCACAAATTTAAAATTCAATTTACAAACCTTCAAGTATTTTAATTGCTGTAACCACACAGTAGAACCAGGTTATAGTGCGTATTACGTTTCAATCGGCAACGACATAAACAAACCACAGCTGTTTACAACTTCAACATCAAAGTACAGAGTCCCATTGCGAATATTCCTAACGCCTCTAACCCACAGACAAGTGACGTTTCACTGATTGCTCAAAGTGACAAAACAAGACGTAGGAAAGAAAACTTAAAAGGTTTTCACAAAAATAAACAATACAAGAAAGGAAGGAAATAACACAACAATCTGCCCAACAGACAAAACTATTAATTATCCCCAATAGACCGAGGATGACTTCACGTAAACGCAGTGGCAGCGGTTCCTCCAAAAGGCCCAAAGAAAAAGTTGTTTACATCTATGAACTTTTCTTTCGTGGCGAGGATCCCACACAGGATAGTCCTGAGTTTTGGAATGAATTCTTTCTGCTACAGCCCAATGTTGAGTGCCTGGAGGGTGAGGTCAATAAGCTGACCGGAGAACAGTTTGCTTTGATCAAACAAAATCTCAATATGATTTTTCAGAAATGTATAGAAATTTTGGACACAGGTGAGTTAGTGCGTGTGTGCCGTGTATAAGGGAATTTCCTTACAGCTGCGGTTGTTGGGGGTGACCAACCGGCAGGGTGTGGTTTTTTTGTGTCAATGTTTTTAGATAAAGTAAAATTATTTATTTTCTCTTTCACTACCACATAGATCATCCCAAACGTTTGTGCAATAGCCTGCAGACCTTGTGTTCTTTGTTCTATGCTATATTCAAGAAATCAACAGCGGATAATACCTATGATATACTCAATGAGATATTCGGCTATGAACATATGGACAAATGGATGAAACGATTGATGGATCATTGCAATCATATATTATTGAGTAAGTGTGGGTTATGGTCATACATGACGTGAGGTGGTAAATTAGGGTGAAATGTGGGCGTATAGTAGAGAGAATGATCAAAGCAATGTACATAATTGGACTATAGATGATGTTAGTGATAAACAGTTGGAGTTGTGAGCCTTATTATCAAACAAATTAAGAAAACTTGTGTCTTTCTATAGATTGGAAGGAATTTGTATTAGAAATTCTAAAATATGACACTTGTTGACATATAATTTGTATCATAAGTTAAGACTGTGAATTACATTATTACGGGCAATGTTCCTACTTCTTTCAGCGGCGGAATGTGTATTTTTAGGTACAAAGTATTTAATTTATTCTTGGACTGTCTTTAACTGTCTTTTGGAGGATGAGTCGACGCGTCATTATGTCATGGGAAAAACACCCTATGCTAAATTAGTCGTCTTTTTCAGAAATAATGCCCTTTACAATCCAGATAATGTTAACTTGCCTCTTAAAATCTATCAGTACGATTATTTATTTTAAGAAATGTGTTATTCTTTGAGTTATTCCTTTTAAATCCAACAGTTTAAATTATGCTCTACTTCGAAATTTGCCTTCGTATTTAAAAGCCCTACTTGCCAAATCAATTAACTCAACTTTTTGATTTTTATAGTTATAATTTCAAATCGTTAATATTTTCATATTTCCATATTTTCTAGTAAGAAAACTAAGCTTTTTTTAACATCGGTTAATTTTTGACATCATTAATTTGACCTCATAATTTAACTTGATTTTTAAAAACAATATTAACTTTACTTTAATCGATTTGACAAGTGAAGCATTAATTTAATAAAAAATTTAAATTATCCAAATTTTGAAAAATAAATTCTCATTTTCTTCACAAATTTTATTTAAACAAATTTCGCGAATACTTCCAAAACTTTACAAAAATACTGTTATTAAATTACAGTAAAAGTTAAAAAAAAAGCAAAAGAATTATTTAATTTTCTTATAATTAAAAAAAAAATTCAGTGCTTAAAATATTACAATTACTAAAATTAAGCTTAAAAATTACTTTAAAAATCAAAAAATTATATTTGATTTTTGTCAAGCTCAAGATCAGTTTTTAGCAATGAATACTTGTATATGAATGATTGTGAAGTACTTTGAGTCCATGCACTCAAGAAGGAATTCTCATTATGGTTTTTGGATTCTGAGGCAAAATAACTTGGTGAATTTTTTACAAACATTATACCAAGTCTTCTGATGAGGATTCGTTGCTGAATCCGAAATAGCTATCCAGACTGCCTGGAATTATGGGAATATCATACTGCTAACTGGGACCGGCCGTAGCATAGTGATTAGAATATGCGATAACCATGCGGGTTCCATACCCGGCTAAAGTCATCTACGATTTTATTTCTTTGCCTGCCCCCTCGATGTTGTCGTAGGCAAATTTCGCAGTATGGTGTCGAGTCAGTCGGCATGTCTGGTAAAAGGTTCTCAAACAGTGACGTTCGCATTCGTTGATAAAACAGTATTTACCGTTGTGAATCTAAAATAGAAAACAACAACGCTACCGCAGAAAGCTATCAGATACCTCATTAATAGGGTGTAAAGGTAAATTAAGTTTTTTACTGCTAGTAACCTTTCAAACAAACTGATCTTGAGGTTGATTAAAAAAATAACAATGCTTACAAAATAGGTCGGAAAAAAACGATTGAAAAAATTATTTTTTTTCTAAAACAAATTTTTTCTCTTTTTTAAACATTTTCACCAAAATGTGTCGGTTTTTAACACATCAAAATTATTATTAAAATTTTCAGTTTATAAAAACAAAAAATTTTAGCAAAAAAGAAAAAAAAATTCGGCCTGTCCAGAATTACGGTAATAGTTAATAATTGGTAGGGTGTTTCCCAGTCATCGGCCCGTTAAGTGATTTTTACTAACTATATTCTAATGTGACCAACAAAAACTTGAAAACATTCCCTTTCCACTCTTTCAGGTGATGTTACAGAAAACGCTCGATTTATGTGCCTGAAATTGTTAATGGTCCTGGTGACGGGCACAGATAATGTAAGCCAGAATGTGTTGCTCGAATATCTTATGATGAATACCATATTCGATGCATTTGTTAAGCTCTTAAGTGATCCTACACTAAGAGCACAACATGGCCATGATATAGTTATACTGCTTACAATATTGGTAAATTATCGTAAACATGAGGCCACCAATCCATACATAGTGCAATTGTCTATATTAGCCGATGAATTGGCATTAAATGGGTAACAAGATACACAACTCAGTAGAAATATGTGATAAAATAATTATTTTTTTCTTTTTCAGCTATGGACAAATGATTTCGCAATCTTTAATTGACTTCTGCCGCCAATATATACAAAGCCTTAATAATGCCCAGTCCTCGTCATGGTTTTCTTCATTGTCCAACATTGTCGGCAATATGTTTGTCTCCGATGAAGGCTGTGAACGGGTGCAACAAATCAAAGCCAACAATGGCCTACTGTTGGCATTATACGAAGCTGTGCATTTGAATCGCAACTTTATAACGACATTAGCTCATACCCAGGCAGAATCGAGTGCTCCACCTTCGCCCAGTAATACTTTAAGTTTAACGCAACCTGTGCCTGATTTAGCAAATGCACCTATCATTGACATAACGCAGTATCCAACAAATTTGCTAGTGGCTGTTTTTCAATATTGGTAAGTGTCGGGAAGAGATTTAATTTAAATATATAATTAAAATTAGTTTTCAATATATCACAACAAATTGTTTGTGCTTTCGTAGAAGAAAACTTGTAAGTCTTATAGAGAAAATATTTACAGTCGTTGATAGTTATTATAGCCATAGAAAAATGAATTTCTATTGTATTGAAAATATGGGATATGCGACACATTCTTACGTTCAATGATGTATTTGTATAACACCACGTATTTCTAGACTATTCCTCGATTTAGTAAAAACATTGAACTTAATTTTGATAGCATCGATCACCTTAGATGATTAAAGAAACAACAGCTATTCTAATTTACTCTGTTTATAAACATATCCCAACTAATATTGCAACTCCTCTCCCTGTTTACAGTTCCATAGTCATGCAAGACAACAAAAACGAATCCAGTGTGGCCAATCTGAAACTCTGCTTCTTAATATTAACCTGCATATCGGAGGATCAATATGCCAACTCTATGATGCATGACAGCAATTTAACCTTTAAGGTAATGCTTCATCGTGCCCAAATGCGTCATCGCAAATTGAATGTGGATCGTGTGGGTAAATCTCAGCCGTTGGCAGCAACGCTACTAGATCTTCTGGTGGAGTTTATAGTATCGCATTTAATGAAAAAATTCCCCATGGAGCTGTACCTTCTGTGCGTGGGTATTATACATCGAATTTTGTGCTACCAGAAGCGATGTCGAGTGCGTCTAAACTATCCCTGGAAAGAGCTTTGGTCGGCTCTAATTGGCTTGCTGCGATTCTTAGTGAATCAAGAGCAGGCGCTGGTTAAGAAATGCAATATCTTTCATTTGTCATTACAGGTTAGTAGTTAGAAAGTTGTAAACAAATTACTTCCAATATAATTAATATAATTTTGTTTTTAGGTGGTTAATATTTTCAATTTATTTATAACATATGGTGATACTTTTTTGGCCACAACGAATAGTTATGATGAACTTTATTACGAATTAAATAGAGAAGAGAAAGTTTTCACCGAATTGCATGCTATGGGTGAGTTATCCACTAACAATCTTCAGAAAAGGCCAAACTATTTACGTATTTTTTTCCCTCTTCTTCCATTTCAGTTCTTCGCTACACCACTATGCCTGACTGTGAACACAAAGATGATGTTATCAAACTCTTAAATGCTTTGGTCAACATTCTAGCCATTGTTAAACATTTCCAAAACAAAATCAAAGAATGGCTTGCCGAACAAGGTCTTTCTACGCCCACAGAAGAGCAAATTCTTGAAGTGGTTAGGAAAAACTATGACTTGACATTAAAACTCCAAGACTCCCTGGATCATTATGAACGTTATGCAGAGGCTCCACGCCATACGGCCTTTTTTAAGAATATGGTGCGTGATGTAGTCTCTGATACGCGCAAACAAATCTATGGCTATGTCAAAGATGCGGTCTCCACAATACCCGAACCGGATGCTATGTTAACTTCAACTTCCTCCAATTCGTAGATCGAGTTATCATTGTTTGTCTCGTAACCTCATTAAATGACTGTTTTTTTTCTTTCATCATTATTACTACTGTTATTTTACGTAGCTATATAAAATATTATTGTATAATTTGTATGACTGTTTGTTGGCAAGAAAACATTTACTACTATCGTAACCAGGAATAGTAACCCCTCTCCCTCGTATATACAAATTTTTATTTCATTATTTAGGTAAAATTTGCAAAACAAAACAATAAAGGCGACATATATATGTATATTTAATATATTAACAACAAAAATCTATATATGAAAGAATAAAACTTAAAAAATGTAAAAGTTAATTATTCATTTTTAAAGCGCTTTATTTAAAATTACATATACATATTTATGGTGATTATTAAAAGTAAAACATATTTTTAAATATATTGCAAATTGTGTGTTGTTGTTGTTAATGACGTGTATGTATGTAGTGACGATAAAGTAATGGAGACTGTTTTTTTTTACCGGAATCTTTGTGGATGAAAAATGATCTAAGTTTAGTTAGTAACGGAGTCTGTTGGTGGATGAAAAAAATCTAAGTTTAGTAAGCAGCGGTTCAACGATCAATTAGTATATATCAGTATGGCTAAGCTCCGACAGGCCAACACATAATGACGAAGGTAAGCTTTGACCTGTAAAATTAACGTTGAAAATAAGACCGAAAATTAACACTTCAAAAAATTTCAAAATTTGGCTTAATGATAAAAAAAAATTCAGTGGCGAAAGCGATTTGACAGATACAATAAAAAGTCAATCAATCAGAAAAGATATAATTATAAAGTCTTAGTATGTGTAAAAGCTAACATGTAACATGTATTTTAACATGTATTTTTTCAAAAAAATTTATTGCAGATTTTATTAGGCTGGGTCGATTTGTAAGGACAACAATTTCTCGAAATAGTGCCATCGATTTTTAGTCAGCTTTTAACAGAGGAAAAAATTTCCTCTACGAAATATTAAAAAAAAATAATTTTCGAAGCGCCTTAATTTAAATTTGTTGACTATCTCAACTTTTATTTTAAAGGTTTTTTAGCTGGTAATAAAAAAAAATCGGCTGATTATATTTTTTAAATATCACCTTTGCAATGGGAAATTGTTTTTGTCGAAAAATCGGTTTTTTCGATTTTTTATTTTTTGATTTTTTATTTTTTGATTTTTTTAATTTAAGATTTGATTTTAGTGATCAATGTAAAGGAAAGGTAATATTAACAAAATTAAACCAGCCTATTTTTTTGTAACCTACAAAAAACACAATTAAATAAATGTTGAGAAAAAGTAAAAAAAAAAAAAAATTGGGCGCCACAAAAATTATGTTTTTAATATGTCGTAGTGTAACATTTTGTTCCTCATACCAAAAGCTATCGAAAAGTCGATGACAGAATATCGATTGCTTAATCGACCCACCCTAATATTTATATTTTTGTATTTTAATATTTTAATATTTTAATATTTTAATATTTTAATATTTTAATATTTTAATATTTTAATATTTTAATATTTTAATATTTTAATATTTTAATATTTTAATATTTTAATATTTTAATATTTTAATATTTTAATATTTTAATATTTTAATATTTTAATATTTTAATATTTTAATATTTTAATATTTTAATATTTTAATATTTTAATATTTTAATATTTTAATATTTTAATATTTTAATATTTTAATATTTTAATATTTTAATATTTTAATATTTTAATATTTTAATATTTTAATATTTTAATATTTTAATATTTTAATATTTTAATATTTTAATATTTTAATATTTTAATATTTTAATATTTTAATATTTTAATATTTTAATATTTTAATATTTTAATATTTTAATATTTTAATATTTTAATATTTTAATATTTTAATATTTTAATATTTTAATATTTTAATATTTTAATATTTTAATATTTTAATATTTTAATATTTTAATATTTTAATATTTTAATATTTTAATATTTTAATATTTTAATATTTTAATATTTTAATATTTTAATATTTTAATATTTTAATATTTTAATATTTTAATATTTTAATATTTTAATATTTTAATATTTTAATATTTTAATATTTTAATATTTTAATATTTTAATATTTTAATATTTTAATATTTTAATATTTTAATATTTTAATATTTTAATATTTTAATATTTTAATATTTTAATATTTTAATATTTTAATATTTTAATATTTTAATATTTTAATATTTTAATATTTTAATATTTTAATATTTTAATATTTTAATATTTTAATATTTTAATATTTTAATATTTTAATATTTTAATATTTTAATATTTTAATATTTTAATATTTTAATATTTTAATATTTTAATATTTTAATATTTTAATATTTTAATATTTTAATATTTTAATATTTTAATATTTTAATATTTTAATATTTTAATATTTTAATATTTTAATATTTTAATATTTTAATATTTTAATATTTTAATATTTTAATATTTTAATATTTTAATATTTTAATATTTTAATATTTTAATATTTTAATATTTTAATATTTTAATATTTTAATATTTTAATATTTTAATATTTTAATATTTTAATATTTTAATATTTTAATATTTTAATATTTTAATATTTTAATATTTTAATATTTTAATATTTTAATATTTCACTATCAAAAGTGGAGATGGTCAGTTTTTGCACTATACCAATAGAAGCATATGACGGTCTACATTTAACTGTCAACCAAAAAGCACATGGTGAACAGAATTAACAAATAGTCGATATTCATAAATTAGCCCTTTTTCTGCGCATCCTTCTCCTTTCCCCTTATCATCTAATAGTGCAAATTTAAGAAATTACTGTGACTTCTTTTGATATACCAGGCGACCAGTAATGTTAAATGATTACTTTGTTTCCTTTAATATTTTCAAATTATACACAATCTACCACCCCCACCAATAACATGCAGCAAAACTTGTTTTACATGTCCCCCTACGTCCTGGTCGATTCTCTGTGCCATACTCGAGCTGTATAGCTCCACCCACATTTTCTAACATCGTACATCAATCGGGTTCAAACAACAGAGGACCAACAACAGTGTCTATACATCAAAGCA